>OX243849.2:15072500-15098666 GCA_945859575.2 Herminia tarsipennalis | reverse complement strand
CCGATATCGATACTTTTTCGAAATCACATACTTATAAAGTAGCATTCTTGAATGTAAAGGATTGATATTTTTACAAGTGTTAATAGCTTTTTAGAAAACTTCTAGTACGTTCGCATACTCTATCCAGTATTCTAATAAAGTTTGTTAGGATTGTTGTCGAGTACATTTTAAACAAACTTCATTTATTTATAAAAAGAGGAATTGAAAACACAAATCATACTTACTAAGTACAATTAAATACATTAATACCAACACAGCATGCGAGTCACTTCAGTCCTCGTAAGTACAAGTACGAGTGAATAATTACAAGTATGTAACTAAAATAAGTAATGATCATTATCTACGGAAATATCGATGAATTTCATTTGCTCCCATAGTATCATCCCTAAACGGCGCGGGCGCGAGCCAATCGTTGCAAACAATTTCACCAGTCGGACGAAAGCTTAATTAGGTGACGGTCGTGTGCTGCTTATAAAAGTAATCGATTGTGTAGTTATCGAAGTTGTGTACTGTTAAGTGATAAGTTTTCGAAGATGCCTAGGGGTACGAGAAGAAACAGTTAACTTTTTAATAACCAAAAAATTTTAAATGTGGTGATTTGGTATAGCCAAACTAACAATTTAAAGGAAACGCAGCGAAGATGGCGAGAAAATTATCCACGGCAAAACCAACCGTCCTTAGAGAGGATACTAAGTGCCACTCGAAACCTTTTGGACTTCGGTAAGTAGTCTAGTATGTTCCCACCCATGCCATGTAAAAGTATGAAGGAAAAATTGGTTATACATTGTTTTGTTTCGCAAGATGCAGGTAGGTTAGGTACAGATAGTTCGTCGATTCGTTACCGTACCTAAAATAAGGCAGTGGACTGTGTAAATATTATAATGGATAACAAAGAATCGTACAACTGTTAGTCGCGGTACTTAAATATGAGGACAAATAAATTGATACAAAAATGAGGTGCGCGAGCGCGGTTGTGCGTTGCATACATGCGCTGCGGTGCGGGCGGCGGGCGCAGCGACCGGGGAGTCCCGCTCCCGCACCCCGCCGTCCCCTCCGCGCCGGCTGATCGCGGCGCGGCGCTGTGTTGCTGAATGACTCAACACTCTGTCTGTATTCATTCATGCTCACGGAAACAAAAAACGGCGGCGCATGGAGTTACATATTAGATACTAATGTATTTTTTTTGTATTTTAAAGTATCATAGAACATTAATATTTTCTTCTAATCATATGTCCTAAAAAAGCTTGGATACACGCAGGTTTACTCATTGAAGTTTGTCGACTCAATTTAAAGTCTTCCTGTATATACATATATATATATATATATATATCACACACTAATATTATAAAGGCGAAAGTTTGTGAGTATGTGATTGTATATGTTTGTTACTTCTTCACGTCTAAACGGCTAGAGCGATTTTAATAAAATTTGGTATGGAGTTAGCTGACGGTCCGTCGTACGTGTAAGGTATTTTACCTTAAATTATTCACGCGATTAAGGTCCGTAATATACACATTTTCATAATTTATGTTTAATTTTTAAACTACGAAATTAATAGACAAGCAAGTCGTGCGCCTGATAGTAAGCGTCATAATAGTGTCAGTTTCACCCAAATCCTTGTTTGACAAAGCTAATAATATAAAAATCTTTTGTCACGATGTTTGTGGTCGAACTCCTCCGAAACTGCTCGACCGACTGTAATATTTTTAAGCTATTGCATAGCTTTTATCGCGGGCTTCGAGCGCAGCGACCGAATCAAGAAATTCCGTAACGAAAATAAAACCTAACACCTACCACTCCGCCTACCATGTAGCTCGGCCGAGCGTTCGCTTAACGTACCTATATGTATATATTACGAATGTACGAAGCTCGCGCGGATCGAGACCAAAACGTAAAAAGAAAAAAAAATGCTAAAATAAAAAATAAATAAATAATTATATTTGCATAACTTGATGAAAAACGCTATGCAATAGCTTTACCGCGGCAGTCACCGAGTGCCACACATTTTTTTTGTTGTATTTGGTAGCTATGAAAATAGATCGTAACATATACCTATTTTTAATCGCGATTTTAGTATTGTTGTATAAATTGCAATTGAAGCAGCTTAGTGTCAGTTATTAATAATATCTTGTATTGTCAGAGGTGAAAGAAAAATCTTATAAGTCCACAGAGATGTTCAAAAGTAAACTGCCCACAAAGAAATGAAATGAGTCTAATTTAGGAATAAGCAAACAGAAATGAATTCTTTAATTAAGTCAATTTCAGAACAGTAATACTCGGAAGGTCCGGTCCAACTGTTCATAGGTACTTTAACGGCTTCGTGAAATGAACCGGCCTTTTTTAAATTAAGATATTATATTTACTTTTTCTAATTGGCTGAATGAACTTGTTGACTTTTGTTCTGGTGTCAAATTAAATGAACAACATTTGATTTTAATTTTGGAACTTGTGAAAATTTATTCATTTATTTTTTAATTGTAAGTACCTATGTAGGTAAAAACTTTGATAGAGTATAATTTTTTTTTAAGTTGATGGTAATTTAGTCAATTTGCTGACTTCCATTTGATTTTGACATTTGGTACGCTCATTTGACAAAATCGTTGTCTTTAAATGGAAGTCTATACTGTAACGAAGTTTTATATTCTCTTTGGTCTATACTTGTATAAACAACTATTTGTTAAGTCACTAAATGTCAAAAAAAGCTCACAGAATGCTCATTCGATTCGGGATTTGAAATTGCTATCAATTTATCGTCGTCTTGGTGGGTACTACAACAGTGTCAGTTATTCTTCCGTAAAATAGTAAAATATTCAAAAACATCGAATTCAAAATTCTTTATGCACTTAGGATGCAAAACAACTCTTGTGATACGTCGGAATTCTACATGTACATGTAATGCCAATTTCGCAAACAATAGGTAAAGCCGGAGAAAACCACCTGCCAATAAAAACTCTAGGCCACTCTTTTCAAATTGTTAACGCGTCACTGTGTTTCGGTTAAAAGACATTGTAGCAAGTGTAATTACTGAGCAAATGCGACATATGAACTTATGTATCAAATGAGATCTTTGACAAACAAGAAATTGAGTGGCAACTAACAACTTTTACGGCCTAGCGTGACGTTTACCATCAGGCGCACGAACGGCTCGTCTTCTCATTACTCAGTATAAAAAAAATACGGTGTAGCCAGTCTATACTTATAGGTCATTGAAACAGTTACTCAAATAATTTTTGCTGATGTCAAGTATTACAAGTATTTATTGCGCACCTTGGTACATTACCAATGACAGATTGCACCCTGATCTCAATATAAAAACGGTCAAGCAGGAAGTTAAAGAAAAAGTGGACACATACAAAACAAGGCTGTTGCGGCACCCGAACACACTAGCAATGCATTTAATGAACACGTCAACCTTGCCAAGAAGGCTTAAGAGGAAAATACCACAAGATCTATTTAAGTAAAGTTATAGCTATGATGCTATAAGAAAACGGATGTGTCAGTGGACATATACCGTGCAAGCCCGCATTATAAATTCCCACCAATTGCTGAACGTCGAGAAGACAGATCGCAAGAGGCCACATTAAAAAAAAAAAGTAATTATTGTACATTTTAAGTCCAGGCACACTAGTCGGAAAGGGATCGGGACTGTATCGCCGCGCCGTCAATTAGGTAGATGGCTATAATAACAATAAATAATTTTACACTATACAGGAAATAGCATTTGCAAAAATATTCTGGAAAACAATCTTTCTCTACAATTTTACGTTGTCATGAATTTATTAACATTAAAACAACCATTGAAACTACATGATTTGACCATACAAAAGAATGACGTCATTGTTTTGTATTTCATATAAATTAGTACGAGGCGCATCGTTTTGACGTTTCTTAAAAAGATACTGTTTTGACTTGGCAGTCATCTACCCTATTGTTGGTGAGGTTGTTTCGAAGCGAGGCGATTACGTTACGAATCCGATTAGTATACATTGCTGTCGAGAGTATCATACAAATAATATTGAACTGCTCGAGTTGATACGGTCCGAGCCCTTAATCTTTGTGCTTTGACCTTTTAACCCTTTACACAATCTAAGTCAAAGTACTTTATTCACTTAGGTTACAAATGCAACGCTTAAGAACGTCAGACATAATTTGGAATAGAATGATTCTACATTTAATGCCAAGTTCGCAAGAGTCATGCATCATAAATGCTTAACTGTGAAAATTATATCAGTTCAGTTCGCCATTTTCAACTATCAGTTAATTAATTTGTGTAACTGGTATTATAGTCAATAGGACAAACGGTTTGCTATTTTTTAAGATAACTTTTTTAATAAAATTGAACAAGGAAAAAGAAACAAGCACATCGCCGAATACAAATTTCGCTGACTCACTTCAATGTTTTGTCTATAACTCTGGTGTTTTATAAGTTAGGATAACGTTTCATGCATTAAAACCTTTCCAGAAAAATTAGCAGTAAATCGGATCACTAACTTTTGAGAAAATTGCGAACATATATGCATACGCGTCTAACAGAGAATATTTGTCAATCTTTTTTAAAGGTGGTTAAAAACAAAATGTCAATAAACAGTTTCCACAGATGAGCAGAAAACATTTAATATTAATTAAGCTAAAAAGTTTATTTGAATATACTGAGCTGATTTAGATAAAATGTTGTATGAAGGTAGTTTGAAATTAAAAATTGAGTTCCTATACTTTTTATCGCGAGATCCTAACATTTAAATCAACGCCAAAATACAAACTGACGCCACGTCGAAACTTTTAAAAAGATCATTAAAAAGAAACAATTTTAATACCCGTCCATCACTGACCAATTTAGTTCAAAAACTTCCACAAACTTTTGTTATTGTCCATTTTTTTAAAACTGGAACACTGGGTCATAATAAAAGAATACACAATACTTTTCAAACAAGGCTTTACTTACTCCTTATTCGGCCAAGTTTAAATAAAAGTGAGATTAAAATCTTAGCGCTTTTTTGTTAGTAAATTGTTGTTACAAGGATTTGTTGGGTACTGGATGTGGTTTATAGTTACTACTAGCTGTGCCCGCGTGAGTTACAATGCTGCTTACTCCCTATAGACGTTAGCGTGATAATAAAAGTAGCCTAAGTTACTGCCCACATCATCAGCTGTCTGACAGTGAAAGTCCTGTCAAAATCCGTCTAGGCCCTTTGGAAATTAGTCGGAACAAACAGACAGACCGATAGACAGACAAGCAGACAAAAAAATAAACCATATATACTTTCTTATATGCATTTAGTAAAAAATCTTAAATTTCTGACTTTCTTATAAATCCATGACGGGGTGCACGCATGATATAGTTTCACGTAGCAACGGTCACGTTATTGATTGGTTGCTAAACGACACGTCTGGCGATTTCGTCTGCTGATAGGCTGAAATATTGTGGCCAACAGGTGCCTGCGCGCACATGTGTATATTAAAAATCCCCCTGTATATACATATCTATACTAATATTATAAAGCTGAAAGGTTTTTTTGTTGGTTTGAACGTGGTAATCTCAGGAACTACTGGTCCGAATTGAAAAATTACACGCTACGACCAATGGGGGCGGAGCAGTAGTGAAAAATTTTGCAAAAACGGGGAATTTTACGCAGACGAAGTTGCTCGGGACAGCTAGTGAAAGTGCATATGGATCAACAAAAACACATTTGTTTATTTTTTTGTCTGTCTGTCTGTTTGTTCCGGCTAACCGTTAGAAAGGTTGGGTGGAGTTTGACGGGACTTTCACTGCCAGATAGCTAAGAATTTACGGAGTAACTTAGGCTACTTTTTATCATCACGATAACGTTTATAAGGAGAGCAGCACAGCTAGTTTACAATAGTACTAGCTTCCGCTCACGGCTCTCCCCGCTTTTATATCGGTTATCGTTATAAAAACTGACCTTTCCTGGGACTCAAACTATATACATATGAAATTTTATCTAAATCGATTAGCGATTTAGATGTGACAACATAACAAATAGATATCACTTTTACATTTATAAAATTACTTTGATAGAGAACAACTTGAACGTAAACCTAAGTACCAAAATATTGTTTAAATATTTTCATTTAAGTCAAACGTTTATTTAAATTAAAATATTAACTTTAATTTAAAAACATTGATTTAAATTAACCGTACAACCAGCACAACAATAAATTAGATTTAGGGCTGTCACTTTACTTGTATAAAATGTGTAAACAAAGTTGGTATAATATGTCGAGATAATGACCGTGTGGTACCGGCTTGAGAATAATACCACCCCATCTCTTCCCGTGGGTGTCGTCAAGGCGACTAGGGGATTCCCCACCGGGGTCGGCCAGCAGCGTCCTCTGCGTACTTTAAAGCCTTACTGCGATCGCCAACCCTCTCGCCAAGCGTGGCCATTTTAGCAATTACTCCCAGGATCTACAATAAGTAGGTTCTACTGGGGAGACCTGTGCCCAGCAGTGGGACATCATATGGGTTGTTGTGAATGACTATTTAATATCTCGATGGTATAACACATAATATTTTGGTACAAAATATACATAAAAAAGCTGACACCGGTTTGAAAACAGCAATGTAGAATCACTACATAGTACTGGGTGGCGCAAAAGTAAAGACCCTATTTGGTTCAGCTATAACATTTTTTCTAAAGTAGAAAACTAGATTTAGATTTTTTTAAATGTATATTTGTGCCATTAAATTTCGTACCATTAGGATTTAAAGATGATGTCTTTTAAATGGTGACCTCCAGAGTTGATACACATTTGAGCCCTATTTATGACATTTTGCATAACTTGCCGTAACACTTCCTGCGATATGTTCGTTATTTCTTGACGAATGTTTTCTTTTAGAGCTGCGAGAGTCTGTGGCTTGTTCACATACACCCGAGATTTCAAAAAACCCCAAAGAAAGAAGTCTGGACTGGTCAGATCGGGTGATCTTGCAGGCCAAGGCAAATCGCCAAAACGAGAGATAACTCGGCCTGGAAAAGCGTCCCTCACTAAGTCCATAGTGTCGCGCGCTGTGTGTGCCGTAGCGCCGTCTTGTTGAAACCAGATGTGCTCCAGCCCCAATTCGTCCAAACTGGGTATCAAAAACTCACGTAACATGGTTCTGTAGCGTTCTCCAGTGACAGTTATCGCATTGCCTCCAGCGTCTTCGAAAAAATAGGGTCCAATCACTCTGTCAACACAGATGCCACACCATACAGTAACTTTTAGTGGGTGTAGAGGTGTTTCTTGAATAATTCGCGGATTATCAGTGCCCCAGAACCGAGTATTCTGCTTATTGACATGCCTTGAGAGATGGAAATGCGCTTCGTCACTCATAACCAATTTTGAAGGAAAATCATCCTCTTCAAGGTTGAGGTTTATGACGCGCTGGCAGTAATCTAGACGAGCTCGGTGGTCAGCAGGCAGCAGCTGATGAGTCATTTGAGTTTTATACGGGAACATCTTTAAGTCTTTCACCAAAATACGCTGCAGGGTCCGTCTGGAAATGCCCAATTGCGTGGCACGTCGCCTCGTTGATGTTTCTGGACACTCTTCCACATCTTCGCGCACAGCATCGATATTTTCAGCTGAACGGCCTGTTCTTGGTCTCCCAGACTTAGGTCTATCCAGTGTTGAGCCAGTTGCTTCAAGGCGTGTGGCAAAGCGTTGAATTGTGCGACCAATCGGTGCCGGACGGTGGGGAAATCGTCGACGAAATTCACGTTGTGTTCTTATCACTGATGAATTATTCCGTAAGAACATTGACACAATTATTCCACGTTCTTGGGGAGTAAAACGGTCCATGTTTATTTTCAGTGTATTTTACATTTGTTCACTACACAATTTTCAACAACAGAATGACAGAAAATGTCATATAAAAAAAAAAAAGGATTTTCTTTAGTGCCACTACTTTTGCGCCACCCAGTATAAAACAAAGTCGCTTTCCCTGTCCCTATATACCTATGTATGCTTAAATCTTTAAAACTATGCAACGGATTTTGATGCGGTTTTTTTTAATAGATAGTTTGATTAAAGAGAAAGGTTTTTATGTATAATAACAACCATTAAATATTGGAGAAATAAGGAGCGGAGCAGCAATAAGAAATGTTGCAAAATCGGGGAAAATTTACGCAGACGAAGTTGCGCGGGTCAGCTAGTAACCAGTAAATCATAGATAGACAGACTTAAAATTAATTCATACATTCGTGAGAGAGGTCCCTGAGTCAGTAGCGACCGAGTGAAACGAGATATCTCGGTCGCGCATGCGCCAGTTCGCGGCAAACCCGTCCAAAGTATGCAACTATGCGCGGTGCGCTTAAAGATATTCGTCACGCATGCGCGTTGATGCATTTCAAAGCGCAGCTCTCTATTTACCATTACGACAATATTTTGACAGTTCGCAAAGGCTTATATAAACGTAAAAAAGAACGTGAATAGAGGGGTAGCACCCCTACCTAGTTCGTGTGTTTATGTATCTGTCCAACCAAAGGTTACCTGGAAGACCACGTCACTCTTCGCGATATGGCCGCCAATTGTACATATTTTGTTTTTTATATTGATGTAAAATAAAGAATATTATTAATTTTATTCAAGCACAACGTCATGAATGGTGACAGCTGAAATAAATTATGCCTCATTGAATGAGCATTTCGCGTTCGTCAAAGCGGCTTAGTAACGTTGAGCCCACATACAAACAGGCGCATGATCGATACGCCTACTCTTTGAATGTTTTAGTTCCATCTTTATTCACATCGATATTGTAGTAAGGTGGCCATGATAAAAAAATATTTATATTGTTATAATTTTATAATTAACTATGACACTTACAAATAACTTGGCTTTCCACTGGTAAAAGAATTTTCAAAATGGGTTCAGTAGATTTAGAGATTACCCCCTACAACCCCACAAAACTTTACCTCTTTATAATATTACTAGCTGACCCGCGCAACCGCGTCATTTTTCCCGGTTTTACCGCAACATTTTTCATTGATGCTTCGCTTCTATTGGTCGTGATGTTATATAAACATTATATACAAAATAAGTTTAGTAGATCCAAAAATTACCCCTACAACCTTACAAACTCACGAACTTTACCTTTTTATGATATTAATATAGATTTCAAAACCCGTTCAGTAGATCCAGAGATTACCCCTACAACCTCACAATATAGATATTTTTAATTATACGGAACCGAGATTCCTGACTGCAGCTTGGAGACTATTGCTACTCCTAGTACCATTAGAGTAGAATAAATGTATGTATCTTATAAAGTTATAAAAAAAACTGATATTATTGTATAATTTCATAAATTTATACTAAATAATATGTACTTATCTTATAACTTATATGGTTAGAGTATCTTTACCTCTTTATAATATTAGAATAGATTAGTATACATAATGCCAGTGTTATGAAGTATTACAATAGATCACTATATTTTTGGTTATTATGTTTCGAGCACTCGGCGCCGCTCCGCGGTACGCTAATTTCGCTGGCACATCTCCTGCGCAGGGAATCACAGTTCTAACATAACCTAGCCTAATCGAATCGATTTGGTGCTGTCGGTACGTGCATATATTTAATTTTTATGTACTTTTTCTAGCACGCGTCAGGTAATACAGATTCCACAGACGTCAGTTTCTATGGATACCTCAACATTTTGTCTGTGGTTAAACGTTGGACGCTGTTTTGTAAACCGTATCTCAATTACAATCCAGCTGAACGTTATTTCGCCGCATTACATTACGGCTACGTTTATTCAATCCGGCCCGCCCATTTGTATACATATGGCTGCGACACATACATAAGCGTTCTATCTGTACTCTCTTTATTTTGCGTCTTTGTGCTGGGCTGATTAATGGCTTAGAGACGAATCCCCTATGATAGCGGATTCATATCCCGCGAGCCAACTTTTCCTTCATTCATTTAAAATGTTTATTTTCATGGTCTACATTAATTTATCAGTTACGGTTATTATGGAATTTTATCCTTAACTCATAAAAATATTCTCCCAAAAGAATTAAATACAAAAGCATTTTCTCAAATATCAAATTTAAGAAGATTATTCAATATAACGAAAAACAAAAATGTGAATAAGTCCAACCTGCTCCAGGCATAAAATCCTGTTAATAAAAGAGCCAATAATAAAAGGAATTAAAGGTGCCTTTTATTCTCATTAAAATGTTAGAAAGGTCAAGCGTGGGTCTTTATAATAGGACTTGATCTAAAATAAACGCATAAGTATACTTATATTGTTTTGTAAAAGTAGAAACTGACTCAGTTACGTCTGAAGCTAATGATTACGGTTTGAAAATTTGAAAGCTGAATTTTTAATTAAGGTTATAATTTGTCTAAACTGAAATTAGATATGACTTTTTCGACGTATTATTGCTATACAAATAATTTTCGCAGAAGTCACTTTCGAAGTAATTTCCTTGAAATGGTGATGAAGCTAACCCTTAATAAATTTCAGAGAGTTTATAATATAGTAAGTTGTTGTCGTAAAGGTCATTTTCGTAGAAGTTCTTGCCTTGTGACTTCTATAATAATGACTTTTACAAAGGTGGCATAACTACCAAAATAATGTCTATGAAAATATTTCTTCATCTAAATTATAAGCCTCCAAAAACCCGTTAGACGAGAGAGTTATAATCAAATACAAAATAATTTATATTTTATAAAATTAATTTCGCCCACACGACAGCCCTAATCTCATCAAAAGACATTGACCTTTCTAAACGCCATATTACTCTATAATTATATTTTCTTTTGACATTACAGGATCAAGATCTTTTGTCCTTAAATTATGATTTTCTTATGATACTGTTGCCACACTCAAGAGTCATTTAAAGCTTATTAACGGCCGGGCTCAATAATCTATCTATCGATGCATTTGGCTACTAGAGACAGAATTTTGACATATTTTGTATGGAGCTTACGTTAAATATACAACGTGTAACAGAAAGGTGTGGTCAAATCTCTACAGCGGATAATTTATACCTATTGTCAGTATTACACCTACCGTGGTGTCATAACCGATTGCATTAATATTACATAGTTATAGCATATTCTTTTGTCAAATTTCAGTAGCGAAAGGCGTATGACATTAGTATTATACAATTTTATAAGCTACGGGTCTTAATCGCGTCAATATTTTATTTTAAGGCTAAATACCTGTGGCCGTGGTCACGGGTAGACTGATCGTCGGGCAATAAACAAAGGTATTTAGTTTTAAAACAAAATATTTACGCAATTAATACCCGTAGCAAAACTTTTTAAGTCATACTTTTTTTATTTTTTTTTATAAAAAGACAACTTGCAATGTGGGATTGAGTTCCACATTACTAGCAATCTTGTTAACCTCTACAGCTAAGCTCAAAGGCTTGTGTTAGAAGTGGGTTCACGCCGGTAGTATAAGGGGTAGGATTCGACCTCACGATTGAGAGACCGATGACTTAGCCATTAGGCTACCGCCCATTTAAAAAAAAACAAATGATAAAATAATATTATGTATGTCTTCGAAGTCTTATACATTAATTTTCTTATTGTTTAAAAAAAATCGTAATCGAGCCGTGACCGCAATCGGTGCAATTCGATCGAAACATCAGGTAAATAAAAGGTTCGTACTCTTAAATTACTCGATAAAGTCCCGAAATACATTCAAAATTCTCATAATCATAAAATGCTATTAACAACAATTTGACAAACGAATATTTTACTGATGAAATAGGTACATCATCTGTGAAAATTTCAAGTGTCTAGCTATAATGGTTCATGAGATACAGCCGGCAAAAAAATCACGTTTTTAATAAGGGTTTTAAATAGTCATTTTATTCTGTTTTTTTATACATCATCTGTAAAAATTTCAACTGTCGGACTAACACGGTTCATGAGGCAGACCTCCGGAAGTCTCGGGTTCAATTCCTAGGTATGAACTTCAATTTTTTTTATCTTTTAAAATGCAAGTCTTGTATTAATTAAGTAATTGGCAGGAAACGCCTGTAAGAATTACTATAATTTAAATAATATTATAGAGATTATTATTCTAAGGGGTAACTGTTAACTGCAGTGGTTCAGCGAGTATAAGCTAACATTTAACAATTATGCAGTTCGTAACAACTAAACTCCATTAGTTCCTACTGAGTTGTTTCAATAAGAAACCACTCTTCTGTTCACCATTGGCTAATGTTGCTCGCAAGTAGGTACTTTTAAAATCAGATTTTGCTTCGGAGTTTCAACTTAAGTACCCACGTAGGTATTGTTCTTTAGTGCATTTTGCCAACAAGAATAACATCACATCCAAAAATGTGTAACGCGTTACATACATACTATTTATTAATTTCTAAACCTGACTGCCTTAAAAAATGTGCAAAATAAGTAGTAAATGATATACATTTCTAAAAAAAAAAAAAAATGTGTGGCACTCGGGGACTGCCGCGGTAAAGCTATGCATATGCATAGCATTTTTATCAAATTAAGCAATTAAAAAAAAAAAAAAATTCATTATAAAAAACAATGTTTTTATTTTTTTTTCTTTAATTTTATTTTTAAATTACAAAAAAAGGAATTTAAAAAAAAATTTTTTTTTTTAATTAAAACAAAACAATGTTTTTAATTTTTTTTTCTTTAAAATTTTTTATTTTTTTTTATTTAAAAAAAAGTCATTAAAAGTTCTGCTATTCATCGATAGATGGCAAAACTAAAAAGTATCACCGCTGTGCCCGTCGGCGTTGGGAGCGTGAGGTTTTTTCGTTACGGAATTTCTGGATTCGGTCCCCGCGCTCAAGGCCCGCGATAGAAGCTATGCAATAGCTTAATAAAAACCAGGCAAGTTCATGTCGGGCCACGCACAGTAAAGGGTTCCATAGTCCCCCATCGATCATTCTCGAGAGTTATTACCAACCGCCTCACAAGAAAATTCGACGAGTACCACCGTAGATCACATTCACACTGTTCGGCAGATTGTTCAGAAAATCGAAGAGTACAATCAGCCGCTGTGTATGGCTTTTGTGGCCTACAAGAAAGCTTTCGACTCCATCGAAACTTGGGTGGTTCGGGATGCTCTGCAACGATGCCGTATAGAGTGACGATATATCGAGGTGCTGAGATGCCTGTATGACGACTCCACCATGACCGTCCAGATTCAGGACTACAACCAGACCATTAGAGCTGCGCCGAGGTGTAAGACAGGGGGATGTCATATACCCGAAACTCTTCACCAACGCCCTTGAAGACGTCTGTAAGAAATTGGACTGGACTGGACAGGGCATAAATATAAACGGTGAATACATCTCGCACCTTCGATTTGCCAACGACATCGTTTAGTTGCTGGAGCACAGTTTAAATGGGGCCTCTAGACGTGTTGGTCTCGGCATGAATTTGGAAAAAACCAAAATCATGTTTAATGAACATGTCATGCCGAGACCAATTTATATGTCGAAGAGTCGATGCTCGAAGTTGTTCAAGAATACATATCTACCTAGGGCAGGTTATTCAGCTTAGGACAAAAAACTTCGAGAAAGAAGTAGACAGGAGTATCCGATTGGGTTGGGCAGCGTTTAGCAAACTTCGTCGGGTCTTCTCTTCGCCTCTACCGCAATGCCTAAAGACCAAGGTATATAACCAGTGCGTCCTACCTGTTATGACCTATGGTGCCGAGACGTAGACACTTACTTGGGCTATGGAGCGAGCTATGCTTGGAGTCTCTTTGAAGGATAAATTTCGCCACGAGGTCATCTGACAAAGAACCAAAGTTACCGACATAGCTCGCAGGTTAAGCACGCTGAAGTGCCATTGGGCTGGCTACATTTGCCGAAGGACCGATGGCCGATGGAGCAAACGAGTCCTAGAGTGGAGACCGTGCCTCGGTAAACGTAAGGTAGGACGACCCGCAGCCAGATGGACCGACGACTTAAAGAAAGTCGCTGAAATGAATTCGATGCGGAAGGCGGAAGGCCGGAAGTTGTGGCGTAAGTTAGTAGAAGTTATATCCAGCAGTGGACCGATACAGGCTGATTAATTGATTGATTAAGTCTTCTGTTATTTTTTTTTTATATTACTAACAACGTATATGTATTTTGTAATGGAATCTGTACGATTTTTTTTCACATACCCAACATCAACCAATTATCTGCCAGGGGGGGAGGCACTTACTCTAACAAAAAATTGCATCTTAAAGCTTATTATTCCACAAAAGGATCCCTAAACCGAAAAATGGTCTTTACAAGCCCTAAGTGTTTATAAAATACCTATATAAATAATGATATCCCACACGATGAGGTAGGTGAGGAAAAACATCATGTTCGGAATAAGTAATATGTGTATCCATGCAAAATTACAGCCTTCTAGCACTAACAATCTCTGAGCTAAGCTGCGGACGGACGGACATGGAATACTATAAGGGTTCCGTTTTGCCATTTTAGCTACGGAACCCTAAAAATCAGTTTACATACAGACACAACAAAAATGTATGAAACAAGGTATTCATGTCCGAAATTCTTATAATAAAACAGGCTATTGCGATTTCGTTCGCTATAGTCAAGTAAGGAACCATTTTGTGAATTTTCTGTTCAGTTTTGACTAGAGGTTGCACTGTCATATTTTACAATGAACGCCGCACTTACATTCAAAACCCAACAAGAACCTATTTCACTCAATACAACAAAGCAACGATCTCAGAACTATCACGGACCACAATAACTTTGTGACAACCGACGCGATCGTATTGTTCTGTTCCAATTAATTGTAGCTGAATACATCCTCGTTTGTCAACGCCTTTGTTAATATTGTGCTGAGATTGATGAAGGTGCCATATGACAGTAAGTATATACCCCTAAGGTGGATACTGACCGACGATACGTAGCGTAATTTTTACTAATGTTATAAAGCTGAAGAGCTTGTTTGTTTGAACTCCGAAACCTCAAGAACTAAGTACTGGTTTGAATTGGAAAATTCTTTCACTGTTAGATAGATGTTGCAAAAACGGGGAAAATTTACGCAGACGAAGTTGCGCGTGACAGCTAGTCTATACTAATATTATAAAGCTGAAGAGTTTCTTTGTTTGTTTGAACGCGGCAATCTCAGGAACTACTGGTCCGAAATAAAAAATCTTTTTTCGTTGGGTAGCCCATTTATCGAGGATGGCTATAGGCTATATAACATTACGCTACGACCAATAGGAGCGGAGTAGCAAAGAAAAGGCTGCAATAACGGGGAAAATTTACGCAGACGAAGTTTCGCGGGACAGCTAGTCTATATCACAGATAAGATAATACTATACTAGTATCTATACTAATATTATAAAGCTGAAGAGTTTCTTTGTTTGTTTGAACGCGGAAATCTCAGGAACTACTGGTCCGAATTGAAAAATCTTTTTCTGTTGTACCCAACCGCCCATTTATCGAGGAAGGCTATAGGCTATATAACATTACGCTACGACCAATAGGAGCGGAGCAGCAATGAAAAGGTTGCAATAACGGGGAAAATTTACGCAGACGAAGTTGCGCGGGAGAGCTAGTCTGTACCACAGATAATATAATACTGTACTAGTATCTATACTATTATTATAAACCTGAAGAGTTTGTTTGTTTGAACGCAGAAATTTCAGGAACTACTGGTCTGAATTGAAAAATTCATTTTATGTTGGATAGCCCATTTGTCGAGGAAAGCTATAGGCTAAATAACATCACGGTATGACCAATAGGAGCGGAGCAGCAATAAAAAATGTTGCAAAAACGGGGAAAATTGACGTATACGAAGTGGCGCGGGTCAGCTAGTGTAACATACTTAGAGCATTCGTGCCGCTCGTTGCTCGCTGCTGAGAGTGCTATAACTGCTGTCGGATTTTTGGTGAATTCTTTGAGTGTTCCGTGGATTGAAGAAACATAAGAAAAAATATTTATTGTCACAGATCTAAGGCATCGGTCTTGTCGCGGGTTTGAATCCTACCCATTGTGCTATCGATGTGAAGCCACTTCTAATACAAGCCATTGAGCTTAGCTGGAGGAGTTAACAGGATTGCTAGTAATGTGAGACCAAAACCCCACATTGCTACTTATCTTTTTTTTAAATACTAAACGCGTATAAGAATGTTCGAAGTGCTGGTAAGTGTCACCCTATCAATCGATATAAACCTTATATATGATGAGTATGATGACGTCATTCAGTATCAATCTCTGGAGGAATTTCCTGGCATTTTCTACGTGCCTTAGCTTTAGTAATTCAAGAATGTCGTGCCATTTGATAAGCAGAAAATTATGGTAAATTTATATTAATATTATAAAGCTGAAGAGTTTGTTCGTTTATTTGAATGCGGTAATCTCAGGAACTTCTGATCCGAATTGAAAAATTATTTTACTGTTGGATAGCCCATTTATCGAGGAAGGCTATAGGCTATATAACATCACGCTACAACTAATAGAAGCGGAGCAGCAATAAAAATAAAAATGTTGCAAAAACGGAGAAAATTTACGAAAACGAAGTTGCGCGGGACAGCTACACTCGCGAGCAAAAGTATGGAATCACTTGATTGAATTTGATTCCGCGCGATCTTGAGTACTTAATAACTAAATAATAATAATAAAAATGATATCATTTTAAAGGTTAAAATGTAGTCTTAAAATTGATACCAAATTCATTCAAATCGCTTCATTATTTGTGGAGCTATCTTGGATTAAGTGAAGGAGGTAGGAATAGGCAAGGATAATGGAAAAATAATGAATGAAGAAAACAACAAAAATTAATTAATAAAAGTTTAATTTCGCTTAAAAACTTAATGTCAATACTTAGTGTTCCCCCCCCTCGCCCTAATGACAGCTCGGAGACGGTTCTTCATGGACTTGATGAACTTCTGTATGGTATCTTGTGGGATACCTTCCCACTCTTCAATCAAAGCCGTTTTGAGCTCATGTGTGTTTGAAGGAGTAGGATTTCTGGATCGAACCCTCCTCTTTAGTTCATCCCACACGTGCTCTATTGGATTCATGTCCGGGCTAAGCGCTGGCCAGTCCAATGTGGCGATACCGACTTCCTCTAGGTATTCGGTTGTGGCACGAGAAGTGTGACAACGAGCGTTATCGTGCATGAGGACGAAGTCATCACCGATATATCCCGCATAGGGAACGACATGTTCCAGCAGAATATCGGTAATGTACCGGTCTGAAGTTAGACCGCCTCCTCGTCCCCCGCCAGGCACGAAAACAAGCTCCGTTTTACCGTCGAAAGAAATGCCGGCCCACATCATACAAGAACCGCCTCCATAAGCCACTGTCTCAGCGAAACAGCACTGCGCAAATCGCTCCCCAGGCCTCCTGTAGACCCGACCTCTTCGATCGTTGCCGTGCAAACACATTCTGGACTCGTCCGAGAACAGTACACGGCTCCATTCCTCAACCTCCCAATCAAGGTGGGAACGAGCGAATCGAAGGCGGGCTTGTCGATGAGCTGCCGTCAGTTTAGGGCCTGTGGCAGGCCTTCTTGGGGTTAAATTAGCTTGCTTGAGTCTCCGACGAACTGTCCACTCGCTAACAGCGACCCCGCGAACATTTCGGAGCTCCTGTTGGACGTCAACACCAGTCAAATGCCGATTTCGGAGAGAAGTTGACACGATAAAGCGGTCATCCCTCTCCGATGTGCACCGGCGTCGTCCAGATCTTGGTCTCGGGACAAAGCCACCAGTCTCCAGAAAGCGTTTGTAGACTTTCGAAACACAAGACTGACTTATGTGGAGCTGACGTCCGACAGCCCGCTGGCTAAGCCCTTCTTGCAATAGGGCGACGATTTGGGCGGCTTCTGTAGGTGTTGTATCCATTGTCTTCGAAGTTCAAGGGTCCAAAGTTGCGGAGATGTGTACCGGTCAACGTGTGAAAGCTAACTGATAAAAAAAACCGATAACACGTGCTTTTATAGGGGATGAAGGGCGCGCAACTCGCGACGGGTCAAACAATTGAAACGTATCTTTTTTCGTACTTCTTCACGTAGCCCGGGATAACTTCTTAAGTACTGGCGTTATTTGAATGATTTTGGTATCAATTTAAAGTTAATTAATGAACCTTTAAAATGGCATCATTTTTATTATTATTATTTAGTTATTAAGTACTCAAGATCGCGCGGAATCAAATTCAAGCAAGTGATTCCATACTTTTGCTCGCGAGTGTAGTTGATTATAAAGGTGGAAACCTACCACTTGTGGAATTTCAGATGGGAAACCTTATAAAAAAATAGTGACAGGTAGGTACTTACTTTTCAGCAACTCAAGGCACTTCCAGACAAGAGGTAATCCTGTACCTCTTTTTAAGGTTAGAAATCCTTTATTCACTTAGGATCCAAAACAGCACCTGTGATACGTCGATTCTATATCCATGTAAAGTCATGTTTGCAAACAATAGGTACAGCCGGAGAAAAGCACAAGGCAATAAAAACTCGCGACCACCAATTAAAAATTTCAAATCGCCAATTTTTGCAATGTTTTTATATTTATAAACTTACAGTATCTACTTGTAAGGTGACGCCACTAATACAGAGTGAATTTGTAGTCGTTCCGAAAATTTTAATCTCCACATCAAGAACCTAGCCCAGTGGTGGCGAACCAATGCCACGCGTACCACGGATGGCATGCGTTAACATAATTTTATTACTATTACAATTATGTAATGATGAAATCATTAGTGATTTTTATTGATATTTTAAGATATTTTTTGGATTTTATTATTGTTACAAATATTTGACTAATTAAACAATCTGTAATTTTTATTTTTATACTAAAGGTTAATTTCCGTGCATCGCGACCGATCGCGAGCCGCTCGCGGCTTACGACAAGCGGCTGAGGTAAGTGACAGACGCGCGCGGCCGACGACTGTCGTAAGCCTGCGCGCGCACTGTGAATATTGTCGCATCGGCCGCGAGCATCAGCCGCTTGTCGTGAGCCTCGAGCGGCTCGCGATCGGTCGCGATGCTCGGAAATGAACCTTTAGTATAATGTAAAATTTTATTGCTAGAACTACATAATAATTCGTGTTAAATAACTGATTGAGAAACAATGTTAAGTATCTTTGGGAAGTTCTTTCAACATTCAATCATCGCTACTGTTAAAGAATGTTTTTTAAATTTCTATCGATGTTTTTATTATAAGTTAATACCCCGCCCTATGTTTAACTGTAGGTGCTCTAAATGGAATAGAAATTAAATATTTTTAATTATTATTCGAACAGCACCAAACGGGTGCTGTAAGTGGAACACAGTAGGTGCGATTTGAACAGGTGCGATTCAAATCGGTGCTTTAACTGGAATGCCTCGTGTGTGGGCGAAAGACTTCGACACCGCCGAAAGATAAGTTGCTACTTGTGTTGATCAACTATCACATGAAGTGCGAGCTGCAAATTCGCCGCACGAAATGCGCCACCGTCAGTTATTTTTGACGTCATCTCAGACTCATCATATGCTAATTTTAAAAAAAAATGGCACCACCACTAAAAAAGGTTCGCTATCCCTGATCTAGTCTATAAAAAACTTGTAGTTTGTGGAAAATAAATAAGCACTTCTAGTAACGCGCGTTACGGTTTCCACCACCAAAAAGTGCCCCTCGTGCCGCTTTAGGCAATTTAAAATATATAATAGGGTAAAAGCGGGATAGATACTTTTCAAAAAAGCTCTACAATTAAAAAATATGAACACATTAAAAATAATACTAGATGTATATCAAAACATTGATCTTTTGTCTTTACTATCAGCCTATTTTTGTAAACATAATTATTATTAGTGAGTAAATTCAGTTTTAATAGACCTCTCAAAAAAGAGATAGTTGCCTACTGTGGCGGATAAAAGCCTAACGATGAAATCAGTTGCGGGGATACTTGCCGCATGCAAGGATAGACTCTTCACAGAGACTTTTTTTAAATAGTATAACGGTTTAAGAATTTAAACAATAAAATACATCAAAAATAGCCTTCCAAAGTTTAAGTTAGATACGTTTTGGTGACTTATTAACTTAAACTTAAACATACGCATGAAAAACATTACCCATACCTTTGGATCAGTGGGTAACACGTTATAGTTCACAATAGGTCGGGAAAACACCTAAAGAATAATTGTGTCTTTGCTCGTCAAAAAAGTTATGTTTGTCCTAGAGCAAAGAGCATAAAACCTTAGGGCGACTATCAGCCTAAGTAAACAGGGCGACTATCCTTTTTGATACGAATACTTACCTATTTTATTCCCGAAATAAATAAAAACTTGTTAACAATAAAACGTAATAAACAGTGTAATTTAAACTGTAATACATGCAATGAAACAAAAGAATTACTGAAACCGCACTCAGTGGTAAAAATATTCCATAGAAATTACTCATCAATATAATTGCGACGCCCGTCAAAGTAGCGCCGCGGAAGATTTTTGCTCACACCGACAAAACACTTGCGCGTTCTCTGATGGTTTACATGGCAATAAGGTCTACAAGAAGGATACTTCTAACCATAGTAAAGGTCTTCCACCACCAATATCCCTAACATAGTGTATTCAAAACTGGGGCAACTATCCCACTGGGGCATCTATCCGGGTTTTACCCTATTGTTTATGGACTAGGTTATTGAGGAGTTCCAAATTTTCAATTGACGGACATGGCTATGGAACCCTAAAAAACAAACTAAACATAGAGTAACCAAAAATAAACATCTCTCCATAGAATCTAGGAACATTGCTACAGTTACGAAACTCCAACACTATACAACCTGAATAGTTAATTATACATGAATAACCATTCAGCAAGAATCACCTTTTCTCGTAGAAAGTGAAAAGCGATGTATTATGCAAAACGTTAAATATGTTTCCCTTGTAACCTGAGCTGAGCTAGTTCTGTTTCTCTGGAAGGTTTGATACATAAATGTTATAATTAAAGCATTGTTTTAGACTTTGATTTATTTTATCAGAGAAATGTAGACTTATGAAAAGACAAATATTATTGAAATGCTCTTTTTAATATAACAGCGTACTTATTCACTTTTTTTTTCCGTTTTCGCGCCAAGTCCGTGCGAACTGTCATAATGGTAAATAGAGAGCTGTGCTTAGAAGGGCAAAAACGCGCATGCGCGGCGGACATCTTAAGGCTCAATTTACACCGCCGCGGAATGGAAGCGTCAATTTCGCCTCATGACGCAGGAATTCGCTGGAATGCTCGAGCATTCCCGCGAATTCCCGAGCATTCCAGCGAATTCCTGAGTGAGCATGAAGGACGTTCCGTTGTTTAGTCGTTTTCGTAGTAGTTGTTTTCGTAGACGTTTCGCACTGTGACGACTTCCCCCGTTCGCGCCACTTCCCGCGGATTCCACTGACGGTACCGGAGAATTCTCGAGAATGCGCGAGGATTCCGCGGAAGGCACGCGACTTTTTTTAGGCTCGTAGTTAGTTTGTTTATTATACACTTGACATAAAGTTCATTATGCGATGTACAAAAACTTCCATTCCGTTCCATTCCGCGGCGGTATAAATTGAGCCTAAAGCGCACCGCGCATGCGCCAGTTCGGAAAAAAGAAACGTGAATAAGGACCAAGAATGAAGAGACGAGGTCGCGAGCCTGATGGTAAGCGTCACGCCAGCTAGCAACATCAACGCCTGTATAATTGTTTCATTTTGATGATTTAGGCATTTAGGCTCATCTAAGTGTACCACAATCTCATGAAACGAAATAAAAAAAAACATAAGTAGTTTTTATACAGCAATAATGACCTTCGATACTGGCTGAAATCTTAAATTTACTTAATAAAAATGCTAAAACTATGTCGAATTGATTTCTAACTGCCAAACATGTATATGAACGGGAAGAAAAAGAAAATTTGAAAGTTTGGTTGTGTTTGAATTTTTATTATGCCATGCAAAGACTGAAATTCAAGGAGCCAGAGTAGCCAGAGCAGTGCTGTACTATTGCCGGCCGGCAGAAGTGAAAACTTGAACTTAAATATTTTGAAATGGTTAGGATTTTTTTGTTATTTTTTTATCACTATAAAAGTACTATCATTTATGTGGTTATATACATATATTCATCTACTGCGCTATTGTACACAAACATGACAATTTAAAAAATTACAATGACAACGTCATGATATTTAAAAAGTTTATATCTCAGAAAAAAATACATACTGATGAAATTTGAATAATATTTTTCGATTTAACTGACATAATAACAAAAAAATATGAAAAACGGGAAAAATAATATTATTACTTGGATTCGAACTGGGGTCTTCTTGTTCCTGGACCGCCCGATTTCCCACCTGAGCTAAAATAACATTGTAGTTGGTGGCAAAATTTCATTGCAGTATTTCATGGCTCTCTCTCCGTCTTACGAATTTTCGATCAGGTCACGTGATCTACGAATTTTCGAACTAGATCACGTCATCCTGATGCGAGTTACCATTTTTTACCCATCCCAAAAAATGCACAGAGCCACTATAGACGTTTTCACTTTAAAGAAATGATTTTGACATTTGCACAGTAATTTGACTAATTCAAATGGAAGTTTATACAAGTCTAACAATGATAACAACAACGGCCATTTGTCATATGTATCAACAAAGTTCACAGGACGGTCATTCGATTCGGCATTTGAAATTGCTGTCACTTTTAACTGGACGGATTTAGACGGGACTTTCACTGTCAGACAGCTGATGATGTAAGGAGTAACTTAGGCTACTTATCATCACGCTAATGTGTATAGGGAGTGAGCAGCACTGAAATTTCACGCAGACGAAGTCGCGATCATAGCTAGTTTGTACTATCTTTTAGAATTTTGTGGGGAGGTTTCAAACTCCAAATCCTTCGGTACGTTCATGACAAAAGCATCCTTCCAAAACTAACCTTCACAATATTTCCCTAATTATACTTATATGAATGACCGATTCGCAAAATGACTAGGTACATAGTCTTTATTTATCCAATTCTTGGAATGTACAATTCTAATTATATACATTCTTCTAATGACAGATTCTAAAATTGACTGATTCTACAAGTGACCGATTCTATAAGTGACTGTTTCTACTAAAGACTGTTTTTTTTTCATTTAGGAACAGAAGTTCTTTATTTATGTAGTCATTTATTCAAACTAAACTAAAGGATTACACATTCGTTTAGTATATGTATTTAACCATTCGCTCGGTTATTTAATACTGTTGTGAAACTTGTCAGAACTTGTAATATTAGAACATAGAACATAACGTAGTAGGTATACCTATAGATACCTACTAGTATTATGATTAATTACTGTTGCTATGTCGACCGATCTTAACTTAATGAATTCAGATTTGGATGTACTATGGCAACCAGACAACTTATAAATTTATATTTCTAAATACATACATTGTATAGTTAGATAGCATCACACAGAATAAACAATCCTACATAACACACACTAGTGCCTAAATACAAACATCTTCGATGCGTGTGTATTGCCAGTGATGACATACGGCACCGAGACGTGGTCCCTAACTGTTGGCTGATGCAAAACCTCGAAATCGCTCAACGTGATATGGAAAGAGCTATGCTCGGAGTTTCTCTGCGCTATAGAACCCGTACTGAGGATATTCGCAGTGGAACTAAGATTACCGATAGGTATAGCTCAGAGGATTAGTAAGTTGAAGTAGCAATGATGGACAGGGCTCATCGCTCGCAGAATCGACAATAGATGGGTACGGAAGGTTCTTAAGTGGCGACCACGAGCTGGCAAAAGCAGTGCATGACGGCCCCTCACAAGATGGACTGACGACCTGATTAAGATAACAGGGACCCGTTTGACGCAGACCGCTCAAAATCGGTTGCTGTAGAAGTCCTTGCTCCACTGCTGATCATAGGCCTCCCCTATGATCAGCAGTGGACGTTTTTAGGTTGATGATGACGATGATGATGACTTATCCGACACGACCAGAAAGACATTAGGTCTATGCCTTATGTCTCTCCGGTCGTGTCAGATTTCCCTCCCATTGGACTAAGACAGGGAATACACAATGCACTTGTGTTTGCGCATACACTTGTGTACTGTAATGTAATCTGCGTAGTTGGCTAATCTCTAATAAGATGTGCCGCCGTAACATCAGTTAGGAGCCCATTAAATCATTATTACATCATATTTGTTTTCTAAATCATGACGGCGTAACTCATTATGTCGGCGCCTTTCACAGCTTCTAAGACAGTCATCGGCGCAAGTCACACGTCCAATATCCTCCCATTTTTCCTTATTTATATTGACGCAATGTTTTGTCAGTTACTGTACGTAGCCTACGTCGACCCTTCGTCATATAAGCCTTGTGACGTCACTGCGAGGTTCCTCCAATCACACACAGCTGTGTTTGCCTTAAGGACAAAAGCTTTCTTCCAAAATGGACGAATTATTCCAATAATTCCAACTGACACCGAAGTAAGTAAACATTATCATGAAGTTACAATAAATACAAAGATCTTCACGGATATATAGATACTAGATGTTACATTATTTGTTAAACGCGTTTTTGGTAGGTACCTACCTAAACATTTTTACCTACCCTATAGATTGTTTGATGTTTCGACCCAGTTATACCGACACTATAAATTTGTTACCATATTCACGTTATGTTTTTTTGTTTGTCAAAATGTTGCCCTAATGGTAAATACTACTACCACCACCGCGTATGCGTCAGTTCGCACTGGCTTGCCTTGAAAACGGAATAAAAGAACCTGAAGAGATAAATTTGAATTTATTTGTCATTTTATGAGACAGTCTTTCTCATTCGTGACTATAGTAACTGTGCTTGGAAAGTAAAGGTGGGTCTCTTTCTAAGCGGGACGGCACGATAAGCCAGTGTCCAGTCTTTACTATAAGCTCCTTGGTTAAACCGAACATTAATCGCAAGCTGTCAAATTGTGTAAGCATGGTGGATCTAGAATTTTATTCTGGAGGTGGGTAATTCTTCCGTGTAATAGTGATGTTAACACATCACTGTGTTTCGTTTGAAACGTCTGTAACGACTGTAATTACTGGGCAAATAAGACTTATGAACTAATGTCTCAAATGAGGAGCACAGTGCGATGCCATTCAAATCTTTGGTTCCAAATAAGGGGGTGGCACTAATATTGTTACGGGCTAGCGTGACGCTTAACGACTTGCTCGTCTCCTCATTAAGTGGTTTAAAAAAACATGCATGCCAGGGGGCTTGTATTTCGTTTCAGCCGACATCGGCCAAGTGTGAGGTCACACGCACAACGAGGGGAGGGGGGTGAATCTCGCAAGGATGGGGGCACAAGATGCAAATGGGCAAAGAAATTCGTTACACAAAACGACGGTCTTGGGGGAAACGTGCCCCGTGCCAAGATTGCGTGCGTGATCCAAGATTGTCGTTTAGGGGGGGGGGGGGGGGGGCTTGAACTAAATAGAGCTGTTGTTGCACCACTTACACAAAACGAATGATTTCAAAGATTTTGGGCGGGGCTTGAGGCCCGTAGCCCCCTATTGGATCCGCCACTGTATGTAGGTATATCATGCAATGCGTAGTTTAAAAGAAGAGTGTAATAATAAATCTTCCTTTACACAGCGCCGATGGAAGTGATAATGAAAATGGACGTATTATTTTTGTTGGGTGGGTTCATGCACAAATACCGCAGCACAGAAGACAAACTTTATACAACGCGCTCTCTATTAATGCTTAAATACGCATTGCTCACGGACACGGATTCTTGGGACGCCTTCCGAAGAATGTGGTCTGTATGTAGTTTGTAATTAAGTGTCCGTGAACGATTCTTTAAGGGGGTATTATGCCGAGAGTATTAATATTTAGTACACAGTGACACGGCCGCTCATCTCGCTATACCGCACACAACCATCACTTCACAGTGCACAGAAGCGCAGGACAAAATAAAATGCCATAACTATGACAATACGACACTCCTCGTTTCATGCATTTTTGCATATCTTCAAAATTTTTTAGGGGTTATATTAAGCAATTTAATACATTTCGTAAAATGTTTTTTTTTCATCTAATAGAAGAACTTTTTGACTAATCACATAATTTTTTAGTGTACTAATTTCTTATTTAGGACAAAGCCGAACCTTGTTTCCCATAATCTATCCATAAGAGCCTGGCTCGAGCGAGGTACGCATGCAGGTTACCTTCTGTACTCTAGGTATTTTGTACATGGCCATAGTTTATTTATTAGTCC
>OX243849.2:14715000-15067500 GCA_945859575.2 Herminia tarsipennalis | reverse complement strand
CTATCGTCGGCAAATAATACTGTTTTATGTTGTGTCACTTTAGGCAAATCATTTATATAAATGATGAATAAAAGTGGCCCTAATACACTGCCTTGTGGGACACCAGACACAACCTTGCAATAATTTGAAGAGTATGTGGTAACTTTTCTTGTTACATGACATATATTACTAATTTGCGTGCATTGCATTCTATTATCAAGGTAAGATTTTATTAAGTCCAGTAAATTTCCCCGAATTCCGTACGAATATAATTTATCCAATAATATTTTGTGATCTACATAGTCAAATGCCTTAGTTAGATCCATATAGAGCGCGCATGACTGTTTGCCTTTATCTATGTTTGATAACACGGTATGCAGGAAATCGTAGATAGCTATGTTAATACATTTATTTTTTCTAAAGCCTACTTGTTCATTGGAAAATAAATTGTTGCTGTCAAAAAAATTGTAGATATTCATGTGAATTACTTTCTCTATAATTTTAGAAATGATAGGCACAAGCGCGATTGGCCGGTAGCAATTCATATTATGCATGTCATTTTTCTTAAATATGGGTTTAATTATAGTGTACTTTAGCATTTCAGGGAAAACACCATGTAGTATGCATTCATTTATTATATGACTGAGTACATACGATATTTTACCTGATACTGTCTTTAAAATTCTAACTGATATACCATCGTACCCAGTGCTATTAGTATTTTTTAGGTTTAGAATGATCCTATTAATATCGCTAGGAATAGTAGGCTGCATGAACATTGATTTATTACTATTTGGAATATTAGTTCTATTATTAGTTTTGTTTGGTATAGTAGGTTGGTTGATGAAAAATTCATTAAATGATTTAGCAATTTCATTTGGATCAACTATGACATTACCATCTATACATACATGATGAACATCATTCCTGGGCTTATTAAATTTACTATCGTTAATAACATTCCATGTAGCTTTATATTTATTTGGGGCATTATTAATATACTCAGCATTGCGTGCCTTTTGCGTTAATTTAATAATTTTATTTAACCTAGATGATAGATCCATAAAGCGATTTTTATTAATAAGTGTCCTCTTTTTACGGTATTCCCACAGTAACTTCCTTTTTCGTTGACAGCAATGTCTAATTCCTTTAGTGATCCATTTCACTGTAGCCTTAGGTGATACTCGTATACGTTTGTTAGGAAAACATAAGTCATAAAATAAGCGAAACAAGTCGTAAAAATTATTGAATGCTATGTTTGGATCATTACTATGTAAAGCTTCGGTAAAGTTAAGGGCATTTATGCACTCTTTAAATTTACTTATATTTTCTGCACTGTAGTCTCGTTGATCGATGTACCAAAATTTCAAAGAGCAGCTAGTTTTTACTGGACAAGTTAGTAGCTGAGTTGTGTGATCAGACAAAGCAAATTCGTAAGTATTCGCTACACAACCTCTTATATTATATAGAAAATTATCGATGCAAGTCCCACTCGCAGGACGTGTGGGTTCTTTGATGCCTATTTTCAGGTTATATGACTCTAAGATATTAAGAAATTCATTTGTTACACTACATTTATTTAAAAGATTAATATTAAAGTCACCGCACAGTATGATTTTCTTTTTAGTGTAGCAGAAACGACTGAGTAATAAGTTGAAACTACTGAAAAATTTGTTAATATCCTCATTATTTGATTTTGGAGGTCTGTAGATACAAATAATGTTTAGATTATGGTCGCTTAATTCTATGCCTGAGCACTCTAGGATGTTTTCAAGACTAAATTTATTTATCTCGTTCATTTGCCTAAACTCATGAGAGGTGTGTACCAAAATACATGAACCGCCACGACGGTTCTTTCTAAAAAAAGCCGAACCAAGTATGTAATTAGGTATTTTTAAATGATTAGTATCACTAATTAACATATTGTGTTCAGTAATGCACAGTACATCTACATTTTTCAAATCATCGCAAAGTGATCCCAAGGTTAAAGTTAACAGGTCTGATTTTGAAAGAAGACCGTTTATATTTTGGTGAAGAACGTTAACATGTTTGTAATAGAAAAAACTGATCTGATTTCAGTGAAGATGGATTTGGCCCATGGTCATTGACATCCTGATTATGTTGCAGATATTCTGTTTGTGTACCCCTGTCCATGTAGGTACGAGTATGTGGTTTTTGTTCTGGGTTCTCATTGTTACATTTGTTCATGTACATGTCAAATTTTAGCTTATAGTCAACACGCAAGATTTCCTTTAATAATAATTGACAGTTATATGAGACAAAAGAGTGACGTCGAGGTCGAAAGACACAATAGTTCATATCTACAAAAAAAGAATGTTCGTATTTAGAGCAGATAAGTCTAAGCTCATAATTTAGTTTACGCTCACTTAAATATCTATTATAGGGGACTTCAGAAATTAATATATTACAATTACTTATACTATGAAGAAATTTACGTATGCAGAACAGTGTTTCAATTGGTTGTTTATCATTCATGCCTCCTAGAATTATTATAAAGTCGCTCTTCGATAATCTATTTACTTCTGAGATAGAAGACGACAGCAGTTGGCTTAAGGATGCTCCTGATTTCCAAATACACTTTACCAGAAATTTCTCGCCCACTAGTTTCTGCAGCATTACTCGTAAATTGTAACCTCTTTCATCTGCCAGTATAACAATTTTCCTTCTATCATTTGCAGATGGCTCCTTAGGAATTGCATTTTCCTGACTTTGCTTTATTTCCGTGCCCTTGACTGCATCATAAAGTTGAGATTTTTTCTGGATTGAAGGCACATTCTTAATTTTTCGTTTATTCTTTAATAAAGGCGTTATGTATTTTTCTTCAACATTTTTATCAACATTTTCCTTCAGTATGTCACACGTTGGGGAAGAAGATAGTGTTGGAATCTTTGAAAATTGTCTCAAAGGGGTTGAAGTTAAACTGCATATTTTTGATTTACGCTTAGGTCTAGGAGTGCGACACTCTAAATCTCCTGATTTGATTTTTTTATAAATTTCTACGACCCTTTTCGATTTTTCAAGATCATTTTTTAATTCTATGTTTTCACAAATTAAATTGTCTATCTCTTGGTTGGCACTCTGCAAATCAATAGTTAATTTGGCAATTTGTTCAGTGAGTGCAACTATTCTTTCGTCATCCAATGATTCATCTGGTAAACTTCTCATAGTGACTTCAAACATAGTTGATTCCGATATTGCTGATTGCGTTTGAGCCGGCTTTTTCCTAAGTGTAATATTTTCAATATCCATTATAATTATTAAATCTACCAATACAGGGTAATTTTTTTAGTGTGGTATCTTCTCAATTGTTTGTCTTAGTAGTAACACTAATGTTAATGTCAATTGTTGTTCAGCTACTTGCCTACAGATGGCGCTAGTTGTAGTACATTACCATGTTTTAATTAGTTTTTTACTAGTGGCAACATTGAAGTTAGTGTCAAAAAGTGTCAAATTGTGTTTGACTATGCGATACTAGATGGCGTTACTGGTTTTGTTTATTTGGAATACCGGGTACAAAGTTCACACTTCAAAACAACATTTTTGCAAACGGTTTTCGTTAACATTTTTTTATTGTTTTTACCATAAAATTTAACTGTCGAATGCAGCTAGGTCAATACAATTCCTTGGATAAGTTTGTATTAGCTAGTTTATTGTCCACAGTCATCACAAATTGTTTATTATTAATGTTTTGTAATGTTTATTATCACTGCTTGTAAAACATTTACGATTCACTATTTTAAGTCACTCACACTGTCACTTCGAGAGATGAATAGTTCCAATAGTATTAACTGCAAAAAACACTTTTTAAGCTTAAAATTGATTTATTTTTCAAGTTTTAATTATGCAGCTAATGTTTATCCTGCAAGTGTTGCCAGAACACTACATAAATAGGTTTATATTCTGATTTACAAACATTGCGCTCGTATTATTATGTTTATGCAAGGTAACGTTAGTATAGAGTATTGAATATAATAAGGCCTGCATGATTCTCTTGACTTCAAACCGAACATTGTTCTTATTTTGAAGCGGCGGTAGCCTAATGGCTAAGGCATCGGTCTCGCAATCGTGAGGTCGCGGGTTCGAATCTTACCCATTATACTACCGACGTGAACCCACTCATAACACAAGCCTTTGAGCTTAGCTGGAGGGGTTAACTAGATTGCTAGTAATGTGGGACTCAATCACACATTGCTAGTTATCTTATAAAAAAAAAATAAAAAAAAAAAAAAATTATTTATTTGTGTTATAATATTTTTTTTATAGAAATCACGAGCGGGAGGTTATTAATATATGAAAAATTGGTAAATGGTAACAAGACGTCACTCAATATTGGTACATATTTATGGTTATGGTTAAAGACATTTATTTCCTCATAAGAACACAATATTCGTTTATCTGAGAAAATACAGTACAACTTAAAAGTATAACATTACATAACAAGTGCCGGAGCGACATTTTAGTACAATGAATTAAAAGGTAGGTAACTTATTTCTATATGCAAAGTATTTACTATTGAGGGTAAATAACAAACGAAACCAGTTTTGTAGAATAACTCATTATTTTAAAGTTGTAAACAACTATAGCCCTATTACATATTTGGTTGCAATTGCTATCGTTTAATATCCGTAATGTCTATTCATATACCATGCAATGATTTTATTTTTATATTATTAAGAACTTAGCACTTTTTTACTTAATACTTTACTTACTTCTTTTTTTTTTTTTTTACAATTATTTAATAATATTTTATAAGTAGGTAGATATGTAAGTAGAAGGAAGAAGAAAGTAAGAAAGATTGTAGTTTGGCTCTATTGCGCCTAGCTAATTGCTCAGAATAGGTTTCCAAAAAGTCAGTGTCATTTGTTTTTTCGGGTTTATAGACAGCGCCTATGTCAATTGAGAACCTTTTCAGGTGGATCCATATAAAATGATTGTCATTTTTGCAGAGGTCTTTTATGTAGTTGTGCTTCAAACTGTCGTGAATAAAGATGGAGACACCACCTCCTCTACTATTATTTCTGTAGTTATAATAGTGGATATAATGTGGTATAGATAGGTTTTCAGCTTTTAAGTTTGACTTAATCCAGGTCTCGACAAGTAAAATTATATGTATGGTTTTAGGCATTGATTGGATTATACATTTTAATTCATCTAATTTACCAGGGCATACTAAGCTGCGCACGTTTGCAAAAATACATTTTAGGGATTTTTTATTGTAGATGACATCGGAGTGAGAGGCGGATAATTGGTATGTCAAGTTATTGCCAGCTAATTCAGCTTCGTGGACGTCTTTGGAGGATCGTTTTTTGGATGAGCTTGAGGGATTTTCGAAATTTTAGGGACTCCATTAGAATATTTTATTGTTATGTCCTTCTCCCCTTCATCCTGGCGGCGTTTGAGCTCATGTCTAAGATTTTGTCTGAATGTTTGTTGAGCAATAGTCTCATCTGAATAGATTTTAATAGTTTCTGGCTCGATATTAGCCTTGTTTCTTAAGACAGATTTGGCTATCTCTGCTGTCTTAAAAATAACTTTAATCGGTCTAGACTTTTCTTGGTTATATTTGCCCAATCTAATAGTCGTAATAGGACCTTCACAGTCTGGGACAGCCATTTTTATTACTTTGTTGACCTCGGTAATATCATGATGACGTCTCAACTCGGACTTAACCGACTTTATTTCTTCAATACCTCTTACGATTATGTTTCTCTCTCTTTGCGATCGGTCACGAATTTCAGACATGAAGTCCTCATAACTTTGTGGATGGGTCCGGTTATGAGACTCGGATTTAAACGATGTAATTTCGTTTTCGAGAGACTCAATCTTTCGTTCGATACCAACTTTGAAGAGGGAAAAATTCGCCAGTTCTGCCTTGATTTTTTCTTGCTCCATTGATAGATGGTCAGTCGTGGTCTTAATCTGGCCTATCTGATCCCTTATGGTTGAAACATCTTGTGATATTTTAATAAGATTTTCATTTTGAGATTTGGTCATATTTAATAAAAGGAGCTCTACGGTCGATTGGAAACTCTCGAATTTTGAAATAAGATCATCGTCAGGTTTTTTTCTTTTAGGTCGATACTTTACTTGTTGGTGTGATGATGAAGGATCGGGATCGCTTTGACCAATCTTTCTTAAGTCAGGGAATGACCCACCTGTACTGGCAGACTTATTGCTATCACTTCCTATTGCTAATAAGTCTCTATTGCTATCCGTACACGTATCAAAAGCCTCTGAATGCGTTTGGTGCGCACACATCGTTGCAGCGCAGCGCCCGCGTCGGTGGAGTGAGATGAATTATAGGAACTTGTCTCTTTCCCTCACGGGGTGTGGGGCTGAGGCAGCTACTAGCACGGGCGCTTTAGTTGATCACCAAGTGACAAATGTCACCTTTATATGTTTTGGCTAAATACACTTTATTTATGAACACTGTAAGTCCAGTTTACTATGGCACACTTTTTAAAATATTAAATACACACGATCGACACGTCCGCTCCGAACGCTTGCTTGCGACGACGACCTGTAGATACAAATGGATTTGGCCCATGGTCATTGACATCCTGATTATGTTGCAGATATTCTGTTTGTGTACCCCTGTCCATGTAGGTACGAGTATGTGGTTTTTGTTCTGGGTTCTCATTGTTACATTTGTTCATGTACATGTCAAATTTTAGCTTATAGTCAACACGCAAGATTTCCTTTAATAATAATTGACAGTTATATGAGACAAAAGAGTGACGTCGAGGTCGAAAGACACAATAGTTCATATCTACAAAAAAAGAATGTTCGTATTTAGAGCAGATAAGTCTAAGCTCATAATTTAGTTTACGCTCACTTAAATATCTATTATAGGGGACTTCAGAAATTAATATATTACAATTACTTATACTATGAAGAAATTTACGTATGCAGAACAGTGTTTCAATTGGTTGTTTATCATTCATGCCTCCTAGAATTATTATAAAGTCGCTCTTCGATAATCTATTTACTTCTGAGATAGAAGACGACAGCAGTTGGCTTAAGGATGCTCCTGATTTCCAAATACACTTTACCAGAAATTTCTCGCCCACTAGTTTCTGCAGCATTACTCGTAAATTGTAACCTCTTTCATCTGCCAGTATAACAATTTTCCTTCTATCATTTGCAGATGGCTCCTTAGGAATTGCATTTTCCTGACTTTGCTTTATTTCCGTGCCCTTGACTGCATCATAAAGTTGAGATTTTTTCTGGATTGAAGGCACATTCTTAATTTTTCGTTTATTCTTTAATAAAGGCGTTATGTATTTTTCTTCAACATTTTTATCAACATTTTCCTTCAGTATGTCACACGTTGGGGAAGAAGATAGTGTTGGAATCTTTGAAAATTGTCTCAAAGGGGTTGAAGTTAAACTGCATATTTTTGATTTACGCTTAGGTCTAGGAGTGCGACACTCTAAATCTCCTGATTTGATTTTTTTATAAATTTCTACGACCCTTTTCGATTTTTCAAGATCATTTTTTAATTCTATGTTTTCACAAATTAAATTGTCTATCTCTTGGTTGGCACTCTGCAAATCAATAGTTAATTTGGCAATTTGTTCAGTGAGTGCAACTATTCTTTCGTCATCCAATGATTCATCTGGTAAACTTCTCATAGTGACTTCAAACATAGTTGATTCCGATATTGCTGATTGCGTTTGAGCCGGCTTTTTCCTAAGTGTAATATTTTCAATATCCATTATAATTATTAAATCTACCAATACAGGGTAATTTTTTTAGTGTGGTATCTTCTCAATTGTTTGTCTTAGTAGTAACACTAATGTTAATGTCAATTGTTGTTCAGCTACTTGCCTACAGATGGCGCTAGTTGTAGTACATTACCATGTTTTAATTAGTTTTTTACTAGTGGCAACATTGAAGTTAGTGTCAAAAAGTGTCAAATTGTGTTTGACTATGCGATACTAGATGGCGTTACTGGTTTTGTTTATTTGGAATACCGGGTACAAAGTTCACACTTCAAAACAACATTTTTGCAAACGGTTTTCGTTAACATTTTTTTATTGTTTTTACCATAAAATTTAACTGTCGAATGCAGCTAGGTCAATACAATTCCTTGGATAAGTTTGTATTAGCTAGTTTATTGTCCACAGTCATCACAAATTGTTTATTATTAATGTTTTGTAATGTTTATTATCACTGCTTGTAAAACATTTACGATTCACTATTTTAAGTCACTCACACTGTCACTTCGAGAGATGAATAGTTCCAATAGTATTAACTGCAAAAAACACTTTTTAAGCTTAAAATTGATTTATTTTTCAAGTTTTAATTATGCAGCTAATGTTTATCCTGCAAGTGTTGCCAGAACACTACATAAATAGGTTTATATTCTGATTTACAAACATTGCGCTCGTATTATTATGTTTATGCAAGGTAACGTTAGTATAGAGTATTGAATATAATAAGGCCTGCATGATTCTCTTGACTTCAAACCGAACATTGTTCTTATTTTGAAGCGGCGGTAGCCTAATGGCTAAGGCATCGGTCTCGCAATCGTGAGGTCGCGGGTTCGAATCTTACCCATTATACTACCGACGTGAACCCACTCATAACACAAGCCTTTGAGCTTAGCTGGAGGGGTTAACTAGATTGCTAGTAATGTGGGACTCAATCACACATTGCTAGTTATCTTATAAAAAAAAAATAAAAAAAAAAAAAAATTATTTATTTGTGTTATAATATTTTTTTTATAGAAATCACGAGCGGGAGGTTATTAATATATGAAAAATTGGTAAATGGTAACAAGACGTCACTCAATATTGGTACATATTTACAACTCAACAAAACCCATATCCGGCCATAAACGTTATAGTAACGATACATAACATACTCGTAGGTATCAGATACACGAAAAAGAAATCAGGACAGCTATAAATTCCAATGGTAATTTTTCCAACACAATTCGAACAAAACCTTTCGGCCTCCTAAATCTTCTTTCTCCCGAAGGAGAAATATTTACAGCTACGTAGCTATGTATATAATTCAACGTTATATGCACATAAGGGTTGAAACACTCCTTGCCTCAGTTGCGAAGCATAAATTCTTCTTCCAAAGCTTAAAACATGAGGTACACATAAACACCAGTGGCGGGGGGTTCTTAAAACACCATTACTTTCGGTTTCCCTTTGGATTCAAAAAAGAATTCAAAATTGAAAATTCTTTATTCACTTAGGATGCAAAACAACTCTTGTGATACGTCGGGATTCTACATGTACATGTAATGCCAAGTTCGCAAACAATAGGTAAAGCCGGAGAAAAGAACCTGGCAATAAAAACTCGCGGCCACTCTTTTCAAATTGCCAATTCTACAATGTTTGAATGTTTATAAACTTGATATGGGGGTTAGGTGCTCGGCTCGGCTTATCAGTTCTTCACGTGACCAGAGGGCTGGCTTCATCACCCTTCAGTCGACATCGATGAGTAAGAATCTGCCTATATGTGTTGCCTTTTTGTTATTTTGTAAATATATGTAAAAATTTTGAATTTTGAATTTTGAATTTTGAATTTTGAATTTTGAATTTTGAATTTTGAATTTTGAATTTTGAATTTTGAATTTTGAATTTTGAATTTTGATTTTTGAATTTTGAATTTTGAATTTTAATTATTGAATTTTGAATTTTGAATTTTGAATTTTGAATTTTGAATTTTGAATTTTGAATTTTGAATTTTGAATTTTGAATTTTGAATTTTGAATTTTGAATTTTGAATTTTGAATTAATATTAAGTATTCAATTTCTTTAAAAACCATCATATATGAAAATAACGCAATTCCAATAATATACTTATCCACGTATCGAATACATAACATAAACTTTTTTTAAGTCTGTCAAAAATGGAGTCCATACTGTTGAATACCTACCAAAGGCAAAATATGTGTCATTGATTTATTTTGGAAATTCGACATTTATATATGCGTCCAGACGAAAGAGATAAGAGACCTAAGGTTACCTAGGTATCAATCTCAAACATTTTGACTCCTATTTTTCAGCAATATGATTCTTCAAATTTTACCATGAGGAAAAGTATTTCCACACACTCTTTCTTTCCCTCTGTGCGTAAAACTGTCTGCAATAAATAAGGTTCTGATGGCAATCCTATCTCGTTTTACTGATAATCTTTACTGATTAGTAAAGATTATCAGTAAAATAATATTAGTATAGCTTTATAATATTAGTATAGATTTATACTAATATTATAAAGCGGAAGAGTTTGTTTGTTTGTTTAAACGCGCTAATCTCAGGAACTACTAGTCCGATTTAAATAAATTTAAAATTTTTTGTTGGATAGCCCATTTATCGAGAAAGGCTATAGGCTATATAACATCACGCTACTACTAATAGGAGCGGAGTAGTGACGAGAAATGTTGCAAAAACGGGGAAAATTTTAGCAGACGAAGTTGCGCGGGACAGCTAGTGCATTATAATTACAAGTTACAGACCTACTGCGACGTAAAATCGACGACGAAACTTACACACAATGTAACCCTTACCTTAAGATGGCCACCTACTAAGATATATCGATTGTGTTCGTCGGAATACGATAACTGAACAAATAATTGAATCTCTCAACCCCGGCACACTGTTTAGCATATTAATTGATATTATTTTGTTTACGGAGCATGCCCCAGCCAAGCTAATTATGTCTTTAATGAACTTCTCTCTCATCAAAAGTTTTAAAGTCACTTATAAAGTAGGTATACTCGTACCTTCGTCATCCTTATATGGTATCGAATTATAGAATGCATAAAATACATGAATACCTACCATAGTTTTGAAACATTCGAATGATAGGACAACTCACACTGACATCTGAGGCAATCAGACACTAGGATATAAATACTTAAATATTTTTATTCTCATCGTACGAAGATATATGGTAGGTGCGCCTAGTGAGAGCCGGTTCCAAATAAGGTCCATATACTCATACTGCGTACTTAATGCTTAAGCTAAAACAGTTGACGTGCAAACCCTCCCTATTGACTAATCATAAATGGGTACCAACGTTCACTGCTTTCGCGCCAACCGTTTTGACAATAATAATAATAATATCTTGGGACAACTCACACAAAGCTATCCGATCCCAAACTTAGCAGAGCTTTTACTATGGAAACCAGACAACCGATAAATATACTTATATAATTCTAAATACATACATATTATAGAAAAAATAACACCCAGACACAGAATAAATCATCGTGCTCATCACACAAAGTTTTATCCTGGGTGGGGATCGAACACACAACCTCTTGCGTAGCAGTCGGATACACTCCCGCCGCGCTACAGAGGCAGTCAAACAATGACTCTGAATAACCACAGCGGCGGTAGACGTGGTCAATTTAAGAAAAATAGTTATTCAATTTTGGTTGATTTCAGTAACGTCTAAAAAGTTAATGCACGGGTGAAACAGTGGGGCACAATAAGTAAGTAATAACTAATAACCTACTTCAAAACTATCAAAATAAAGTTGTCGTCGAATTGGTTATACATGAGATTGTTTATTTCCTATCTAGGCCAAGAGACTAAATATTCCGCTCCAAAAACGATAACATCTTTGAACAAAACGAAGATTGTCATTTTTATTTTCTTTCGTAAATCTATTGTTACGAATGAACATGTCATATATCCTTATATAGCTGTTGTTGTTATACGAGGCATTGCTCTCGTGGCAATACTTTTATTTACACTAATACTAAATACTAACACTGCCAAGCCTTTATATCCATTAAACTGCATTGTTTGTAAGGAAAAACAAAGAACTTTTTCCTAAAGTTTCCGAAAATCAGAGTAGAATTAACAGAATACCTATAGACATGAATCATGCCTACGTAAATCGAAAACAGCTCTCATGCACAAAAGCATTTTTTGTATTGCACCAAAAATTTATAACCATTTACCAAATCATATTAAAGATTGTAACATAATGGAATTTAAACATAAATTACATACATTTAATTGATAAATGCTACTATATAGTTGACGAATTCCTTTCCGATAAACTCTAATTTATTGTCTCATCTCTTTAATTGCAATACGATATCTGTATTAATATTATAAAGCAGAAGAGTTTGTTTGTTTGCACGCGATAATCTTAGGAACAACTAGTCTGAATTTAAAAAAAATATATTTACTGTTTGATAGCCCATTTATCGAGATAGGCTATAGGCTATATAACATCACGCTATGACTAATAGCGTGATGTTATATAGCCGCAATAAAATATGTTGTAAAAACGGGGAAAAAAGTAATCAGAAGTATGACGATGTGTCGTTTTGGATAGTGTACGCCAATGCATGATAGAAGATTTTTAAGAAATAAGTATTGTTATAAAAATCACCTTTGTATCACCAAAAATCACACTAATAAATGATTTGATTGATTGATTAAATTGCAACTATTTTCGAGAAATATCCTCGTTACTGTGAAAGTTCTCTATTATGTTAATTTTCAGATAAACATTTATTTTATAGACAGATCGATAAGAAACTATTTGTATATACAATCTAAATAAAAAATGTAGGTATTGCTAAGACAAAACTCGAGACCGATAAAAAAATGCCCAAAGTAACGTAAAAACTTATTTTTTGGGGTTCCGTACCTCAAAAGGAGAAAAATGGGACCCTTAAAGGATCTATATGTTCGTAAACTTTTGCGAATTGTACACATTATAGAATTTTGTAAGCTACGGGTCTTAATCGCGTAAATATTTCGATAGGTCTTCTCCACTGACCGTCACTACTACTCCAGGATGACGCGGGAAGCGGTTGAAATAAAATAACACGTCAATTTCAACCGAGAACCGTTTGTCAACATCGTGGAATCCAGTGATCAGCAAGTGTACACACCGCCAAACAAACATTACGCGCCAGTGTGCAGATGTCGTTAGTGTTGAGTGTCGAAGTACCGACGGTTCCGTAATAGTGAGTGATAAAAATCAAGCGAATCAAGGGTGGGTAGTTTCCGAAACCCGCGCTTCTTGGAGGCGACCGTGAGCTGAATCAGTCTACCCGTGACCACGGCCGTTGCAATAAACAAAGGTATAGCCTTAAAGGTTCACATTGTTGTCCGTTCATCCGTCGGTTCGTCTGTCCATCCATCCGTCTGTCTGTCAAGACCCTTTATCTCGGAAAATTAAAACCATATACTCAGGTCTCCAATCCCTAAAAGCTGTGAAATAATAAAATTTCTAAAAAAAAATATAACCGTCTTCATTTGACATTCAAACATTTTGAAGTTGGTATCATGAAACAGTAGTTATAATTTATTTGGTATCAACTTCGAAAATTCTTATTTTATTTTTGTTGTTTTTTAATATTTTATACTTTATAATTGCCATAAATTTAATTTTGAAGTGTAGTTTTTATTTTGTACTTAAAATTGTAGTAGGTAGGTTCTAACCTTCAGTCCTGTAGGAACCTCGTCATTGTCTTAAATGCCGAGAAAATAAACTTTTTGTTTGCATTTTTACTCCAACTTCAAAATGTTTATTTATTTTTTGTTATTCTTTATTATTTTGTATTTTTAAGTCGCTATAAATTTAATTTTGAAGTCGGTTATATTTTTTTGTAATTCTGTTACTAAATATTGTTTATTCCGGTGCAGGGCCGATCATTTTTGAGGAGTTCACATGATAACTCACCATCAGCTCTATTACATCGTGTAATAGTAGTATGACGAGCATAAAGTGCTAAGCAATAGTACTTGAATCGCAAACTGTAAAATAATGAATAGTTCCGCTGGTCGTCTGTGGTCTTCGCCATCAGTTCCACTTCACCAAATGCACGAATCACTGTGACATATATTTAAAAAACTATATATGAGTTCACTCGATTCCTCCAGAACCCTATCATCAGATGCTGACCCTTTGCAACCCAAAAATAATCGCCGCTAAAGAAGTTTTCACTTCAAAAACAACATTTAATCGAATTGAGAACCTCCTCCTTTTTTGTAGTCTGTTGAAAAGTATGTAGGTACGTTAAATAGATGCATGCATCCAAACATTAAATACAAACAAAAGATATCCTTGACCTTTTCCCGGCACTACCTTTAATGCTTGACCTATAATAATTATAGGGGTTGCTATTATCGAGCAATTTAGTAAGAGGGAAGCGAGTAGACGGGTCAAGTTAAAGTGCCGCTAAGTGCCACTGCCGATTGCTAATTCAATTGCGGCAACGCTCTGGCACTTTCATGATTTCCTAGTAGTTATATGTAATTAATACGTTATGTTAGTTAGTGAATATTATTTTTGTTAAAGGAGTGGTCCATTTGTCCATACATTTTAGGCCCAGAAAGGACTCACACGAAACGATGTATGTTTTGAAGAGAAATGACTACTCTATTACCCTGTATTATTCTTTTTCCCATAAAACTTGGTGGCATTGAGATACGAGATATTTAAAATGGAAATGATTTCATACCAAAAAACATTACTAGCAATCCTGTTAACCTCTCTAGCTAAGCTCAATGGCTTGTGTTAGTTGCACAAAGTCTCGTTCTTACCCAATTATAACATATTCAATTCATTTTATACAAGTTATACTCGTTAAACTCGGTACTGTAAAACTAATGGTAGTTCAGTTTGCCGCCATTTTTACAACACCAAATAATAAAATCAATGAATGAAATGGAATGAAATGAATAACAACACGAATGACATGACAGATGAAAAAAGTGTTGCAAATGCTTTGAAAAAATATTTATACTATCGATTTATAAACAAAAATCGATTGCGACCAAATAATTATACAACACAATTATATTAAATTACTTTTTACCGAATATATTTCCAAAATAATTGAAAAACACTGTTTTATATTAAAGTAATAAAAATATTTTATCTTTACTAACAATTTCTACCTATCCAACGTCGATAAAACGACGTTTGAAGCTTGACTTTTTAAAGCTGGCAACATAAAACAATTATCCGCCATTACCGTAACCTAAGAATCAAATTAAAATAATCTTTAAAACTAAAATCTTTCCCCCAAGTTTTATCAAAAAATGAAAACCACGTACAGATTTCAAAAAATATTTGTTTAATTTTAACGTTTCCCAACTTTCTGTCCGCTATGGGCCGTATTTGGTACATGTCCTTTATGAATATTTTTCTAAAGATTTCTTCTTTAGTAATAACATAGAATTAGGATTTAATGCCCAATGCCTATAGTAATCTGGGTATATTTTGTTGTAATTCGTGCATTGACTCTTATAAAATACCACTGAGTGAAATGGAACCACGGATATTGAAGACCACATTTTGAAAAAAGAAATTAGCAGTTTAGATGCTATATAACAGAAATCAACTACAAAGCAATACACAAAAAACTGAGAAACAAAAACTTTTTTTACAAAAAAAAATAAAAAAATTAACATTTTGAAGTTGGTGCCTGAAACATAAAACTACATTTCCTGGCACCAACTTCAAAATGTTTTATTTGTACTAGATACGACCATAAAAGTAAAACTAAAGACAGGCTGCCCTCAAGGAGGCGTCCTATCACCTTTACTCTGGTCACTGGTGGCTGACAACCTGCTGACCGTGCTTAATGATGCCGGCTTCTACACACAAGGCTACGCTGATGATCTGGTAATAGGCATCATTGGTAAATGCCAAACAACCATCTCCAATCTTATGCAACAAGCCTTTAGTATAATTGAAAATTGGTGCCTTACAACCCAATTATCGGTTAATGCGTCCAAGACGGTTGTCATTCCTTTTACTAAAAAGAGTTTACTCGACAACTTAATACCGCCAACACTTTTTGGTGAAAGAGTCGAGTTCTCCAAGGAAGTTAAGTATCTGGGCATAATACTTGACCAGAAACTTACTTGGAACCCTCAGATTAAACATATAATCAGGAAAGCTAAAATAGCTATGGGTACCTCCTGCAGATTGGTCGGTACAAAATGGGGCTTAAACCTAACGTAACTTTATGGTTATACACGACCATTGTAAGACCTATGGTGACGTATGCATGCGTCGTATGGCACAGGAAGACCGATCAACTCACATGCAAGGAGGCACTCACCAGCCTTCAAAGGATTGCCACCACGATGACCACAGGAGCACTTTCCTCTACTCCAACTGCGGCCCTCGAAGCACTGCTCAGCCTAAGTCCTCTGCACGTGCAGGTGCAAATGGAAGCCAGGGCAGCGATGGTTAGAGCTAAAAATGCAGGTAGGACAAAGTGGAGATCACTGGTAACGAATATCCTGCACAACGACATCGTAGAAGACAGAATGATAGCAATGCCATCTGATGTCATGCTATCCGAATACAGCTTTGAGAAGCTATTTAAAACCACCATTCCGGATCGATCGGAATGGGAACAGAAAATACCTGGTAAGTATAACTTCCACGATATCAGCTGGATCACAGATGGTTCGAAAAAGGATGGACTTGCCGGGGCCGGATTCCACGGTAGACAACCGAAGGTTAAGAGATGCTGCAACCTCGGTCAACATGCCACCGTTTTCCAAGCAGAGCTCTACGCAATCCTGGGCTGCGCCCAGGAGAGCCTGCAAAAAGACTATAAAAATAATGCAATATCCATCTTTACTGATAGCCAAGCAGCTATTCTAGCTCTAGGCTCACAAAAGATGGATTCTAAACTCGTTAAAGAGTGAGTTCAAACCTTAAACAAACTAGGTGAAACCAATAAAGTAACGCTAAGTTGGGTACCTGGACACCGTGGCATCGCAGGAAATGAGTTAGCCGACGAGCTAGCCAGAATGGGGGCAGAGGGGATGGCGTGGGGACCTGAACCCTTTTGCGGTATACCCAAATGCCTCCCTACGAACTCGCTTAAAGGATGGGTAACCCAAAGCATCAAGCTCTGGTCAAAGTCACCAGGCCAAGAGCACTCCAAAGCACTCCTAGTGGGCTTCAACGCAAGGTTCACTAAAGAGGCGCTCTCTATGAGTAAGAATCAAATCATAATTCTTACTAGAACCCTAACTGGGCACTGCAGACTAAACAAACACATGCACAAGATGCGTCTCACCGATACTAATGTTTGCAGATTCTGCCATAAGGATGAGGAAAGACCTATACACATCCTCTGTGGCTGCGAGGCAACTCATCACACCAGAAGCCAGCACCTTGGAGGGCACTTACACCTGACGACGTTAAGGCCACTCCACCAAGACACATAGTCGACTACATGGTCAGACTAAATCTTGGAGATGTCCTTTAAGGAAGAAAGAGGCGTCACAATAGATCTTTTAGGTCGCAGCGACTTCCGGGCTATATATCCCGGCCTCTATCCAGATACAATACAATATATCGAGAAGATAGAAATTAATGACGAGTTTTACAATTTAATTCAGAATTCAGGTATTTTTGCAATACAAAAGATGGTGTAGATAATGTTTTAATTTGTATTGCATATGAAAAATGTAAGCTTTAAACCTCGAAGGGTCACTGCGTTAGCCGCCATCTTGAATGGAAGAGACCAAAAATGTTGGCCCGGACGGATTTTATTTAAAATTTTGACACATTTTTACTGCCTCTGTGGCGCGGTGGGTGTGTGTCCGACTGCTACGCAAAAGGTCGTGGGTTCAATTCCCACACGGAACACCACTTCGTATGATCCACAAATTGTTGTTTCGAGTCTGGGTGTACTTTGTGTCCGTGACTTGTATGTTTGTAAAGTCCCCCGCGACACAGGGCTTGTAAAGACGACTCCCGCAGTAGAGTAAAAAATTGCCCCGTCATTTGTCAACATTTCAATAAAATCCATTCAATAGGCAGGTATACGTAGTTACGAGTAGTTTTTGCATGAAAGAATAACCTAACAGTTTTATATTTACTACTATACTCTCAGAGAGAGGCCTGTGTCCTCGAGGTGAGAAAGTTTTAAGACTGATTTTAATGAAAATTAATGACATATTATATTTAGCCAAATCATTAGGCTTCAATATCTAATCGCAAAATCCCATTGGTTTCAGAACTTAAACCTTACTTCACCAATGACACGAATAGCACAGCTCAACTAAATTAATCACAAAACTTATTGACTAAGATTAATTACTTATAGAAGTTGTGTATCGCAATATTGACTCTATGTTGTGCGACCTAAATGTGGTAGGACCGTGGTACAGAAAATAGTGTAGCAATAGAAAGGCCTGCATGTTGCTCCTATTCATTTATTTAATTTTAGCACTCCAGCAAGAAGTTTACAAGAATTTAGCCTTAAAATACTAATGTTACAATATTATTATACTAGACTTATAGGTCACAGCTCAAATAGGTACTTATATAAAAATTATGAAAGAAATATAAATCAATATACTGATTTTTTTTTATATGGAGGGACGGATGTTGTCAGTGTACATACATAACGCAATTCGTTACGGTTTGAGATAGATATTCGATTCATATTCGTTTGTTATCGGTTTTGAATTTTCAACGCAGTATTGTGAAATTTAATATATCAATATGATAAAATAAAATATTGCAACACTGTAGAAAGCTCTAATAAGTACCTATGTAAGAGAAACGGAAAAATAAATAAAAATACTTGACTGCTTAAAATTTATTTCATCATCATCATCAGCCTATCGCAGTCCACTGCTGGACATAGGCCTCTCCAATTGCACGCCACTTTGTTCTATCTTCGGCTTCTCGCATCCAGCTCCTGCCAGCCGTTTTGCGTATATCATCACTCCACCTGGCTTGAGGGCGTCCTACACTACGTTTGCCAAGCCGCGGTCTCCACTCAAGAACTCGTTTACCCCAACGGTTGTCGGTTCTTCGGCTAATATGGCCAGCCCACTGCCACTTCAACTTGCTAATCCGGTGGGCTATGTCGATAACTTTGGTTCTCTGCCGGATCACCTCATTTCTGATTTTGTCCCTAAGAGAAACTCCGAGCATAGCCCGTTCCATAGCCCGCTGAGTGACTTTGAACTTGTGGACCAGCCGTACCGTCAGTGTCCACGTTTCGGCTCCGTATGTCATGACGGGTAGGACGCACTGATTAAAGACTTTAGTCTTTAGACATTATGGGATCGACGATGAGAAGACTTGACGTAGCTTACCAAACGCTGCCCAACCCAACCGAATTCTCCTGTTCACCTCGTCCTCGAAGTTGTTTCTACCTAACTGCAATGACTGCCCGAGGTACACATATTTTTGAACAACTTCGAGAACGGCGCCGTGCACCGCTGTCGGTTCCGGTAGTACATGTTCATTGAACATGACCTTGGTTTTATCCAAGTTCATCCGTAGGCCGATGCGTACAGAGGAGTCAGCCAGGTCATTCAGCATCCGTTGAGGTCCTGCAGCGTTTCCGCCATGATGACAATGTCATCTGCAAATCGCAAGTGAGAAATGTATTCACCATTGATGTTGATGCCCCGCCCTTTCCAGTGCAGCGTCTTGAACATATCCTCCATTGCATTTGTGAACAGTTTCGGGGAAATAACGTCCACTTGCCTCACTCCTCGATGCAATGGTATAGGTTTTGTTTGCTGATTCTGTACTTGGACGGACATGGTGGCGGCTTCGTAGAGACATCTCATCACTTGGATATATCGCCAATCTACTTGGCATCGCTGCAGAGACTCCAGAACGGACCAGATTTCAATCGAGTCAAATGCCTTCTCATAGTCCACGAATGCTAGACACAGGGGCTGATTATACTCCTGGGTCTTTTGTATAATCTGCCGCACTGTGTGGATGTGGTCTATGGTGCTATATGCGCTCCGAAATCTAGCCTGTTCCGGTGGTTGGAATTCGTCAAGTCTTCGCGCAAGACGGTTCGTGATGACTCTTGAAAACCGCTTATAGACGTGGCTTAGAAGAGAAATAGGTCGGTAGTTCTTCAGCCGGGTCTTATCTCCTTTTTTGAAGAACAAGACGACTACACTTCTACTCCAGACGGATAAAAACAAGTTTTATGATTCAACAAGTAAGTCGTATTTTTATGTTTACGTCTATTGAGCTCCAAGGTACCGATAACAATAACTAAATTAGTAGTCATTTATAAGAATATTTTGTTTGTACAGAATTAACTGCAGTTGAACGGCAATTGCCTTCGGATGTTTAAGGATACTATAGGACGTTTGTTGAAACGAGCTATGCTCGTTTGTTGGAGCGCGTATTACATTTCGTTGTAGCAGAACTGCTACTGTAGAAATATCAAAGTTAATAGCTATTTTTATAGTAGCTGGTCCGGCCCACTCAACAGACCATTCTAACTTTTTTCTCTGTTCTGTGGACAAGAGTCAGGACTACATACAAAGGAGTTCACAACTCGTGCAAATGGACATTCACTGTTCATATAATGGGGTAACATTGTACAGCTGAACTTGACAGAGATATTAATGGAAAATTATACTGAGGGTGCTACTACTACTTGATAGATGAAGTGAAGTTATGAAATTAGATACTGATGGGATTGTATCGATTGATTAATAGAAAACAAGCTTAATTATTACAAAACAAAAAACCTGATGCTTAAAAACAGTTGAGTGAAAAATATAAATGTGTCTGATAAAATTTGGGAAATTATAATTTAGAGATGGTAACACAGGATTAAGGTAGGTTGTTTTAAGACCTACTTGGACGAAAAAGTCTTGATCAGTGAGTTTGCGGACTTTCCCTTGCTTTAGGTATCCGCGTTCATATGATTAATTACCATAATGTTAATTCGAATATTGAGCCGCTAATAGCTCATAAGGCCATACTGGCACTTTACATCAGAAGCGGGATACTGGATCCCGCTTCTGATGTAAAGCGTTGAGTAGACCAAACGGAGACGCGTGTTCGTAGTTGTTATTAGTCATACAAAAAAATGTTTATCGTGTGTGATATTCGCGTGAGGCTTGTGTGAAGGTGCTGGACGCTATTTTGCGTCCATTTCAGCCGTTTGATGTATTCGTGTGTCCGGTTTCGTAGCGCATCTCTGATAAGTGTGTTGTCCTAAGCGACTGTTCATGGACGCAGATGAGGAGCTTCGACAGATATAATAATGGTAACTTGGATCTCCTTGATGATGGGGATCGTGGCAAGAGCCACGAACCCCATAACCGTATCGAATATATTTAGGTTTTCGATTTGATTATGTTATATTACACATTATAGAATTGTTAAAGCTACATTGGACAAACCAAACGCAGAATAGCGGAAGGGGTTAAGGAACATATCGCTGTTGTGGAAAGCCGACAGACCAACAAGTCAGCAATAGCGGAACACTTACTGGATGTGGGATCCAATCACTGGATTGAACTACATAAACCACAGGTCCTCTCCACTGACCGTCACTATTACTCCAGGTTGGCGCGGGAAGCGGTTGAAATCAACAAACACGTCAATTTTAATCGAGAAGGTGGATATCGTTTGGCAACATCGTGAAATTCCGTGATCAGCAAATGTACACACCGCCGAACAAACATTACACGCCAGTGTGCAGATGTCGTTAGTGTTGTGTGTCGAAGTACCGACGGTTCCGTAATAGTGAGTGATAAAAATCAAGCGAGGCGACACTGCGCTGAACCAGTCTACCCGTGACCGCAGCCGTTGCAATACGGTCGAAACGTCGGGCAATAAAACAAAGATATTAGCCTTAAAATAAAATATTTACGCGATTAAGACCCGTAGCTCATAAAATCCTATAACGATTAAGGTATCGAAAACCTAAACGTTTCGATACCTTCCCTTGCCCCTTCACGATCACCGCGTCATGCTAAACACTAATTCAGACACAAGCTTAGTTATACCTAGTTTTCAACAGTATGTATCCAGACACTAGACAGCCGTCAATGTGTCTAGACGCTTCGCAGACGGACCGCCAGACAGTTAGACCAGCACATTAGCAACAATTCCATGCGAGTAATATAATGTAGGTACGGTTGTCGCGTCGCCGTTGTCACCCTCCACATTTTGTGACGATATTTGTTTCCCGAATTATAAAATGAGTGTGTATTTCTCAAGAGGTTATTTTAAATTTTTGTACTTACATTTGTTTTTAGGTTTAGGTAAGTAGATACCTCTACTAATAAACTTTACACTTGGAAAAAAAAACAATCATAATTTTATAAAATTTTTAGTATGTATTAATTTGACGTATCAATTAAGTGTGTGTAATGAGTTTGAGTTTGAAAGCTAAGATTTTGTTTGTAACTCTCTGAAGCTTATCTGCGAGGGCTATAGGTATCCAACATAGGTCACACGGTAGTTGAAGTTCCTGGAAACAACACTAATAGTGTACTTAGTTAAGATAAGGTAAATCTTTCTATTTTTTTTTTAGTCTAAAGAGGTCAATAATATTAGAAGAGTACACGAGATTGGATACATCAGCCTCAATTTGCCAACTTGCAGTAGGAGCATCCACTTCCAATGTAAAAACTTTATGTGCTTAAATATTGGCCAATTTACTGCCACTAATCTCTACTTGAACGACTCAAGAACGGAAAAATTTTAAGTGACGAGTGCAAATGTATTTCCCTATTACAGTAGATACACAGTAAGTAGATATTTATGTATATAAATATATGAAAGTATCTTATTCGCCTCTAGTCCAATAACGTCTCTGTCTGTCCTGATATTTTATGACGTCATAAAATTCATAGCCACCATTATCGCTCCGTATACTGTTCAATTTAGTATCGGAGCTGAGATTACGTCTTGCGAATATTTCACTTATTGATTTCCTTATAGGAGCTGACATTGCATTCCTCCTTCAATTGGGTATTTGACTACTATCAAAATAAAATATTTTAAAATAACAAGGTAAAACTAAGTCATAAAGTGTTCTAAAAAATATGTTCATTTATTAATTTAATGTGTTATTTAATTTATAATCATAAAGAGAAACACTGAAAGTAAATAATTTGACCATAGAAAACGTGACGTCATATGCTAGCATTCCATACAAATTTGTACAGAGCGGCTCGTTTTTGACGTTTCTTAAAAAGAGGCTGATTTGACTTTAGTTAAATACCCTATTATATAATTTAAACAACTATACATAATAAACAAATCGACTTATCCTAAGAACAAAGATACCACTGTGCTCTTGATATTAAAGGTACCTCTAAAGGTATCTCTATTAAAGGATCAGGCGCCATTCATTTATTACGTTAGACGATTTTAGCCTGTTCCTTAACCACTCCGTACCGTAAAAAAAAATGACCGACCCCCTTCCCCGGGGGGAAATATTAAATATTAATTACTTAAGTAAGAATGTAAAGGAAAAATTGAATTTTTGTTTCTTTTTTTTTACTGACTTTTAAAAGGAGGACTTGTTTGTTTTTATAAGTACCTATGTTCAAGCATATCTCCGTCATAAATGGACAGATTTTCAAAATTATTTTTTTGTTTAAAAGAAGTTTATTCCAAAATAGCTCCTACATTTTGTAAAGATCTGATGATGAATTTCGAAGACAGACAACAAAGATATTGTAATACTTTGCGCTTATTTGTGATCTTACGTGAAAAGTATCATGCATGACCTCTCTCACCCCCTTGTAGGAAAAAATAAGTCATGGTCGACCTACGTACCCCCTAAATCGTCGCCTTATGAATGTTCGTGTTTCTAGGTACAAACGTATTAAAACGTGTTTCACTCGAGTCTGAGGAGGGCAGGCGCGAACACTAGGGGGCAATATCCCAACCCCCCCCCCCCTCCTCCAAACTCAAGTGAATGATCTTTTTTTGGAAATTTTAGAATTTTAACACTGGATAGGTGTATTTTATCAGGCAATTCCCCCCTTCGGCGGTGGTGCCTAGTGAGAATCTATCCGTGTAGAATTAAATGCACCCAACCCGAGTTCCTGAGTTGCCCCCCCCCCCCCTGAATAAAGTTTAGGTTCCGCGCCTGGAGGAAGGGGGGGGGGGGAATTGCCCCTATAGCTTCTTTCCCCCTTTAGATCCGCACCTGCTAACATGCCTCCTTTTACGTCAGAAATTAAAAACAACGTGGAAGCCATATTTACTCACAAAGACTGTACCGCTCCACAATTACGAAATAAAAATAAAACAATTAAATCCATTTCTCATTTCCGAACGTCAGGAAATAAATAAACTAACGAACGGATAAAAATTGCAACGAAAACATATCAGCAAATTAATTAAAACTCGTGGTACATTCAAATGAAAAACATAATTGAAAACGTTTTAACGCTTTTGAATAATATTCTTTGATGTATCTATTACGCTACACGCCTGCACCGGAAAAAACGAATGCAAAGATAAACTTAATTACTGTATGGACCTAGTATATCGCACATAAAGAGCACGCAAAATAGCTCTTATTTAAACACGTTGGCACGGTGGGTGTACAGTGCCGGCATGAGGCCAGGTTTTGGTTGGAGCGAGTTCAAATTTTGGCGCCATAATCCATACTTCCGTACTAATATTATAAATGTGAAAGTAACTCTGCCTGTCTGTTACGCTTTCACGCTCAAACAGCTAAACCGATTTAGATGTTTGGTATGGAGATAGTTTGAGTCCCGAGAGATAGTTTAGGATAGTTTTTATCGCGAACCGACATCCACGCGGGGGGAGCCGTTAGGATAAGCGTGAGAAAGTGCATACATCCTGGAGGTGGATGCCAATCGTTTCACGCGATACCGCCTAAACGCCTAAGTACATCGTGCGATGGTGGGGGGGGGGGGGGGGTATCATCTCACGGATCGTGTTGAATTTCCATTCCATCGGACAATGACAGTGCAAGATAGTTTAATAAATAATAAAAAATAATTGGTGCCAGAAAACAGAATGCATTTGTGTAATATCTAAGAACACCTAAATTGTTCTACATTCCATGTCTAAATCGTTCTAACGATACGATTTTTTGTCGTCTCCGTTACGATTCGAAAATAAATTCGAACCACCGTCGTTGGCAAACCAACGACGGTGGTTCGTATTAAATCGTGTCGGGCCCGGTTGCGACAGCCCTCTGTTTGCCTCCTCTTGTTCTGTGCTTTGCTAGCTCTGTCGTCGTAATGAAGAATGTAGTTTTTGAAAAAGAATCAATTTCACTTTTGACGTGATAACATCTAATAAATCGATGACCGGCTGCACTCACGAAAAAGTGTCTAAATAAAGTCGCGTTATGGATTGGTTGCTAAGCAACAGCGAAAGGCGATTGCAAAAACATGATATGCGATACAATTGGAACTAACATTTTGATTGGTTGCTTAGTAACGCGAATGGCGATATGTCATCAATGTTTTCTTAAGACGTAAAATTATGGTCCGTAAACCGATTTTACAGGCAACCATTTATTGCTTGAAATGGAAATGGCACGTTAGCATAGTTATATTTATTCTGTATCTGGGTGTTATATAACTATAATATGTATATATTTAGAAATAAAGTAAGTTTATCAGTTGTCTGGTTTCCATAGTACAAGCTCTGCTTAGTTTGGGATCAGATAGCGTTGTGTGAGTTGTCCCGAGATATTAATATTATTATTAATATTTTTATAATAAGTGGTCTCGGTCACAAATTGATTAAATGATGATGTTATGCCTTGTTGATGATGGCGTTGTTAGTGATAGTTAAGGTGGTATAGTGGTGGTTAAGGTGGTGATGGTATAATAATAATAATAAAAACAAACTCTTTATTCATTTAGAAAGCTAAATACCTAGTAGGTACTCTTGTGAACGTCGATTCTAAATGTAGATGACCTACATGTAATGCCTGTTCGCAAACAATAGGAAAAGCCGGAAAAAAGAACGAGGCAATAAAAACTCGCGGCCACTCTTTTGAAATAGCCAATGTTTACAATGTTTCTTTGTTTATAAACTCTTTATCCAGGTAAGGTGCAGCCACCATTATATTTTATAAACAATAATAAAGCACTGATGCAAAACAATAGATACAAAATGTTCAAAGAAGAATACATGAGATTGGTTAAATCCAGCTCAACGGGCACAACATAGTGGGAACATCCACTTACAGTGTAGAAACTATATTTAAATATTGGCCAAAATACTGCTAATGAATAGGTATAAATATTTTGCATAAGAAAGAAAAGAATGCCCAATAAAATTTATCACTAACAAAAGTAAATCGTTTTCTTAAATATATACCTGAGCAAAATTATCAAACGACGACAACAATATTCCCTTATGTAAAATTTAATAAACTGTACAATAAAATACATTCTGGAGCAAAGAAATAATCATCGATTGAGTAATAAGCTGTTTGTTTATGATGTCTTTTGAATACATTCTTGAATTTGTTTTCTCGAAATGCTGACTGGGATTTTATTGAAAAATCTAACACCTAGTCGTAGACTTTTATGAAGGATATTGACCTACGAATTTGTGCCTAATTCTTATATTCACAGAGTCAGGCGCGGATCAAGAACTTGGTTCAGGGGGGGGGGGCAACATTTGACTCAACCGCTCAATTGTGAGTCGCTTGCATGGCTGGGAGGGGGTGCATTTGATTCAACACCGGTACACCATATCCACCACTAATAAGTTGCAATTGCCTGTCTTAACATTCCGATCTAGTGTCAAAATTCTCAAATTCCCCAAAAAAAAGATCATTCCGTCGAGTCAGGAGGGGGGCAGTTGCCCCTGTTGCCCCACCTTGTATCCGTGCCTGCACACACATTAACATACAGTCTTTAAATTATTTGTAAATTATTCGAAAATCCATACTTAGGGTAAAGGTGTAGAGCGTTGTTTCACTCAATAATCTCAGGCACTACTGGTCCGAATCAAAAAAAATATTTTACTGTTTTACCCTATTTATCGAGGAAGGCTAATGGGCTATATAGTTCTGGATCCCCATATAAATGGATTTATAAGGACCATGTTATCCGCTTTAACGAATAAAACTACAAGACCAATTTACACGGTTTCAAAGTTTGACATTGATATGACATTTCCCATTTGACAGCTGAAATTGACTGACGTGTTGTTTACGCTGGAGTCCTAGTATTTGTAATTTAAAAAAAGTACTTGTAAATTAAATTTCCCATCGCAATTTATAAATTAACTTTAAAAAAAGTTAGTTTGATAATCATAAAACTTATTCAAAATGTTGAAAGCCGTCATTCTAATCGGAGGACCACAAAAAGGTATTTATTTCTTTATTTAGTCAACGTCACCGGCTTTGCACCATTTTAAGCTAAAAATAGCAATTATTACAGTAATTATTGAATTCCATTTCACATAGAATGTGTCTTGGACTATTTTATAACGTGTTTGAATTATATTAAGGAGTAAATTAAACACAAAAAGGATTCAAACTATCGTAGAGGTTATGTCAACAAAAGCATAAATAAATCTTTGTTTTATTGTATATTCAGCTGAGATAATATATTATTTACATCTTAATACAATTCTAGTAATACATCTAGCCGTTCAAAAGCTTTGTAGAAGCCTAGACAGAGATTAAGTTGTATATTATTGCAAGCAAACCTATTTTAATTACTTCAAAGATAAAAGCCTATTTATTTATTACTCTGACTCATCTATGTGCAATTTAATACTTATCGACACTTGATATTAACAACATTGTGCTATTTACTTTACTGTTAAGCAATAATTTTATCATAATACTTGAAAATGTTTATTTTTCTGTGAGCTGAGAAAATGTTGACTGTAAAAACAGTATGGGTACTTCATTATCCTTCAATAATAATAATAATTTCTTTATTGCATCAAATATGGTAGGTACAGAGGTCTTATAAAAAATAGAAGTTTCACATATTTGGCAGTATAAGCATGCAATAGATCAAAATCTGCATTCCAACATTAAACATCTTTATACACTTACATAATCTATACACTTCTAATACTTTCAATAGATAACATTAGAATACTTAACAAAGTCATAATAGAAATGCATGCAATTGTATAATAACAATGGCTTGGATATTTCAAAGGTTCTTTAATAAACCGCTGGGTTTTTGAGTTTTGTAGCCCCTGGGTAACTGAGGAACTTTCCTATAAAATTTCAAGCAATTTTTGTAATGCATTCAAAAGCTAGAGCAAGATTACATGCTCAGCAAAAAAGTCACCTAGTTTCAGTGATGTTTTTATCACAACTCAAAGTTGAGGTCTCTTTGGGCATCAGAGGTGGATGCCAGTTGTAAACAATTTAAAAATCTGCCTCATTCCCATTTATGTAATACTAGCCGTGCCCCGCGGTGTTGCCTGCGGTTTATTGGTTAGCCTATGAGTTAATCCAGGGTGTCAGCTAACTCCATACCAAATTTGATTAAAATTGCTCCAGTCGTTTAGACGTGAAGAAGTAACAAACATACACACTCACATACAAACTTTCGCCTTTATAATATTAGTGTGATAAAAATACTACTTAAATAGAGTCCAAATTATGAATTCATATTTCTCTCATTGGTCTGACAACATAGAAAGAGAGAATGTACTAAAATGCCATACCCAATGATGTTTTACATATAGACACTTTTGGACCGCAAGTTTCTGCAAGATAAAAGCAAGGTAATTGCATCAAATGCAATTAGTTTGAGCAAGGCAATTAGATCGTCTTATATGTGAGAGTGAATGAGAGAACATTATTACAATTAAAAAACTGTTAAAAACACTGCCTCTGTGGCGCGGTGGGAGTGTATCCAACAAGAGGTTGTGGGTTCGATCCGGTGGGGATTGAACCCACAACCTTTATGTGATGAGCACAATGGATTATTGTGTCTGGGTGTTATTTATCTGTAATATGTATGTATTTAGAAATATATAAGTATGTTTATCAGTGGTCTGGTTTTTATATTATAAGCTCTGCTTAGTTTGGGATGTTAGTATGAGTTGTCCCAAGTTATTATAAGAAATAGCTTTCGCCCGCGGCTCTGCCCGCGTGGTTGTTAGTTATCGCGATAAAAACTATCCTTTGTCCTTTCACGGGACTGGAAACTATCTCCATACCAAATTTCATCTAAGTCGGTTTTGCTGTTTGAGCGTGAAAGAGTAACAGACAGACATACAGAGTTACGTTCACATTTACAATATTAGTATGGATTAATTGCTGCCGTCGCCGGGCGCCTATTTTACGTGACGTAATGTTAGCCTGTGACATGTCTATATTTAAAACATTGGCTCTATCAGGTATTAAAACTAAGTTGACAGAGCTCTTAAAAGACAAATATTAAATTATTTGTCGTATAAAACTACTTTTAGATGTAAAAATCACTGAGTGTTATTCTCAAAAATTAACAAAAAATTTCAGGTACCCGTTTCCGTCCTCTCTCTTTGGACACACCAAAGCCCTTGTTCCCGATTGCCGGTCTGCCATTAATACAGCATCACATAGAAGCATGTGCCAAGCTAGAGGCATGCAAGGAAATCCTCATCATAGGCTCATACACCACCAGCCATATGCAGCAGTTTGTCACTGATATGGCCAAAGAGTATCATGTTATTATAAGGTGAGGTTACATAATAAATAAAAATAAAAATGATTTATTCACTTAGGAAGCAAAATACTACACTTGTGAAAAGGCGATTCTACATTTACTTGTAATGCCTGTTCGGAAACAATAGTTAAAGCCCGAGAAAAGAACAGGCAATAAAAACTCGTGGCCACTCTTTTCAAATTGCCACTGTTTACAATGTTTCTCTGTTTATAAACTGTATATGCAGGTAAAGTGCTGCCACCATTATATTATACACCATATAAGATGCAAAAATATGAGGTCAACACTTTCTAATATGGTTTTATTATTATCTTTAAAGTGGCAGTAGGCATTAGTAAATAAGGTGCTAAGGCATTAGATTTGCATTTGGTTTCAATCGCTTGTTTAATTATCACTCATTGTTACATGGTATAGTACTGGGTGGCGCAAAAGTAAAGACCCTATTTGGTTCAGCTATAACATTTTTTCTAAATTAGAAAACTAGATTTAGATTTTTTTAAATGTATATTTGTGCCATTAAATTTATTTCGTACCATTAGGATTTAAAGATGATGTCTTTTAAATGGTGACCTCCAGAGTTGATACACATTTGAGCCCTATTTATGACATTTTGCATAACTTGCCGCAACACTTCCTGCGATATGTTCGTTATTTCTTGACGAATGTTTTCTTTTAGAGCTGCGAGAGTCTGTGGCTTGTTCACATACACCCGAGATTTCAAAAAACCCCAAAGAAAGAAGTCTGGACTGGTCAGATCGGGTGATCTTGCAGGCCAAGGCAAATCGCCAAAACGAGAGATAACTCGGCCTGGAAAAGCGTCCCTCACTAAGTCCATAGTGTCGCGCGCTGTGTGTGCCGTAGCGCCGTCTTGTTGAAACCAGATGTGCTCCAGCCCCAATTCGTCCAAACTGGGTATCAAAAACTCACGTAACATGGTTCTGTAGCGTTCTCCAGTGACAGTTATCGCATTGCCTCCAGCGTCTTCGAAAAAATAGGGTCCGATCACTCTGTCAACACAGATGCCACACCATACAGTAACTTTTAGTGGGTGTAGAGGTGTTTCTTGAATAATGCGCGGATTATCAGTGCCCCAGAACCGAGTATTCTGCTTATTGACATGCCCTGAGAGATGGAAATGCGCTTCGTCACTCATAACCAATTTTGAAGGAAAATCATCCTCTTCAAGGTTGAGGTTTATGACGCGCTGGCAGTAATCTAGACGAGCTCGGTGGTCAGCAGGCAGCAGCTGATGAGTCATTTGAGTTTTATACGGGAACATCTTTAAGTCTTTCACCAAAATACGCTGCAGGGTCCGTCTGGAAATGCCCAATTGCGTGGCACGTCGCCTCGTTGATGTTTCTGGACACTCTTCCACATCTTCGCGCACAGCATCGATATTTTCAGCTGAACGGCCTGTTCTTGGTCTCCCAAACTTAGGTCTATCCAATGTTGAGCCAGTTGCTTCAAGGCGTGTGGCAAAGCGTCGAATTGTGCGACCAATCGGTGCCGGACGGTGGGGAAATCGTCGACGAAATTCACGTTGTGTTCTTATCACTGATGAATTATTCCGTAAGAACATTGACACATTTATTCCACGTTCTTGGGGAGTAAAACGGTCCATGTTTATTTTCAGTGTATTTTACATTTGTTCACTACACAATTTTCAACAACAGAATGACAGAAAATGTCATATAAAAAAAAAAAAAGTATTTTCTTTAGTGCCACTACTTTTGCGCCACCCAGTATAAAATAAAGTCTCTTCTTGCGGTCTGTATGCTTATTTCTTCTAATCTATGCAACAGATTTTGATCTGGTTTTATGTATCATTCATATAATTTGGTTGGTTTATCTAACACATTTAAATGAGCAATTCTTGTATACAGGGTGATTTGTAATTTATACTAATATTATACAGCTGAAGAGTTTGTTTGAACACAAACACCTCAGGAAGTACTGGTCTGAATTAATAAAAATATTTTACTGCTGGAAGGCTATAGGCTATATAACATCACGCTACAACTAATAGGAGCAGATCAGTATAGCAGCGGAGGAGCATTTTATTCAACACTCTTGTAGAGAATCATTGGTTTGCCTGTTTTTAATGACGTGGTAGAGGGGGTGATTACATCAGCAATGTTTGTATAGAATATAGAGCAGGTGACTGTTGAATCAAGTGAAATGCACTCCGTCTCCGTAACCCCCCCACAAAAAACGGATGTTAACATTACCTACATGGGAGGAAGGCGGAAAGCTTTGCTTACTTTTGCTGACAAGGTGGTGGGGAAACTGAAAATGACTAAAATTTGACTTACATAATATTTAAATGACCCCCTATGACTTAAAAAGATATGATATAGTATAATCCGGCTATAACGACGCCCAAGGGACCGGTTATCTTACGTCGTACTAACCGGCCGACGTACTAAACAACGCAATTGTCATGTTTTTTTTTTATTAAAATAATTACATACATAAAGGAACTCGTCAATATAATATTGACAAGTTTCTTTGTTGTTTGTTGTTGCAAATGTCCAATGCACAGTTTAAAAACACTAAGGCTGTATTTTGGTTGCGAAATATACCGAAGTATAAAAACACAAGCAAAACGCAGTCTTTTTAAAAGAAAAAAACTGATTTTTCAATATGTAATCACCACAGTTGTAATAAAACCTATCATGGTTATTACTAGAACATCTCAGCTTGCTAGACACGATGAAATATTTGATAATTCTTACCTACGATTTATTTGTAAACACATCAACGCTCGTCGTCGTTGTAACCGGATAATATACTAGTCTATGTGGCCAATTTTATGTTAAATTCCGCCGTTAAAAGCGGTCGGTCGTTATAAGCGAAATCGTAATTAACGGATGACTTATATTGAAACCTAAATAAATATATCTACATATATTTACGTCGCTAAATGCGATTGGTCGTTACATGCGAAGTCGTACTAAACGGACTACACTGTAATTTTGTTCCAGTTGAAAACCCATTGTTGCAACCTACCTTGTAGTGCTTTAATTGTTATTACCTTCCGTAAAGTTGTGACATACGGTGCAAAATGCTTCTTTTCTTTCTTTCATTCTAATTTGAAACTTTAATTTATGTTGAACTAGCTGTGCCCCGCGTGGTTTGCCGCGGTTTATGAGCCTATGTGTTAATCCAAGGTGTCAGCTAACTCCATACCAAATGGTATTAAAATCGCTCCAGCCGTTTAGACGTGAAGAAGTGACAAACATACACACTCACATACTCACAAACATTCGCCTTTATAATATTAGTGTGATGTGATTAGTGTGACAGTAAAACCTTAATTATGGATAAAATACGAGACGTTTATTAAAATATGTCACTAAGAATTGTTAATTTAAGTACTTTTTTACCGTATTATTGCAAACTCATTGTTTTATATAGAACACATTTTTTTTTTTTTGTAAATCTCAAAATAAATGAACTGTATCTGTTCTTTTTGAGAATAAATAATATTTGACCCGAAGTTTTATAATTACAGATACCTTCAAGAATTCACAGCACTGGGAACCGGGGGTGGTTTATACCACTTCAGAGACCAAGTGCGAGTCGGTAACCCCACCGCATTCTTCCTATTGAACGGAGATGTGTGCGCCGATTTCCCCCTCAAAGATCTGTGGAAGTTTCATGAAGAGAGACCTAATGCTTTGGTAAATATACCCTACCTTTACATTTGTTTTGTAATTTTTTTTTAACGACACTTGTTTACAGGATTTGATTCTGGGGGGCATTTAGTTTCGCTCGACACCGTCCAAGTGTGAGTTGCAAGTACGACGGACGACGGTGGGTGCTCCACAAAAGGCAATAGGCAAACAGATTCAATCTATACTAATATTATAAAGCGGAAGAGTTTGTTTGTTTGTTTGTTTAAACGCGCTAATCTCAGGATCTACTGGTCCGATTTGAAAAAATCTTTTTTTGTTGGATAGCCCATTTATCGAGGAAGGCTATAGGCTATATAACATCGCTCTACGACTAATAGGAGCGGAGCAGCGACGAGAAATGTTGCAAAAACGGGGAAAGTTTACGCATACGAAGTTGCACGGGATAGCTAGTACAATATAAGAAATTCAGTACACAAAACAAGCGTCTGAGTGCCCTCGTGCCTCCCTCCCCCTAGATCCGTCTATGTATACTAGAGTTTGCATCTTAAAAGTTAACGGTAGATAATTATAGTAATTTTTATAGGCATTTCTTGCCAATCCATACTAATATTATAAATGTGAAAGTAACTCTGTCTGTCTGTCTGTCTGTCTGTCTGTTACGCTTTCACGCTCAAACCGCTGAACCGATTTAGATGAAATTTGGTATGGAGATAGTTTGAGTCTCGGGGAAGGACATAGGATAGTTTTTATCGCGATAACCGACATCCACGCGGGCGGAGCCGCGGGCCAAAGCTAGTTACTTTATAAATACAATAATCTATACTAATATTATAAAGCTGAAGAGTTTGTTTGTTTGTTTGAACGCGGTAATCTCAGAAACTACTGATCCGAATTAAAGAATTCTTTCACTGTTAGATAGCCCATTTATTGAGAAAGGCTATAGTCTATATAACATCACGCTGCGACCAATAGAAGCGGAGCAGCAATGAGAAATGTTGCAAAAACGGGGAAAATTGACGCATACGAAGTTGCGCGGGATAGTTAGTTAATTATAAAGTAATTGGCAAGAAATGCAAGTAACATAGTCCAGAGAGGTGGATCGATTCCGGCCCCGGATTGGCGAACGGAAGTCTCGGGTTCGATTCCTGGGTTTGGACTTCAAATTTTTCTATCTTTAAAAATGCAATTATTGTATTTGTAAAGTCTTTGGCAAGAAATGCCTATAAAAATTACATTTACCATTTGCAGGTAACAATAATGGGGACAGAAGCGACTCGTCAGCAATCAGTCCACTACGGTTGCATGGTCAGTGTGGCTGCAACAAAGTCTGTCACTCACTATGTTGAGAAGCCAAACAGTTATGTTTCAACGTTGATCAACTGTGGTGTCTACGTGTGTTAGTGTTCCATACTATGGCAGATGCTTTTCAGAAGAAGGATGGCTTTTATAGGTATTTATTTCATTTATACTAGCCGCAAGTTCTGACTTCGCCTCAAATCTTGCACGGTCAGTCTTGGTCTTAGTCTTGCTAAAATTTGGCGGTCATGGTCTTGCGAAAATGCCGGAACAAGACCAAAACCGATTTTGGGCAACACTAAAAAAAATACCTACTTTTCGTGCTTTAAGTAACATGTGCCCGGAAGAAATCATGGTTAGGTACTGCCGACCTGATCTGAAATGGTTAATAACAAAGTTGCTTAGCAACCAACAAAGGTGCTTAGCAACCAAGAAAGTTGTTTAGCAACTATTGACAAAAGTATTAAATGTTGAATGGTTGATAAGCAATTTAGTTTTTTTTTTCTTTAAAAAGACGACTCTCGCTTTAGGGTGTGCGCCCTGTGTCACACATACAAGTCACACACCCAGACTCGGAACAACAATTTGTGGATCACACAAAGCGGTGTCCCGTGTGGGAATCGAACCCACGACCACTTGCGTAACAGTCGGACACATTCCCACCACGCCACAGAGGCTTATTAAACATACCACACCCATTCCGACTATGACAGGGGATAAAACTTGAGGGCTTGTGTACGACGGGAGGGGCTCCATTTTACGATTGTAAATAAAAAGACAAAAATCCCTGTAAGATACTTCTTTTTAAAGCCAGTATTTATGGCACCGGCTTAAGAATAGTACCACCCCATTTTTTCCTGTGGTTGTCGTCAAGGCCTCTAAGGGATTTCACACCGGAGGACGGGCAGCAGCGTCCTCTGCGTACTTTAAAGCCTTACTGCGATCGTCAACTCGCTCGCCAAGCGTACAATAAGTAGATATTCCTGGAGAGACCGTGCCCAGCAGTGGGACATCATATGAGTGGATAAAAGTAAGTACATATAAGTATTTATGTTTCCAGTGGTAACGGTCACAGCAACAATCCCGGCTACATGTCGTGGGAACAAGATGTGTTGGCGCCATTGGCCGGCACTAACAAATTATATGCCATGCAGGTAGTTTATACTAATATTATAACGCTAAAGAGTTTGTTTGATTGAACGCAGTAATCTCGGGAACTACGGGTTCAATTAAAAAAATATTTTACTGTTGGATAGCCCATTTATCGAGGAAGGCTATAGGCTATATAAAATCGCGCTACGACAAATACGAGCAGAGCAGCAATGGAAAATGTTGCGATAACGGGGAAAATTGACGCATACGAAGTTGCGCCGGTTAGCTAGTGTTCAATATAAAATTATTAATAGTATCTGATCACTTTACATTTAAAGCTTTCCCTTTGGACGTGACACGAGCATCATATTTTAAAACTACGTAAAATGAAGATTCCAGATTGATGGCGTTTTTATATGTGTTGTATTGGGAAAATGCACAATGCAACTTGACCTTACCCGATAGATTTTACTTAACAGTCTAAATAGAAACTTCAAAGTTGTTATGAAAATATATATCACGGACACGGGTAGTCTACCCGTGACCACGGCCGTTTGCAATACGGTCGAAACGTCGGGCAATAAACAATGTACATATCAACCCATATGATGTCCCACTGCTGGGCACGGGTCTCCCCAGTACCCTGGGGGTAATTGCCATAATCGCCACGCTTGGCGAGCGGGTTGGCGATCGCAGTAAGGCTTTAAAATACACAGAGGACGCTGCTGCCCGTCCTCCGGTGGTAAATCCCTTAGTCGCTTTTAGCCCTTAGTTATTGTAATGCTCGGTTTTCCTCCCTCACCGGTGTAAACTCCGATATTTACATCGGTGATCCGATCTAGATCCGAATCTGTAACGTTACATTTACAATTAGAGGCGAATGCTCACGGTGATGGAGCACCCTAAAAATTTTAAGCAGAGGTGCTAATTAAAAAATAATTACGCAAAAAAAAATGTATTAAATGATCAGTTTTAAAGTGATGCGTCATTTTATTTATTCTCAATTTTATATGCATACTGTACCTAGGGCTCCGCTGCCTGCGAGGTCTCATATCGGCTAGGCTTTTGTAGGGGAGCCGGCCATCTAATTTTTGACGAGAAAATTTTAGAGATTTGCATTATTAATTTTTTTTTTTTTTTAATGTTAGTTTTTAGGGTTCCGAAGCCAAAATGGCAAAAACGGAACCCTTATAGTTTCATCTGTCTGTCCGTCCGTATGTCACAGGCATTTTACTCAAAGACCACTCAATGAATATGGACGAAATTTGGTGAAAAGGTGTCCTGCCGCTACTTAGTTTATTTAATAATAATAAATATTTTTAGGGGAGGGGGGCACTCTGTACATGTAAAAGTAGCTAAAAATTGATTTTTTCAGCAAACGTCAATGTGTGGCACATCATTCGAAAAGTTTTAAAAAACATTTTAAGGTTTCTAATACACTAAAGTTGCATAAATTGTGTCCTCCCCCCCCCCCCCCAACTCTTGAACCGTGTAACCAAAAAATTTGAAAAAAATCACAAAGCTAGATAATAAATACTTCAAACTAAAATTATTTCGGATTTTCGGGGACATGATCGGATATACCGTCATTGAGTTGTTGCCGAAAAACTGAGTTTCTCAACAAAAGTGCGTAAGTGCCATGAACATACGCTCTTCTGCTGATGCAATTATTGCCCGTTTTATACATGCTCTTGGCCGGTTTTTTTTTTGGATGCTAATCAAGCACTCGAAATTCTTGCACTTAATTTAACACCTAATATGTATGTAGCCAATACCGGTTATTATTTAGATTCATAATACTAACAAATACTTCGCCTTTGCAGCACAATCATTGCAATACGTTCAATAAAATATATATTTCAGGTGAACAACTGGTGGTCTCAAGTTAAGACACCAGGTTCGGCGATATACGCCAACCGCCATTATTTAGAGCTTCACAGAAAACGCATACCGAGTGATCCACCGTGCACTATACTACCTGATGTGTTTCTACATCCTACTGCTATTGTGGATCCTACAGCTGTTGTAAGTACCTTTCTTTCTCATTAATATAATCTTGGGAAAACTCACACATGGCTATCTGATCCTAAACTATACTAAAGCCGAAATGGATGGGAAACGACCAACATTTTCGCCTAGTACGTGTTCCCCTGTCAAAAGTGTCAAAGTTAAGGTTCATTTCCGTGCATCGCGGCCGATCGCGAATCGCGCGCGGTTTACGACAAGCGTCTGACGCGCGCGGCCGATGCGACAATATTCTGAGTGCGCGCGCAGCCTACGACAGGCGTCGGCCGCGCGCGTCTGTCGCTTACCTCGGAAAGGGCACCATACATTCTCATACTCTGACTATTGTCGCATCGGCCGCGCGCGTTAGACGCTTGTCGTAAACCGCGCGCGATTCGCGATCGGCCGCGATGCACGGAAATGAACCTTTAGGGTTATAGTAATTTTTATAGACATTAGAGAGAGAGACATAGCGAGTGCCCAACTCGCGTGCATAAAGGATAGAAAAGTTTGAGGTCTAGTTACATAGTCCAGATAGGTTGGTTCGCTTCTGGCCCCGGTTTGGCTACGGAAGTCTCGGGTTCGATTCCTGGGTCTGGACTTCAAATTTTTCTATCTTTCAAAATTGCAATTATTGTACTAATAAAGTTAGGGTAGGGTTGTTGTAGGTAGTTGTTTAATCAAAATAAAAGATTGCTAAATTATCTGTTCTGGGAAAATTTATAAGCTGATTATATGTTCCATAATAGCTATCTTTAACATAAACAGTTCAATTCGACCTGTGTCTCGGTGGGAGTGTATCCGACTGCTACGCAAGAGGTCGTGGGTTCGATCCCCACCCAGGATAAAACTTTGTGTGATGAGCACGATGGTTTATTCTGTGTCTGGGTGTTATTTATCTTTATTATGTATGTATTAAGAAATATATAAGTATGTTTATCAGTTGTCTGGTTTCCATAATATAAGCTCTGCTTAGTTTGGGATCAGATAGCGTTGTGTGAGTTGTCCCAAGATATTAAGATAATATAATAATATTCAAAAAAAAATATTCACTCAGGACGCAAAACAACACTTATGATACGTCGGGATTCTACATGTATGTAATGCCAAGTTCGCCGACAATCGGTTAAGCCGGAGAAAAGAACGTTACTTGTTACAAAGAAAGTTACTTGTTAGAAAGAAAGTTACTTGTTACAAAGAAAGTTACTTTTTACAAAGAAAGTTACTTGTTACAAAGAAAGTTACTTGTTACAAAGAAAGTTACTTGTTACAAAGAAAGTTACTTGTTACAAAGAAAGTTACTTGTTACAAAGAAAGTTACTTGTTACACAAGTTTAGACTTCCATTTGATTATGTCAAATTTCGTTTAGCTTAGCTTAGTAGCTTGTCCAGCGTACTAATACTATAGTGTATGGTGCTTTATGTGGATGTATTGATGGCAGTTTTACTTGCATATACAGTTTATACATTGCCAACGTACCACCAACAGCAAGAAGGCGAGCAACTATAAACGATTTGCTCGCTTAAGAAACGTACAATAGATGTAAATCCCGTGTAAACAAAAGAGATGCATATAGAGATACATGACTGGCCTGTTGGTCTAGTGGTTAGTGACCCTGACTGCTAAGCCGGAGGTTGTGGGTTTGATTCTCACCCAGTATAAAACTTTGTTTGATGAGCACGATGGTTTATTCTGTCTGGGTGTTATTTATCTACATATATGTATATATTATTAAATATTCATTCTACAAAAAGTTATACATTTTTATCATATTAATTATTTTTCGAATAATGAGCACTCACTTAATCTTAAGTTCAACATGTATACTTATTTACTATGTACTAATCTATATTATGTCTTTACACGTTGAGATAAGTACGAAAACATTAATGTGCAAAAAGATCAAACTATGTAATTTCCCTTTATACATCTATATGTAGGTATGTATTTAGAAATATATATAAGTATGTTTATCAGGTGTCTGATTTCCATAGTACAAGCTCTGCTTAGTTTGGGATGAGATAGCGTTGTGTGAGTTGGCCCAAGATATTATATAATTACATATATTAAAAGTTGATCGCTGATTGTTCACACTGCCGGCGAGAACTCGCCCTATACTGTATCTCTTTTGTTTAAATGGGATCTACATTTATTGTAAGTTTCTTGAGTGAGAAAATAGTTGATATTTGCACATTTGTTGTAGTTGCACGCTACTTGCCGGCAGTTGAACAAGTGCTTTAGTGAATAAAGAATTTTGAATTTAATTTAATCATTGAAGTAATTTTTATAGGCATTTCTTGCCAATTACTTTACAAATATAGAAGAATTTGAATGCCTATAAAAATTACTTCAATATTCGGCCTGCAACATCATAATTTGTTAAATTTCTCTCTCTAACGAAGCAATAACAAAAGCCGTGATAGTTCTTTAACTACTGACTAGATGGCGCATGCGAGGGCCCAACTCGCGAGCATCAAGGGATAGAAAAAATTGAGGTCTAGTAACATAGTCCAGATAGATAGTTCGCTTCTGGCCCCGCGGTTTGGCTACGGAAGTCTCTGGTTCGATTCCTGGGTCTGGAGTTCAAATTTTTCTATCTTTCAAAAATGCAATTATTGTATTTAGTTAAACCAATTTTATTTCTGGTTTCAAATCTTTTGTGTTGTTTCTTGAATTCCTGGCACTTCTAATTCATGCTTGTTTTGTTTACAGATTGGTCCAAACGTGTCTATCGGCGCGGGCGTAACAGTTAAAGCAGGCGTCCGGATCAAGGAATCCATTGTACTTAATAATGCGACCATCAACGAACATGCACTTGTTATGTATTCTGTTGGTAAGAAGAATAACTATAACTTTAAACTGTGACTTTGCCTGAAATGAAAGAAATAATTAATTTATTTCGACATAAATACAATTTCACACATAAAATAGCAACACATTACCAATATAAAAAAAAAACAGGTACTTATATTTATATAGATCATTATGTCTAAAATAGGACATAGTTCAGCATATGCCAGGCTAACGCCTAACGCTGATTTTCAACTAGGCCCTATCTATCTATCTTCTATCTATCTATCCCTATCTATCTATCTATCTTCTATCTATCTATCTATCCCTATCTATCTATCTTCTATCTATTTATCTTCTATCTATCTATCCCTATCTATCTATCTATCTTCTATCTATCTATCTATCCCTATCTATCTATCTTCTATCTATTTATCCCTATCTATCTATCTATCTGCTATCTATCTATCCCTATCTATCTATAGGAAATCATTTTGTTATTTTTTTTTGTTATAAAAAAGACAACTCTCTCTCAGTACGATATAACCCAATTTACAAACACAAAGTACACCCAAACTCGAAATAACAGTTATTAGATCACACAAAATGGTGCCCCGTGTGGGAATTGAACCCGTCGACGACGGGTTCAATTCCCACACGGGGCACCATGATCCATGATAGTGATCTAATAACTGTTATTTCGAGTTTGGGTGTACTACTCTCGCGCAACAGTAGTGCCTACTTACTTCTAATGCGACAACTAAGCAATTTATTATTTTAAAAAAAAGTGATTTCTACAACAAAGTTCCGAATAATATTAAAAAATCTAGTTTGATAAATGAGAATTATGATCTAATAGCTCTCTAATTCATAATTTTCATTTAACAAACTCGATTTTTACTTAATATTTCATTATATCGGAGAACAAAATGCTTGTGATTGAAATTCCTTCCTACAGCTATAAACTAATGTAAGATCTGAAGTGCCCGGAATATCCTTTTTTATTAGGGTTATATAGCCAAATTGGCAAAACGGAACCCTTATAGTTTCGCCATGTCTATCTGTCTGTCTGTCCGTCTCCAGGTTAGGTCAGAGACCCTTTAGTATTGCAAAACTCTAATTTTGTGACAAAATGGTAGAAAAAATTCGTTAAAAAAAAATCGCCTACGCGTAAAATGTTTCATTCCCCTCAGCTACCCTATCGTTGGTGTCGTTGGATAGGTCTTTTAAAAATATTAATTGCTTAAAACAGTATCAGTGGCAGTGACTGCGTTCCTCATTTGAGACATTAATTATTTCCTCCGAAACACAGTGATGCGTCAACGTTATTATTTCACGGAAGAATGACTGACACTGTGGTGGTTAGTTAGTTAGTTTTACCTGGGCGAACAAGAAAACCAGACCTAGCCTCCTGATTGGGCCATTGTGCGTGTTTTACTTATCCTCTCTGCCACTCCAGCCAACCAATGCACTCCCAGAACGCCAGCAGCTTGGCAAATTAGTGCAGGCTTCTTGAAGGGATGTTGGTGATGGTAGGAGTTGTGCCAGTTGGTCTGTTACACTGCCACACTCAGTGAGCACTTGTATTGGTGTTTCTTCTGCCTCCATGCATTCTCTGCATAGGGGGCTGTCCGTCACCCCTATTCTGAACAAATGCTTGTTTAGGGGACAGTGCCCTGTGATCGTGGAAGTTCCTATTGCTTTGCGCAGATTGGCCCTGGTCTTCCTGATGAGCTTGCGAGTGAGTCTTTTGGACATCATTGGGAAAAAGAAACTCTTTAGGTTTATTCCGAAATGGTACTATATATAGATTTCGAAAAATTTGATGATGAGTTCTGAAGACAGACAACTTAACTCCTCAATAAATGCTAGCAAATCAACTGTGTTTAAAGTCGGTTAGATTTTTTTAACATCTAACCGACTTCAACTGTGAGTGATTTCAAAAAAGGTGGTTCTCTTTTTGACCCGTATATATGTATGTATGTTTGCGATTTTGATGCAATTTTCACTATCCGATTGCATATTTTTCTGGGAAGGTTTTAGTGAATAAAACGTTGTCCTAGCTTATAAAACACCAGAGATAAAGACTAAAACATAGGAGTGAGTCAGCGAAATTTGCATTCGGTGATGTGATATTCTTTTTTCCTTGTAGGCAGTCCATTTTTCTTTTGTAAATAAAGTTTTTATCACAACTAAATTACTTGTCTATTTACAGTGGGTCAAGAAGCAGTGGTAGGTGAATGGTCACGAGTGGAAGGGACCCCTTCCGACCCAGATCCTAACAAGCCCTTCGCGAAAATGGACAACACTCCGCTGTTCAACACTGACGGACGACTGAACCCTTCTATTACTATATTAGGTTAGTACGTATAAAGATTTTTTTTTTTTTTTATAGATGGGAAATCATCAAATGACTTCTCCCGCTGTGGGCACGAGCGGGAGGGCGTGTCAGACTCTGACTAAAACCCATCTGTGTTCCTTCTTTCGCCCTGGTGTTTCGGGAGCACGGTAACTCTTTCGCCCTGGTGTTCCGGGAGCACGGTAACTCTTTCGCCCTGGTGTTCCGGGAGCACGGTAACTCTTTCGCCCTGGTGTTCCGGGAGCACGGTAACTCTTTCGCCCTGGTGTTCCGGGAGCACGGTAACTCTTTCGCCCTGGTGTTCCGGGAGCACGGTAACTCTTTCGCCCTGGTGTTCCGGGAGCACGGTAACTCTTTCGCCCTGGTGTTCCGGGAGCACGGTAACTCTTTCGCCCTGGTGTTCCGGGAGCACGGTAACTCTTTCGCCCTGGTGTTCCGGGAGCACGGTAACTCTTTCGCCCTGGTGTTCCGGGAGCACGGTAACTCTTTCGCCCTGGTGTTCCGGGAGCACGGTAACTCTTTCGCCCTGGTGTTCCGGGAGCACGGTAACTCTTTCGCCCTGGTGTTCCGGGAGCACGGTAACTCTTTCGCCCTGGTGTTCCGGGAGCACGGTAACTCTTTCGCCCTGGTGTTCCGGGAGCACGGTAACTCTTTCGCCCTGGTGTTCCGGGAGCACGGTAACTCTTTCGCCCTGGTGTTCCGGGAGCACGGTAACTCTTTCGCCCTGGTGTTCCGGGAGCACGGTAACTCTTTCGAACGATCCCGCACTCCCGGTGGCGCCGGCCCAATGGGGCCCCGTCACTTGCTGACACCTCTTTGAGGCGCGCGTGGAAACGTATAAAGAATTTGAATTCTTTTGTCTTAACTGTTAGAATGTACGATATTTTGAAAAGAAATGGCAGAATGGTTCGTTTAACTAATCGACGGGAATAATACGACTATGATGGATGGAGATGAGCTCAGCATTGATAGCTTAAAGAGCCATCTGAGGCATTTAATAGTGTCACTTTTTGAAAATTGTCATTGAACCGATATAGACGTGGACCAGTGGCAGAGGGTCCTTAGCACACCATTACTTTCGGCTTCTCTTTGGATTGTAGTTACTTAGTATTATGAAAGAACCATGTCCAGCAAGATATATTTTTGTATCGGGTTTCCTCTTAAAAAATTTATCTCTTCGCCTCTGGTATGGACCATTCTATACCTTAGTGAGCATCAATTAAAAGTTCTAATTAGTATTATAGATTTTCTTCTCTTAGCTATGGGTCTTAATCGCGTAAATATTTAATTTTAAGGCTAAATACCTTAGTGTTATTGTCCGACGTTTCGACCGTATTGCAACGGCCGTGATCACGGGTAGACTTAGTAGATGTAGTCTAACCGTGGCCACGGCCGTTGCAATACGGTCGAAACGTCCGGAGGTCCGGTTGGACGTTTCCTGCACAAACTTGGTTAAAAATACATAAAACAGCATTTTTTAAGCACAGAGTAATAACTAATACAGTCGTTCATCGTAGTACAGTCATCGGGTAATCGCACGATTACTCCATCTAGACCAGGGGCGGATCCAGAAGTTTGTTTATGGGGGGGGGGGGGGGTCAATTTGACTGGACCGGCTAAATGTGAGTCACTATCATAAAGGAAGGGTGTCGCATTTGAACACCATCGACAAGTGTATTGTCTGTCAAAACACATAGAAGAAAAAGAAGAAGAAGAAAAGTTTCTTTATTGCCATAAATGACGTACATAAAAAAATTAAAAACCTTAAATTAAACATAATATGTTTAATTTGATTGATCAAACTGATCTCATTGTTGGTATAAGTTAATGATATTTACATTAACTTATACCTACAATGAGGTCAGTTTGCACGTCATAGCTATGACAATAAATGGTCCCATTCAGCATATACGTTGCGAATTTTGCGAAAACTTGCAACGCTGATTTTCAATGAGACCATTTACCTATGCATAGGATGTATGGATGCCAAGCCAAGCTAGCAATTAAATATAATAAATAAAATAGTACATAACTACCAAGTATAAAAACAAATAAATAAAAACAATCGTATTAAATAAATAAATAATGTGTTATGCAAATACATAATAGTGTGTACCCATTCATATAATATAACGTATTAACTTATACGTATACCTACCCAATACATATAATAACTTAATTTTAAAGGTAATTTACACTAACATCGGTCCAGTGTCAAAATTATTAAATTCCCGAAAAAAAGGTAATTCAGTCGAGTCTGGGTGGGGGGGGGGGGGACAATTGTCCCTGTTGCCTTCCACCGCCTGGATCCGCTTCTGATGGATGACTGGTTTAAGCGAGCCGGAAAAACCTGGGTTCCCGGTATTTACCCCCGCGGGAATAAAACAGCTATTCTTTGGGTAATGGCCGCGGTAATAGCCCCCACCTCCCCCTCTTGCCACTTAATCATTAATCCACTTCTACTTGGCCACGTAATCATTAATCCACTTCTTCTTGCCACTTAATCATTAATTTAGCGGTGGGAGTGTATCCGACTGGTACGCAAGAGGTCGTGGGTTCGATTCCCACACGGGACACCACTTTGTGTGATCCACAAATTGTTGTTCCGAGTCTGGGTGTACTTTGTGTCCGTGACTTGTATGTTTGCAAACTTCCCCGCGACACAGGGCTAGAACCCTACTGCGGGAGTCGTCTTTAAAAAAAAAAGAAAATCATTAATCCACTTCTATTCATTTTTTTACATTTCTTACAGGTGCAAGTGTGGTAGTGCCGGCTGAAACAATACTTTTAAATTCAATAGTGTTGCCACATAAACATTTAACGAGGAGTTTCAAGCACGAGATCATATTATAGTCATGTATGGCAACACTGACATGGTATTTTAAGATGCTTTTAATTATGAAAAAAGACCTAAGATTTTATACTTTAATAAATATAAATTTATATTATGAAAATATTTGTAAAGATAGTTAGGTAAGGTCAATACGGGGAAGTGTGTCATACTTTTTTCTAAGTTTATTTAGACCCTTATTTCAAGTTCTCAAAATTTATATATAGCTTTGTTTCCTACAACACCTTAAAATAAGGTTCATAATTACCCGAAACCAATGTATTAAATGCTATTTTACCCAGAAATTATTAGTATTATAGGTCTAAAACGATTGGTCGACATCAGACACTCTTTCCCACCAAGGCGAGGCAAGTGTGTCTACACTGTAGAGACACGATAGTTGAAAAATGTGATGTAGAACATGTTAAGAATATGTTGCTTGATCATACCGACCAACCATTTGTCACTTACTTTATATGAATAGCTTTTTAGGCACAATTATTAAAAAAATATTCTTGAGGTAAGTGTGTCGCACTGAGTGACATGCAGGGGTAGAAAACATAAAACAAAACTTATTAAGAAAAATAGAAACGTTTATTATTTATTATCTTAACTCACGCAAGTATACATATAAAAGAACTTCGTCGTATTAACTTGGTGCTTTTGTATACTTCGCTCAAAACTCAAACTGTAATTTTTTTTTAAATTACGAAAGTTTTCGAATACAAAACAATATCAAGTAAGAAAATTTTTGGAATGTTTAAAACATTTCACACAATAGAAAATTAAAACTATTAATATTTGACAATCTCAAACATGTAAGCTGTAGCATGTAAAATGCAGTAGTATGTAAAATGTAGCTACTAAAGCTCTTAACAAATAAAATAAATTTGAAAAATCAACATTTAAATCACTTATTATATTTAAAATAAATACAAGTATCAGTCTGCACAATCTCAGTAATTAAAGCCTTTGAAACACTTAAAAATATTAAAAATTATACGGTAATTAACATATTGACTAAGCAAATCACTTTAGCCTATTCTGTTGTTTTTACTGAATGTTATAATTAGAAAAAATAGTTTTAAATATGATATGTCCGCGACGAGATATTTCTGGTACAGGCAAGACTGCCAAAATGTCTTCAACATGCTTCAAATCACAAATGTCATCAATAATAGGATAAGTAAACAATGATTCCTTTTTGTTAGTAGTCTGCACTTTCCGGACATACTTAATTTTGGGTGTTTTATCTTTAAATGATGTAATTTGTCCAACAAAGTGTTTTATACTCTTTTTGGTACAAAACTGTACCAAGACCCAATCGTTTAAACCATATTTTAGAGGAGATTCTCTATTATATTTAATATCAGTTAAGCCATAACTTTCCGAAACCATTTCTTCATTATTTTCGTAATTAAGTATACTGTCATCACTTAACTCTGCAAATTCATCAAAAATTGTATAATCTGACATGTCACTGTCATGAATGGAGTAGTTACTTTCATCTGTTGAAGAGTCCGTTGTTACACATTTTTTATTTTTAACTTTAATATCTTGTTTTTTAATAATATCAGGTTTCTTTTTTGGCGGTACTTTTATTTTATCATATATATTTTTATATCTTGGATCGAAATTTTCATCTTGAACCTTCCTAGTTACTTTAAGCACACTTTTTTTATTTATTTTAATATTCTTCTCTTTATTCAAATCTTTCAACAGTGATTCGCCATTTTGAATATATTTATCCTCTGTAATAATTACTTTTATTGCTTTTGTATTTTTTGAATTCATATCGGAACTTTTAGATGTTGATTGCACTAACTCTGGAGATTTCTCTGTATCAATAATACTGACAAAATCTTTCTTTTTGGTTACTTTGGTAACAGTTTCCTTTGGTAAATTGTTTTCTTTCACTTTTCGTTTCCTACTTTTGTTTTGTTTTTCTACTTCCATTTTTTTCAGTTTATTGATCACGTCTATATGTGTAATTATTTCAGCCCCTCTTGCAATTCGCGTCTTTTTTTTAGTTGTAGTTAGATTTTCATGTTGTTTTATGGATTGCAATAATAATTCTTCAAATGATTTTTGTTCAGCTTTCATTGAACATTCACTAGTACTGCACGGAGAAAGACATGAACCATAATGCGAAGTATCAATAACTTTGTGAACATATCCTCTATCAAAATTGATCATAATTTGCTTCAGTGAAAGAGACGCCAATGTTGGGAAATTACAATTATTTTTTATATTTGTAGCGCCTGCAACGTGATTGAATGGTCCACCACAATTCATTGCATTGCCAGGATCAATTCTCACAGTTTCCCATCGCTTTAACGCCACTGGATCAAACTTGTCCTTTGGTATGACATTTTTATTTAAAGGATAAATACCTCCTTTCTTAAACCCATTCATGATAATCTGGGGGTCAAGATTTTGCCAAACTTGACCAATAAGCACAGAGAATTCTTTTTTGGATAATTTTTGGCCATAGTTAGAGCGCTGCCATTTCACCATAATAGAGTCCCACTTGTCCTTAAATGCCTTAAACACCGACAAGTCCAAAGGCTGTAATAAATGGCTTGAATGTGGTGGTAGTTTAATTATAGTAATATTGTGTTCCTTTGCTATTTCCAGTACTGATGGTTGAACATGAGTACTGTGCCCATCATATATTAATAGCGTTGGATCGTCTGTGGAACCCAACGTTGGGATAAAAGATTTCGAAATGAACTCTTTGAAAGCTTTAGTTTCTATCCATCCATTTTCTGTTGCTGTATATACTGTACCGGGATAGGCATTTTCGGATGTCCACTCACTCCATGTATTTTTACCCTTATATATAATAAATGGAGGCCCCTTTCCCCCCGCGGCATTAGCAGCAAAAAGAACTGTAGTGTTGTCTTTTCCGGCAGTAGCAGTAGTTCTGGTGGATGCAAATCCTTTTAGTCCGACAATTTTTGTTTTTTTGGGGTCACTCACAAAACTTGTTTCATCAATATTCCAAATTTTATAAGGTTTATTTTCCAAGCCTAAGTCATGGACTGTTGCAACCAAGAGATCAAAATATTGTTCGAAAATAAACGGATCTGCTGCATTCTTTCTTGAAACTTCAACAGACTGGGGCTTTTTAATAGACAAATTATGTCGGTTGCAAAAATGTTTGAACCATTCTTGACCCGGCTTATCATCTTTAAATGGGGTGATGAGTTTGTTTTCTTTAACGAAAGTCTGGACAAGTTCAATAACCTCCATTCGGCTCAAACCAAAGCCATTCTTTTCTAATATATGTAAGCAGTTAGCTAGCCTTTGCTCATGTTCTGAACTTAAAGCTTTTGGTCTACCCATATTATCTGATTTCTGACCTCTTAAACCGTTGACGTGACTCATTATTGTTGTCCGTGGTATTTTAAATCTGACAGCAGCTGCGTATCCCGATAGTTTGCCACTTTTGACTTGCTCCACTGCCTCAAGTAGTTTTTGTTTACTCCATTCCGGGCCTTTTCTCTTGCGAATATAATTACGAACCATATTTGGTACATATGTGTTCTGAAACATACAAGCAAATCTAAACCATAATAACATACACAGCATCCTCTAGACTAAAACTAAGCACCGCTTGATACTATGACTTGTACTGAGTGAAATATAAAAAAAACATACACTCCCAAACATTAACACTCACAAACACACACACTCCCAAACATTAACACTCACAAACACACACACTCCCAAACATTAACACTTACAAACACACACACTCCCAAACATTAACACTTACAAACACACACACTCCCAAACATTAACACTCACAAACACACACACTCCCAAACATTAACACTCACAAACACACACACTCCCAAACATTAACACTTACAAACACACACACTCCCAAACATTAACACTCACAAACACACACACTCCCAAACATTAACATTAACAAACACACACACTTACAAACACACACACCTCAATCTCATATTATTTCTAGCCATACCCGCGACTTCGTTCGCGTGAAATACGCTTTGGAGATGCACCCATCGCGCAATGGGTTTGTTTTTCCCGCACGGATACGGATAGACAGACACACAAAAAAAAGTTTTTTTAAATATAAGTACTTTAAATACTTCACATGCATTTAGTAAAAAGCTGTTCATTTGAAATTACAAACAGACACTTCAATTTTATTTATTTATATATTATATAACGAGGCGTAACAAGTCATTGATTTTATGTAAGTACCTACTAGTTCAACAATAAGTAAATCGTGTAAATGATAACCATCGACTCACATAACTAAGTCATTAAATGTTTTTAATCCCTGATTTGGGGTAAGTGTGACATATAGACACACTTGCCTCAAGAAAAGCGGACACACTTCCCCGGTTGGTAAATTGTGAGGTTATGTTTTTAAAATACACATAAAACTTTTATTGTTATGATTACAAACAAAATAATAAGAGTAACATAAAGTTGAAGAGGTATTGAAAGCACTTACCAATTCAAAATATATAATTTCTTTCTTATCACCTCGATTTTTATTGATTGACGGGACACACGCGAACTTCGAGTCGTGTTGAAAAATGTGACAGATGTCAAAATGGCGATTTGCTCATAATTACTTGTCAGAGCCATCTAAGTTTTGGTTTGTGAACCACTACACGTTTTGTTGTTACCAACAGGTGGCACTCGTTTTAAGCGGTCAATAATTTGTTGTGTTATAGAGGACAGTCACACTTGCCTCCTAGCTACACTTACCCGTATTGACCTGTAAGTTTTTTTCATAAATAAAATAATATATTTATTTTTTAAATCTTATACACATACCAGTGTTATGGTCGCCGCGTAGTTTGTTTGCCCACAAAGACAATATAAGATAGGTATTATATTTTATTTTTTATTTATTAGGGAAGAGAACGTACTAAAGTAAACATCCTTTTTTTGTTGATAACCATTTTCCACAGATTACTAAACATTGTTGTCGAAACGAATCGAAAAAACTGTTTGATTTTTACAATGTTACCAGGTGTTAAAACTAAGTTGACAGAGCTCATTTACAATTTTTTTTTAAACTTTACTTAGACAAATGAAAGAAATCAACATTCAAGAAAAATCTATAATCCGACTACATTTTACATCCCTTATTCATAAAGTTCTAGTCGGGCGGGAAATTCAAGGTAGTTGAAACGAAAGCTATTCAGATCAAATTATGTCGTAATCCCTACTAATACATAAATGTGAATGTAAGTTTGTTTGTTACGCTTTCACGCGAAAACTACTCAATCGATCATCATGAAACTTTGTACACATATTCTTGGAGGTATTAGAAGTAACATAGGATTATAAAAAAAGGGGGGAAATTTACGCAAACGAAGTTGCGCGGGACAGCTACTCGTAGTAGTTCATCACACTTCACACTAATATTATAAAGGCGAAAGTTTGTGAGTATGTGAGTGTGTATGTTTGTTACTTCTTCACGGCTAAACGGCTGGAGCGATTTTAATAAAATTTGGTATGGAGTTGGCTGACACCCTGGATTAACACATAGGCTAATAAACTGCGGGTAACACCGCGGGGCACAGCTAGCTACGATTGCCGTGACAGTCCATGACTTTTACCCGCCAAAATGGCGTCTTTTTCAAAATGCTTTTATCGTATTTTGTTTTCCTAATAGGAGTAGTTTCTGGGCGCTGCATTTTTTATGTCGACGTAAGTTATTGTATAACAACTAAAAAACATGTATATTCCCTATTCAATAGCTCTTTATTTGTTACTAACTTTCGCCCGCGGCTCCGCCCGCGTGGATGTTTGCTATCGCGATAAAAAATTACCCCATGTCTTTTCCCGAGACATAAGCTATTTCCATACCAAATTTCATTTCAATCGGTTCAGTGGCTTAAGCGTGTAAACGTAATAGACAGACATAATTGTTTTCAGCGTTTGGCCCCGTTAAGTTTGAATTTGAAATATGAAGTTGCGATTTTCCTGATATTTTTTCCAATTAATCCTTGTAAATAAACAAAAAATGGGTGAATTGGTTCATTTCAGGTTTTGCGCTTAGCAACAGATTTGGCGCTATTTCCAGATCGCTCACGGCTCGCCGTCAGCGTGGATGATTTTACCCCGTTAAGGGTTGATTCGCTTTCAAACGCTGAAATACATATTTCTTTATCCATAAAGCCAAATTAAAATTTTACACGACGAATTACATACATACTTGCAACCCCTATTTTACCCCATTAGGGGGTGGTTTTCAAAAAAGGCTGAAACCCTTGTTGCTTTATTTTAAACCAAAAAGCCAAATATGTAATTTGAAAGATCTAACTTTAAAACTGACGAAGTTTTGTACAAACTTGCCACCCCTATTTAACCCCCCTTAGGGGCGGATTTTCCAAAAACGCTGAAACTCGTGTTTCTCTATTTTAAACCAAAAATCCAAATACGAAATTTCACAAATCTAACTTAAAAACTGACGGAGTGTCAAACAAACTTACAGCCACAATTTTACCTCCTTAGGGGATCAATTTCCAAAATTCCCTTCTTATCGGATGCCTACATTATATAAGAAACTAGCTATCCGCGTAAATTTTCCCCGTTTTTGCAACATTTCTCATTGCTGCTCCGCTCCTATTAGTCGTAGCGTAAAGTTATGTAGCCTATAGCCTTCCTCGATAAATGGGCTATCCAACAGAAACATTTTTTCAATTCGGATCAGTAGTTCCTGAGATAACCGCGTTCAAACAAACAAACAAACTCTTCAGGTTTTTAATATTAGTATAGATAAGACCTCAACATTTTACGGTTCTATCGAGTCAGTCAGTCAGGACAAAGAATTTTATATTTATAGATTATTCGGACAATAGATTGCACACAATATAATTATTTATTTAATAAGTTTATATTTTTATTAATAATTATAATTGCTGAAATGTTGTTAATAAAAGATCTACTTTTACTTAGGTAAGTACCTACTTATTTAATTTTAACTACTATGGTGCTTCGAATAAATGATATGCACAAAATGATTTTTATTATTAATCCTTACTATCTTTGGCCCGTGTGGATGTCGGTTTTTTCAATATACCAATTTTACTTGAGCCCTCTAATGTATGGCACGCCCTGACCTCTATTACTAGTATAGTATTATATTATCTGTGCCTCTATAGTAGGTATTAGTAGTACGCCGGATGGGCTACCCCGTACAAAGTGATAGCAATTTCAAATGTCGAATCGAATGACCGTCCTGGAGGCGTAGACAAATACCACACTATTCTTTTTCCAAACACGCTAACGCGGGAAAATGTATGCATTTGACATAAAGTTGACAATACGTCACGTAATGTCCGTCAAAAATGGCGGCAAACTAACCGGCCATTATTTTTACAGCTCCGAGTTTATCTTGTAAAAAATGATTTGAATACGTGATAATTGAATAAGAACGAGACTTTGTGCTTTTAATAAGCGCATAAATACTTGACACTGGCAGAAATTAGCCGTTAAAACGGCTAGATTGCCAAAAACTGAAAGAAGAAGAAGAAAAACCAACAGTAGCGTGTGCCGAAAAAGAAGCGTGTGGCATTTATCTAAGCCCACTGTAACCTTTTTTGACAGTTAAGACAAATGGCCGTTGTTGCTATGTTTCAAATGTCAAAATCAAATGGACCTCTTGTTGATACACACAAAAGAGGTCAGTTTTGGTACGGTTAGAAAAACGTAGATCAAACTGTATCAGGCGCAGATCTAAGAAGAAGGGAGTGGGGGGCAACAGGGCATTGCCCCCGCCCCCCAGAGGCATGAATTTTCATGTCTTCGCCATACGCTGGCGAACGCTGGGCGCAGCGTTTTGGTGAAAGAAACTTGTACAAGTATTTTATGTAAGTATATTACTTTTACTGCAATAAAGTTATCATAATCTATTCACGAAGTTTTGCTTGCAGCTTCAACAAACTCAGATAATAAGAAAAAACCGTCAAGTGCATATCGGGCCACGCGTAATGTAGGTATGTAATTCCGTAGTCACCCTCCCCCCATCCGAATAATGTGGCTTAAGAAGTGGGTTTTCTGTTGTTTTTGTTTCATACTTAGGTACAACGTTATACCTAGTTAATAATAAAAATTTAAATGGAATTTGTACGAAAATTTTACTTTTCGTTTGGTCAGCTGTTACTCGTAAACTTGTAAAGCCTTCTAGTTGTAATAATTTTCCTTTTAATTTCACTATATAAACTACAACCGATGATTGATGAGTTTTTCAACCATTTAGCTGCCAGGGGAGGGTGGAGGAGGGGACACTTGATCTAACAAAAAAATGTACTTTAAAGCTTATTAATTCACAAACGGATCCCTAAATCTAAAATGGTCTTTACAATCCCTAAACGTTTTAAAAATACCTATCTAATGATACCCCACACGATGACGTAAGTGGCAAAAAAAAATTACATCCCCACTTTACAAATATGGGAGATATCATCAAAACAAATATTTTTCAAGATTTTCTATAGATATCTCGTAAGTAATATGTGTATCCATGCAAAATTACAACCTTCTAGCACTTAGGTACAGTCTCTGAGCTAACCTGCGGACGGACAGACATGGCAAAACTATAAGGGTTCCGTTTTGCCATTTTGGGTACGGAACCCTAAAACAAAGCATTGTTTCGGTTTAAGAATACCTTTGGGTTGAACTACATCTTCCCGAATCGCACGTTCCTATACTAATATATTTTTCATTTAGAACCATCATTAACTGTTGCCCTAGTGGTTAGTGACCCTCATTGCTAAGTCGTGGGTTCGATCCCCACCCAGGATAAAATTTTGTGTGAAGAGCACGATGGTTTATTCCGTGTCTGGGTGTCATCCATACTCCATACTAATATTATAAATGTGAAAGTAACTCTGTCTGTCTGTCTGTCTGTCTGTCTGTCTGTTACGCTTTCACGCTCAAACTACTGAACCGATTTAGATGAAATTTGGTATGGAGATAGTTTGAGTCCCGGGGAAGGATATAGGATAGTTTTTATCGCGATAACCGACATCCACGCGGGCGAAAGCTAGTTTGTCTATAAATATGTATGTATTTAGAAATATATAAGTTCTTGAGTGGAGACCGCGTCTCAGCAAACGTGGTGTTGGACGCCCTCAAGTCAAAAGAGAATAGAGGAGGAAAGTACAATTCGGTGCAGCCAGATGTAGTTTGCTAAACTTCCCGCAAATACATTGTAAAAGGCGGACTTAATGCCATGCAATGGCATTCTCTACCAGTCAACCTTTGGGTGGTGTAGAGAAAAGGGTGACAGGTGATTATTATTTTGATAATTACCTACATACCTAATTACAAAATAGGAAATAAATGTATTTAAAACAAATGTATACCAACAAATAAATATATTATAATACAAACTAAATAAGTATAGGTACTTTTAAATATATAATTACCTAAATATACCTATATCTTTGCCGTGTCCTCTTGCCGTGGGGGTCATCAAGGCGATTAAGGGATTTCACACCGGAGGACGGACAGTAGCGTCCTCTGCGTACTTTAAAACCTTATTGCGATCGCCAACCCGCTGGCTAAGCGTGGCGATTATTGAAAATAACCCCAGGATGTTTAATCTATCGGATAGACCCGTGCCCAGCAATGGGGCATCATATGAGTTGATTTGATACACGTAAGTATATCTGTATAATACATAACAAAGCCAAATGATTACTCTGCTGAATCCTTGGTAACTTCTATATAGTATAAAAATAGTAGTAAATAATAAACCAAATATGCCGTAGGCTAGTGATCTAATTTCTACAATGAGCACATTCTAAAGACGAGAAGCCTGGACCGTGAAAGAAGAATGAAAGAGAAGTATATGGATATTGGAAGATCGAAGATTTCTGTCATGATTACAATTATTGAAAGTAATATGTGTATTATATTATTCTTATAGATATATATTTATAAGAATTATATAATATAAACTACGGCACTACCGCATAGGCAACCATACCAGTTGGGAGAATTCGACACATGGATGAAGGTTGGATATGAATCGAGTGCGATTGTTGAGAAGACGATCAAGCTTATTGAGCAGATCTGGGTCCTTATTCACTGTGTTTTTTTTTTTTCGTTTTCGCGGCAAGTCCGCGTAATCTGGCATATGCGCGGTGCGCTCAAAGCTTATCTAAGCGCAGCTCTCTATCGGACGCGCGGGCTTGCCGCGAAAACGAAAAAAAAGATAGTGAATAAGGACCCTGCATTCAGGTCGAGATAACGCACATCACCATTGTGTAAAACACCGCCCATAGATGTCGCTGCCACATGTCAAGCCCATGGCGATAGAATGGTCAAGCCATGCGATGTGACGCACTGCAGGTGTCACTGTCAAATGACATGTCTTACTTTGCAAAGTAGGAGTAAGGTTCTTTTCACACGTTCCGGTCTCAATCGGTCCGGCGCTGCGAATTGTATGGCGATGTACGGTAGCTTTCACATGTTTCCATACATTAATGCCCTGAACCGGCGCCAGACCGGATTGAGACCGGAACGTGTGAAAAAGGTGTAACGGTCACCGCCAAGCAAGCCTGCCATTATGAAAACCATTTCGATTTATATCAAGCCTCTGTTCACTTTCCTAGTTCATGTAATAAATTACTGCTGATTACGTCAAGTTATACCTCGTTTTATTACTTGTGTATACCTAGTGTAATATATCAGAAGTGGGATTTACCTACCTACCTACATTGAAAATGCGAATGGATCAGGAAGATGGAGACGAGAAGCGACTTTTGTTTGATGGTGACGATGACCTACCGCCGCCCGACTAGAAAAATGTTGAAAACCTTGCTAACACAGGAAGATAAGAACTATGCTGCTACGTGCGGAGAACTGCTCGGATATTGTTCAGGTTGGTTCCGTGCCAGTAATTATGCCTTGCCTGCCTAGTAGAGCCTAGCTAAAGATTGCCATTTACCTGCCAGTCATACTAGCCTTGTTTTTATTAAATGTTAGTGACCCTGACTGCTGAGCCTAAGATCGTGGATTGGATGGATCTCTACCCAGGATAAAACTATTACAGATTTTTTTTTTTCATTTATTAGGGTTTATTGAAGATACTTCAACCTATAAAACTCTATAAAAATCTTGTTTTTTGTATAGATTATGGGATGGTATAGTATAACCCATAGAGATAGATTATATATGGAGTGCACCAGCTGAGCAATTCGGGGAGAATAGGTCGAATCTTCATCTTCTTCGAAGTGTCCAACAAATGATACCTACCCACCACAAGACAAAAAGTTCCTTAAAAATCACTTTGTATATTGATTGTACATAAAACTGTAAGTGTAACTAATATTTAGTATCAAAATAATTAATTATGTTGTAAAATATATTTGGCATTTGACTATAGTTTAATATTCAATTACCTATTACTTAATTATTTTTTTTATATTAGTGGATGATGACAACTCTAGTTAATGTGTCACAGAGACTTAAATGGCTGATTTTCAAATGTAAAAATAATTGTACAATATTTATTCAAGAATGGTGCATGTTTGCATAGTGCAAGATTGCAAAAGTAAGTGGTGCCCAGAATGTGGACTCTCTTTTCACTTCTAAGTATGTAAATATATGTTTGATTCCAAGATTAAAATTTGAACTATTTTATGTATTATTAGGAGTATAACGACGACTTTAACTTTGATACGACCGCTAATGACCATTACAAACCTGAATCGTGTATTATTATTTCTTATTATTCTTACTTTATGCGCCGGATGAGTAAGGTATAGTATAGGATGAGGTAGGTAATATTTTTCTGCGATATTTACAATGAACTAGCAGCTATAACTTATCTAACCAAAAGAAAATAAAATCAAACATTAACAAAATTACGTTTTTAATACCTATTGAACTGTAATTTATCGGAACTCGATTTACTTTTTAAAAAATTATACATCAGTAGATATTTAAATAAATAAATAAATTCCATATTAGTATCTCGATATTTTGCATTTTTCTATAAAGCAGTCGGCTCCGTTGCTCTAAATTTATTTATTTCAGATAGATAGTACTGGGTGGCGCAAAAGTAAAGACCCTATTTGGTTCAGCTATAACATTTTTTCTAAATTAGAAAACTAGATTTAGATTTTTTTAAATGTATATTTGTGCCATTAAATTTCGTACCATTAGGATTTAAAGATGATGTCTTTTAAATGGTGACCTCCAGAGTTGATACACATTTGAGCCCTATTTATGACATTTTGCATAACTTGCCGTAACACTTCCTGCGATATGTTCGTTATTTCTTGACGAATGTTTTCTTTTAGAGCTGCGAGAGTCTGTGGCTTGTTCACATACACCCGAGATTTCAAAAAACCCCAAAGAAAGAAGTCTGGACTGGTCAGATCGGGTGATCTTGCAGGCCAAGGCAAATCGCCAAAACGAGAGATAACTCGGCCTGGAAAAGCGTCCCTCACTAAGTCCATAGTGTCGCGCGCTGTGTGTGCCGTAGCGCCGTCTTGTTGAAACCAGATGTGCTCCAGCCCCAATTCGTCCAAACTGGGTATCAAAAACTCACGTAACATGGTTCTGTAGCGTTCTCCAGTGACAGTTATCGCATTGCCTCCAGCGTCTTCGAAAAAATAGGGTCCGATCACTCTGTCAACACAGATGCCACACCATACAGTAACTTTTAGTGGGTGTAGAGGTGTTTCTTGAATAATGCGCGGATTATCAGTGCCCCAGAACCGAGTATTCTGCTTATTGACATGCCCTGAGAGATGGAAATGCGCTTCGTCACTCATAACCAATTTTGAAGGAAAATCATCCTCTTCAAGGTTGAGGTTTATGACGCGCTGGCAGTAATCTAGACGAGCTCGGTGGTCAGCAGGCAGCAGCTGATGAGTCATTTAAGTTTTATACGGGAACATCTTTAAGTCTTTCACCAAAATACGCTGCAGGGTCCGTCTGGAAATGCCCAATTGCGTGGCACGTCGCCTCGTTAATGTTTCTGGACACTCTTCCACATCTTCGCGCACAGCATCGATATTTTCAGCTGAACGGCCTGTTCTTGGTCTCCCAGACTTAGGTCTATCCAATGTTGAGCCAGTTGCTTCAAGGCGTGTGGCAAAGCGTCGAATTGTGCGACCAATCGGTGCCGGACGGTGGGGAAATCGTCGACGAAATTCACGTTGTGTTCTTATCACTGATGAATTATTCCGTAAGAACATTGACACAATTATTCCACGTTCTTGGGGAGTAAAACGGTCCATGTTTATTTTCAGTGTATTTTACATTTGTTCACTACACAATTTTCAACAACAGAATGACAGAAAATGTCATATAAAAAAAAAAAAAGTATTTTCTTTAGTGCCAGTACTTTTGCGCCACCCAGTACAAAAAACATGGCAACCCTATTTAAGAAAGAGAAACCCTATTTTTATAGAGATGGAGATGACAACAGTATTTTCAAGAGCATGTGGCCTCCATTTTTACTCTATCTCCATGAGTATAACATAAGTCTATGGCTGATATTTATTTTAAGTTAATATGTAATTTATTATATAGCTGGACTCCTTTGTATAATATTTTTTTCCGTAAGTTTGTATGCGGGTGGCATAAGCAGAGTTTATTTATTCGTATAGTTATCTCTTTTTGTTACTTCTTTTTTTTTGTGAATGCCAGTTTGGTGTGTATATTTTTATGTAATTTTTTTTCGTACTAGCAAACAGGTATTATATTTACTTAATTGACTAGGGGTCATTACTTTTGTTTCTGTATATACTTTTTCTGTTGGAGTTAGGTAGTGTAGTTATAAAAGATGTTTTTAGATATCTTGCAGTGACGTTCACGGGGATGAACTATTTTCCCAATTTAGATCTATTACCACTAGTAGGTATTTGTCACGTAGTTATGCATAAGTCTGGCTAATGCCTTAGTTATGCGCCTTAAAGCCATAACAGTAAGTACAAGCGCGTACCGTTTGGCCTAGCTAATGCACCTTCGGTTTTCATGAGATTCATGGATAAAATCTGTGTAGCAAAGTCAGGTAAAGTCAAGTATAGTCAGATAAAGTCAATACCAGGTAAAGTTAAAGTCAGGTAAAGTCAAAGCCAGGTAAAGTTAAAGTCATGTAAAGTCAAAATCAAGTAAAGTCAAAGTCAGGCAAAGTCAAGTCGTATCAACTAGAGTCCACTAGAGTCAAATCTAGTCCAATTCGTCAAAAGTTTAAATAGTCAATATAAGTAGTCATCATTGACAAAACTATTAGCTGTTACTTATTTTGATAGCTAAATAATAAGAATAAATATTTTTAGAAGAGGCACTCTATAAGTACATGTGACAGAAGCTGATTTTTTTTTGACCGTACATCAACGTGTGGCACATCATTTTAAAAACATTAGCTTAAATTGTGTTCGAGGGGGGGGGGGGCAGTTTATGCCCTTATCTTTTAAACCATGTGACCAAAAATATGAAAAAAAATATTTCATTTGAGTTATTGCCGAAAAACTGCGTTTCTCAACAAAAGGGCGTAAGTAAGTGAACATATACGCTCTTCTGCTCGTGCAATTATTCAAATTGATTTTTTATACCTACGCCAACAGTTCCGGAACCCTTCACTACTAGTATAGTATTATATTATCTGTGCCTACACTGAGCATGATCCGACATGCTCTTGCCCAGTTTTATTTAAACTGCTTAGCAGAATAAATTGATTTAACCATTTTGACGGCTAATAAAAAATCTCGAATAAAAAACATTTCCCATGATTTTAATTCAATAATAGCATAAGCATATATTGTGGACCAAACCAGATGTAATGTAAAAAAACTTGAGAGGTGTCAAGGGACACCCGGATGGAACGAAGTTCCTTTCAAATAATTAGTGAAGGAATTGTAATATACAAAGCTAAACTTATTATATTTAAATATATAATAAGTTTCGTTTAACGACACTTTTTGCTATAGTAAGCTATACTATAGCAAAAAGTGTCGTTACAACTTTTAGTATGATTTTTTCCCGTCTAGCCCCCTTTCACAATGCACGTTAAGGAACTTCGTTCCAAAAAACCGATAAGTTGAAATCGGATCGTAGCGGTCATGGTATCATTTTTTATATTGCTTGTATGGCACTAATATTTTGTTAATAATTGACACTTGGTGGCAGGTATTTCAGGGTCAATAATAAAGGTACGTAGTTTTTATTTTTAATGGTTGTCAAAATCCAGTGTTACAAGATTGCTAGTAATGTGGGACTCAATCCCACATTGCTAGTTATCTTAAATAAAAAAAAAAAAAAAAAAAAAAAAAAAAATTGACTCTTCTCATTCAGTCTTGCGGATATTATACGTTAAATGCGTAGCTGTGAAAGGAAATTGAGTGACCAGTGGAACTATTCAATAATAAATATTGCGGGTTGCGATCTAAATACCGTGTTCGATATCTGATATTTCGCCTACATCAAATCGAAATGGAACTGATAGTCTAGTAACAGGGAACTTCTCAAAAATCAACGGACTTTTATCGCAAAACGCAACATTGTGTAAAAAGAAATGAATAATTTGGATTTATGCTATTGTAGATTATCCCAACTTCAAATCAATACACTAAAAAGTGAGAAATAAAAACTTTTTTACAAAAAAAATACAAACCGACTTCAAAAATAAATATAAGGTAACTAAAAAGCAAAAAATAATATAGGTAAGTACAACAACAAAAAAGTATTAAACATTTTAAACTTTTTTAGGTCAGGAAATGTAGTTTTATATTTTAGGCACCCTAAAATATAAAACTACATTTCCTGACTTAAAAAAGTTTTTATCATAACTCATAACATAGAGCCTTTTAGGGTGAAAGAAACTGTTTTCAGTGTTTGAATGCTTTTTTTCCCTCTTCCCTCCAATAGTCCGGTAGAGATTATGGCTCGCACATTATGTGCATACGCCAGTTTCAAGTATAATTTCTTTCTAGTTTTCTTCTTTCAATCACAAAGTCTCGTTCTTGTCTAGTTATCTCGTATTTCAAGTATATTTTACACTGTTTTACACTTTAAACGCGGAGCTGTAAAAATAGCGACATGTCAATTTGCCGCCATTTTTACAACTGTTTGAATACTTAGTAGAGTACCCTGGATCCATTTGTGTATGGAACATCAAAAACTAGAATTTTATTCAGGTCTTATGCACGATGTTTTACATTTGAATAGACTTTAAACCTACTGTTTTTTTTTAACTTTTTGCACGTGCCACGAAATAGGTAGGTAGTATTTTTTTTTTGTTTTACTGAGCACTGGTTTGAAAATTGATTGCCTCTCAGTGGCGCAATATTTATTATAATAACTTCTTTTGCCAGATATTTGTAATCTTTTGTCTTTTAAGGTGACAGTTTGTGGCGTAAATTTATCGGCGGAAATAAGTTATAAAAATGCGGCCAAGTGTGCGTCTGTCTTACGTTTTTAACACGCGCGCGGGCAGCATTAGGTATTTAGCAATTATCAAAGCTGGAGGCATACTATAATTCAACGAAAACGAAGTTTCGATCAAAAATGAGCTAATAATATTCAGAGGCAGGAAATTCTCAGGCATCTATTTAATCCACTAGTTCTAGAAAATCGTCCATGAGTTCGTACTTCTTGTGCTTTTTCAAATTTTTTTTAGAATTGTCCCCGTAAACTCAAGAAATGTAAAAGTCATGAATTTCGTTTTAAAGAAAGAGAGTACTGATACGGGCCGCATGAAAATGATCAGCGGACCGCATGCGGCCCGCGAGCCACTAGTTTGACAAACCTGTTCTAGAGTCTACATAGAACTCACTTGGCAAGACATATGGTGGCAGAAAAGATTGTTTTGATTGTAAAGAGTCCTTAGACAATGTTAGTAAAAACCTTAACTACTACATTTTAGCGAAATTGGATACTAAACACGTGTTTTTTATTATTCAATAAAAATATTTTTGAAGGTTAATATTTTTTTTATTTTTTTAACATTCTTAGAACACGCCCCTTTCGGGTTAGACAAGGGTTAATTAAACACATTGTGTAAATTATTAGGTAAGTGGGCCATAATCTGTAATCTTCATCATCATTTCCACTTCACCAAATGGTGCGTAATCCCTAACAAAATTCTTGAGTTTCATTGAGGAGTCAAGTCTCACCCAAAAGAAAGTTCTGTACGTAGGTCACTCGATAAGTTTTGAGATGCTCGTAATTTATAAATGGGTGTTCCATTTATAAATTAGGAGCATCTTAAAATTTCTGTCTCATCAATATTATATATGTATTTTTAAAAAGCAAATTTATAAAAATAGCCAGTATGCAGTACAATTAGCCAGGTTGCTGGTTTTAAAAAAAATATGATGTTCCAGACGACGGCTCCCGCGTTTTTCTCAGCAACGATGGAGCTTACCCGCGAACATTTGCGTGCTATGATATTTTATCATTTTAAAATTGATTTAACTGAAAAACCTAGCCTTCAACGATTTTAATCAGCGTTAGGGGAGTCTGCCCGTATTTCGACCAATTTTTAGATGGTTCAGTGAATTTAAAAGTCGTAAATCAAACGTCGAAGATGACTATAGAAGTGGTCGCCCACAAACGGCAGTAACTGCTGAAAATGCGTGGACTACAGAAATGATGGTGCGAAAAGACGCCCGAATTACTTACTCGAACATCGAGAAAATTCTTGGTGTTAGTTCGGGGAGCGTTAATATTATTTTGCATCAGCATCTTGGAGTGAGGAACCTTTGTTGTCATTGGATCCCGCGTTTGCTCTCAGACACTAAAAACAGTATCTGAGGCACTGAAAACAATATGCCGTGTGGTACCGGCTTAAGAATAAGGCGACTAATGGATGTCACACCAGAGGACGGGCAGCAGCGTCCTCTGCGTAATTTAAAGCTTAACTGCGATCGCCAACCCGCTTGCCAAGCGTGGCGTTTATGCCAATTACCCCATGGATCTCCATTAAGTAGGTTCTACTGGGGAGACCCAGCAGTGGGACATCATATGGGTTGATATGTACTGAAAACATGCCCGTGTGGATTAGTGCCACGAAATGCGTCTACAATGTGAAAGCGAAACGTCAAGACGTTTTTCGGAAATCATCACAGGCGTGGATTGATCCGGAAAATAGGAGACAGTCAGTATAGATCTTTGCAGAAGAAAAGTTGCCGACAAAAATGCAAAGACCTCGTAGTGTTGGTAAAAAAATGGTGGTTAGTTTTTTTTCCAGCAGTGGGCAGGTGTCGACAACAATGTTGGAAAATCATATAACTGTTAACTCGGAATGGTATACAACAGTAGCATTTGCCAAAAGTTTCCCAAGCTCTGCGAGAGAGGAGACCAAAGACTAGGCTTCGGGAAATCGTGCTGCGTCACGCTTTGTCACATACGTCCCTCAGAACAAAGGCGTTTCTTGAGGAATCCAATGTTGAAATCTTGCGCCATCTACCGTACAGTCCTGATTCAGCTCCCTGTGATTTCATTCTGTTCCCGATAATCAAGGAATAAATAAAAGAGATTTTCGTGTGCCGAGAAGGCCGTGACCGCCTACTTTTTTCGGACCTATCGGATCAAGACTTTTACACCAGAGGACGGACAGCAGCGTCCTCTGCATATTTTAAAGCCTTAAAGCTATCGCCAACCCGCTCGCCACGCGTGGCGATTATGGCAAATACCCCTAGGTTAGGGGATCTATAATAAGTAGGTTCTACTAGGAAGACCCGTGCCCAGCAGTGGATCTGGGCTAGTAAAAGTGTTTTAATAATTGGTTAAGGCGAATGGAACTTTACATAGAGAATGAAGGAGAGTATTTCGGGTCTCGCAATCGTGAGGTCGCGGGTTTGAATCCTACCCATTATACGAGTACTATCGACATGCTAGTGCTAGTAATGTGGGACCCAATCTCACATTGCTAGTTATCTTTTTAAATAAAAAAAAATATATGTTGTATGTTTTTTTCTTGTCTCAAAACTTATCGAGCCATCTACGTATCCGCCACTAGATCTCCGCTCTCAATGTTTTAAATGTCACAAAAATATTTCGTTATACAAATAATGTAACGTCAACGAAATGCAAATATACATCGAAATTATACCGAAAATAAGTGGATATTGTATCAATTAACACCTTTTCTTACGATGTACCGTTTTGGAAAAGGTGTTAATTATAAATGATATAGATATAATTCTGACGACACGTTCAAATGTTTTTTTTCTTTAAATATATAGCAATGCCCGCTTTCGGGTACAATCATTAACGTCAACGAAACGAATCAACGAATAAAGTACCTACCAAATAAAGGGAAAGAAAACGGTACACCCAGATTCCAGACTAGGACCAGGTTTTTTAAGACATCTCTCGCACTGGCAGATACCTAATGCTAAAAATACACTAATCTAGTGTGTCGTGGCGCGTCAGAACCCCCAACAAAGTTCAGATTATCCTGCTGCAATACATCACACAGCATTAATGTGTCTCTAGCCATACAAAATATAAGAAACCGATAGGCTTCTGACGTGTCACGACACTCCACTACACAATAGTATCTGCCTTTATGCTCTATGTCATGGGTGACTCTAAGCGCCATAAAAACGATCAAATTTATTTGTCAAACTTTACGTTTTCATCAAATAATATCTGAAACGCGTTCAAACCAACCATCAAATAAACTTTGTCACACAATGTGCCGGACTCCGGTTTCTCCTTGTCGTTGTTTGACAAACACTGCGGCTCACGTTCAAATATATTTGTCAAACACTGTCAAACACTACGTCAATCCAATGTTTCATCAAACACGTAGAAAACCCTTCAAACAGAGCGGTATACCATCACATTTAAAATTTGGCAAACATTTTGATCGTTTACCGGGCGCTTTACAACCCACACAAATAACTGACAAAGATACGATAAAGTAGGTACTTCCAGACAGAACATTTTTTCTGAAACTCACAAAGCTAGTCCCATGTAAATATCGAATCCACAACCTCTGGCATACCAGTTGAACTCACTCGCACTGAGCCACTAACGCAGTATAATTAATTGTATCAAGAAAAAATAAAACATTGAGTATGCATTTGTTGATGTTGTAGAACGCGCGCCAGTTAGTAGTTCGGTGGAAGCCATTGACGCGTCTGGCTGTACGTAACGTTACTTGTGCCATAAAAAAGTGTGTTTAAAAAATGAATATTCTACTTCGAAATATAAAATGGACGAAAGGAACACGGATAAATCAATATGTGTTTGCAGTTATTTGTAAGTCTTTTTTAAATTTATTTTCTTTTTTGTTATTTTTTATTCGCCAATTTTTTAATTATTATTTTAAAAATGGTATATTTTTAAATTTATTAGTTAAAAATCATTAATTATTTAGCACCGTAAATTAATATAAGTACCTACAATGTAAGGAGGTATCAAATTGAAGCATTAATAATACTAGTCATATTAATATTATTCACTCTACTTATTTATAAAAACTTAGTTATTTTTTTCCTAACTAAACTAAATATGTGATATAATATTATGATAAAAGCTTTAAGTAAATATTTTTAACTAATCCGTATTTTTAAATAAAATAATGTAGGTATCTAGCAAACATGGTGCGTATATACAAATTTGCATAACTATCTAGGAAGTTTGCAACAAAAAATATATTAACCATATAATCATATAGGTATATGTATTTAGGAAATACCAAAATTGTACTTTAAAAATACATTTTAATTATTTATTTCGTTCTAAATTTAAACATAATTATAATAACTGTAAAACGTCTTATAAAATTGTAATGACGGTAGCTGTAAAAACATAGGTACATAAAATGATGATAATAATTCATAAAAATAAGCTAATTAAAGTTTATAACAGTAGTAAGTGGTATATAAAATAAATTATCATAATATTATTTTAATTAACAATAATAAATAAAAATACAATTTTAACCGGCACAATTGAAAAGTCCTTGGTGATTTTTTACAGCTTGATTTTGTGCGTTTTTATTAAACGGCTTAAAAAAAGGTTGTTCTCTGTTTGACTCACTTATGTATTTTTAAAAGTAGGGGGAAGTGGGGCACCTTGATACGGTTTTTTGAGATATATAAACCCTTGGAATATTGGCCATAATAACTATTTAAACTATTTTAGTGCATTATGTGGTTACTGAATTAACTTTTTTATTACGAATTTGGTCATAAAATCCTTCAAAGAAATATTAGGGTCTATTTACTAAAAAAATGGGATTTGTATCAAACTGTCCCACACGTGGGGTACAGTTTAATGGTATTTGCATAACATAAATAAATCAAAAGTTTTATTGAAATATATATGAATTTATTTCAAAAAACTTTATTTAATTCTAAAACATAATCTGTAGCAGAATAATACATATCGGATTATTAATACGGGTATTTATTGAAATAAATATTTTTTTAGCTATAAACCACAAAATACGGGTATTAATTGAAATAAATATTAACTATAAATAGGGTTGCCACCTTTTTTTGGTCCAAATAAAGTACTTATATTGGTTATTAAAAGTAGAAAAAAGTACGCTGTCTCAAAATAAAGAACAATTTAAGTTATTTTCTTAAAATATATTTAATTATTTTTAGCAAATTTTAATGAATATCTAATCATAATGCCAAATATATACTGTAAAGATGCTTGATCTTTACAGTACCTATATATTTAATTTAGGTTTATTTTTTTTAAATTGAATTAACATATTTAATGTAAATTCTATTCCGGAGAAATAAATCATGTAAAATAAAGTATTTTTGCGTACTTCTCATAAAGTATATAGTACAATTACCCGAAATAAAGTACAATACTTTATTATAAAGTACGGGTGGCAACCCTAACTATAAAACACAAAAATCAAATTAAGAATTTACAAAAACTGTGAAATAATTATTTTAAAAATAAAATAATGATCTTCATCTATCATAATATTTTTTTGAGTTTGTTTTGATATATTATATCAGTCTATTTTCATAATAACATGCATGTATGAGATTCGGTCGTGTGCATCAAAATGCCCCATGTAACAGATATTCAGGTAATAAAATATTAATTGTAATTAAACCAGAGTTTACACATAAAATTTTGATGTTAATATCACATTATGAAGGACAAGTACTTATCATAAAAACTCGCATAAAACAATTTATTCAAATATACTAGAAAAATCACACTTGAATGAAAACAAGAAAATTTTAGTAAAAGACGCGTAAATACTTTTTTTTGTGTAAGCGGGAAACGCCGCGCTAATCTATATTTGTATTGATAGACACCAAACTTTTTGTTTATGGTTGAGTATCCTATTGCATTTTGTTTTTGTCAAAATATCGATGTATATATTTAAATTATTTAATTCGTTCGACTGCCTCGGTGGCGCGGTGGGAGTGTATCCGACTGCTACGCAAGAGGTTCGATTCGATTCCACACGGTAGACCACTCTGTGTGATCTACAAATTGTTGTTCCGAGTCTGGGTGTAATTTTTGTCCGTGACTTGTATGTTTGTAAAGTCCCCCGCGACACAGGGCTTGTACCCTACTGCGGGAGTCGTCTTTCATAAAATAGAAATAAAATAAATATAAATAAAAATATATGTGCTCCATGTATCAACCTGCCCCGTCTCTCCATACTGATCAAAATTCGATGGAGTTTTTGCTACAGTACGATCAACGTAACTTAATATAACGTAATCCGGTCGGATTGAAGTTAAGTTTTTATCACTTTCGCGCATGTCAGAGATGCGACCCTAAAATTACTTACGAAAACGACTAAATATCTTTAATCGATTAAAAATACTAACAATATTTTAATTCAACAATATAAAAACACTATTTAAATGAGTTCACAAAAGCTTAAATTTAGAACAGTTACAGTAAATACTAAAGATACTTTGAAAAACAATTTCATTACAAAAATTATCACAAAAAAACATGAGTTAGTAAGACTAATTATGACAATGTAATGCGTAATCGCATCTCTAATCCTCTTGGTTTAGTTACCGCCCCGCCCGCTTCTTGTCACCATTTACTTCCAAAAAATGCATCTGCGCAACCACTTGTCGCCTACTTCAGTCCGGCCTAGTTACGTTGATCCAACTGTAATCGACTGCATATCTTGCACTGGGATGTAATCGGTGATGTGCTTGATCTTTTCCTACTTGTTTTACAACAGGACACTTCTCTTTATTTTCTTTTAAAGTTTTTTTTTATTTTAATGCTAATTTTAATGCCGATATTGTGTCATTTTTTTTTAAACATGTTTAAGTTTGACTGCTTTGGTAGTCGGCGCAGACGCAGTTGCTAGTAGGTAATAAATACGGATGCTGCGCAAGAGTAGTATGGGTTCCATTCCCACTCGGAACAAAACTTTGTATGATCAAGTGATATTTGTTCCATACTGTGTGTATACTTTGTATCCGTTACTTGTAAGTTTATAAGTCATCCTCGACATAGGGCTCGTGTCTTAGTGCGGTAGTTGCCTCCAAGAGCACGTTAAGCCGTCGGTCCTGCGCCCAATCTCTCTCCGGTAGTGTCTGATATTCGTCCCATCGGACTAGGAGAGTGACGGAATAGAGAGTGCACTTGTGTCTGCGCATACACTAGTGCAATATAATATCTCCGGCATAGTTGGCTAGTCTTCAAAATTGCTTAAACGATTCTGATCAAACAATGTTATGAACGATCGCGATTAATATAAATTTTCTAACTTAAAAAATCGCATGGAAATCGGTTCATTCGTTTGGTAGTTACGATATCTCAGACAAATACACTGACACACTACCACCCATCATTGTCTTCACATTTCGTCTTACGAATACTTAAAAAAATCGAAAAACAACATAATACTACAAAAATGCAGACTGTCAATTAATGAAGCTTTAAATATTTATTTTAAATAAAACTGTGTCTTAAATTGCAAAGATCCCATTTTTTAGAAAGTATTTTGACATACTTCCATTATTTTTATTCGAAATTTAAAAAAATGTGTCATTATTATTCCGAAATAAAATGGCATCACGTGCTCGAAATGTAATATGAATAGAATGTATTAAGTAAATTTCAAATTTGGAATGTTGAATGAAAATAACGCAACATTAAAATATCTAGATATTAAACCTGTTCCAAAAAGTATTCATTAACTTAATATGTGCATACCCAAATACATAATTATTAGTGAGGAAACCGCACTAATATTACAATGTCAAACGTTATTTAAATTATCCTCTTTTATTTATTTTTAAGATTGGTAGATATATCTACTAAATAATATGTACCTACTGTTAATACCTACTATAATATAGTCAACTAGCTGACCCTCGCAACTTCGTCTGCGTCAATTTCCCTCGTTCTTGCCATTCATATAAAAATATTAAAATCGCTATAAAAAAATACTTTCTGACCTTTTCATACCTACCAAATAAACAGGTTGATTTTAAATATACTGTTTATAATGATTTCATTTTTAAATGGTTTATTGTGAGGTTTAACCTCACAATAAACAATGATTTTACTCCAGTAAAATAGTCTATGGTCCGGTGCGGTGGGTAAGGTCATAACTCCAAAAAACAAGCGGTAGATGATTGAGGGTTAATAAAATTAATATCAGTTTTGAAAATACATATATTACAAAAGACCCGAGCGGGACAAATTATCCTGTATAAAAAGAACATTAAAATCGGTCGAGCCGTTTCGGAAGAGTTCGACCACAAACACAGTGACACGAGATTTTTATATACATACTAGCGGACGCCTCGCGGTTTCACCCGCGTAGTTCCCGTTCCCGTGGAAATACAAGGATAAAAAATAGCCTATGTCACCCGGGGTTAGTGTAGCTTCACAACGATGAAAGAATTTTTGAAATCCGTCCAGTAATTTTGGAGCCTATTCAATACAAACAAACAAACAATCTAATCTTTCCTCTTTATAATATTAGTATAGATATAGATTAGAAAGAGTACAATTACTAAGTCAGTTATTTTATAGGGAACTAGCTGTCCCTCGCAACTTCGTCTGCGTAAATTTTCCCAGTTTTTGCTACATTTCTCATTGCTGCTCCGCTCCTATTGATCGTGGCGTGATGTTTTATAGCATATAGCCTTTCTCGAAAAATGGGCTATCCAACAGTGAAAGAATTTATCAATTACGATCAATAGTTCCTGAGATTATTTGTTTGTTTAAACGCGCTAATCTCAGGAACTACTGGGCCGATTTGAAAAAATATTTTTTTGTTGGATAGTCCATTTATAGAGGAAGGCTTTCGGCTATATAACATCACGCTGCGACCAATAGGAGCGGAGCAACAATGAAAAACTGCCGTGTGGTGCCGGCTTAAGAATAGTACCACCCCATCTCTACCCGTGGGTGTCGTCAAGGCGACTAAGGGATTTCACTCCGGAGGACGGGCAGCAGCGTCCTCTGCGTACTTAAAGCCTTACTGCGATCGCCAACCCGCTCGCCAAGCGTGGCGATTATGGCAATTACCCCCAGGATCTACATACCAGTAGGTTCTACTGGGGAGACCCGTGTCCAGCAGTGGGCCATCATATGGGTTGATATGATGATATGATATGAACAATGAAAAATGTTGCAAAAACGGGGAAAATTTACGCAGACGAAGTTGCGCGGGACAGCTAGTATTAGTATATAGGTTAATGGAACTCTTTTCCCCTTGAGGTATTTTATTTGAGGAACTTAGGTAGGTATCGTTTTGTAATAACTCAAGACTCATGAGTTAGACTTCTTGCCTTAACGTTCTTGGTTTACAAATTGTTTATCAAACTAGTTTATAACGATGGTTCCTCCCGCATAGTTGACAGTAATTAGATACAACTGTAGAGGACAAGGTGTTGCGTTCCTCCAACATAGGGTTGCCATTCGTCGGAGTTTTACCCGATTTTTTTTAAAGTGTCCGAGTAGAGTCTTATTTGTAGCCCGGGTGTAACACTCCACGGGACGCCGCTGATACATCCGGGTTTTGAATAATTTTTACTTTTATGTGCCTGTTGGTCTAGTGGTTAGTGTCCCTGACTGCTAAATCGGAGGTCGTGGGTTCGACGTCCACCCAGGATAAAACTTTATATGCTGAGCACGATGGTTTATTCTGTGTCTGGGTGTTATTTATCTATAATATGTATTTAGAAATATACTTATAAGTATGTTTATCAGTTGTCTGGTTTCCATAGTACAAGCAGATGGCGTTGTGTGAGTTATCCAAAGATATATTATTATTATTGTCCTGGTTGTCAGATTTTACAGATGTCAACCCATTTTTTTGGCGACAAAAATTCATGACCAGCCCTCCCATCGTCCGTGGAAGATGATGGAGGTAGTGTGGGGTTTGCACCCACTAAAAACCCGCAGTGTATTTGTTCATCACCTTCGCGAACGGGCCGCCGGAATTTGTAATACTGTCGGTGGCCCGCTCAGCTTCATTGCCCGGACTCATAAACTCAGGATATACTAACATATAGACGAACATAGTCTGCAAGCAAGAGGATACTTCTTTATGACAGTGTAACAAGTAAGAAAGAGATAACAAATAAATAGCATTGTAATCCATTTTGAATGACAGGAACTCCCAAATCGCCTTGCGTGTTAAGTGATATTGGTCGAGTTTAAGACATCTTGTCACTAGCTCAAGCATACACTGTTAAATCAAAAATGACTGCCTCTGTGGCGCGGTGGGAATGTATCCGACTGCTACGCAAGAGGTCGTGGGTTCGATCCCCACCCAGGATAAAACTTAACGTAAGTTGTCCCAAGATATTATATTATTATAAAAAAAAAAAAAACATTACACGTCAATGAGCTCTTTGTTCGTCTACTTGTAGTATATCCTAAGTCTATGGCCCGGACTAGATGTTGTTGCGTAGAGATGGCAACCCTACTAAAACACAAAGGATGTAGGATCTCTAAGCAGGTGAGGTGAGCGTGCCTGGCGCCCAACGGTTAATGTTAGGAACTTGTATAATTAACTAGCAGCTGCAGCTGTCAGAATGTATATTTAATCTTTAAAACTGCTGTTTGGCGTCAACCTAGAACAAAGAAACGAATAACGCTGAATTCTTCTTTTTTTTCTTCACTTCTGAATCCAACATTGCTTTGTCTCATGTCTATGAGACAGAAACCCGTTATAGTTTTATTAGCTCTGCCCCGCGGTTTCACCCGTCTTAAATTCCCACACCCACATAATAGAGTGATATTATTTAGCCCATAGAATTTTCCAAAGGGGGTTTTCGTGTTTCCGGTGGGTTACGGGGTACTTTTTGCAATTTTGTAGGGGAGGGGGGGGAGTTCAACTCAAATCCCCCCACCAGATAATATAATACTATAATCTATACTAATATTATAACGCTGAAGAGTTTGTTTGTTTAAACGCGATAATTTTAGAACCTACTGGTCCGAATTGAAAAATTCTTTTACTGTTGGATAGCTCATTTATCGGTGAAGGCTATAGGCTATATAACATCACGCTACGACCAATATGAGCGGAGCAGCAATGAAAAATGTTGCAAAAACGGGGAAAATTTACGCAGACGAAGTTGCGCGGGACAGCTAGTATACTATAATAGTATTATATTATCTGTGCCTATAGTATGGGCATACCCATGGGGATTTGAGTTAACCCTCCAAAATTACAAAAAGTACCCTGTCACCCACAGTAATTACGAAAACCCCCTTTGAAAAATTATCCTAGGTACGGCTTTTGGCCAAAAGCCTCCCTTAATAACAGGCTATCCAATTCAAAAAGAATTGCTCAAATTGAATTATTAGTTACTGACATTAGCGCGTTCGAACAAACAAACTTTGCCTCTTTCTAACATTCGTATAGATTGTGTACCTAAACCTAATTATGAATGGTAAATTCAATACAGTTAATGACTTGGGTAACTTAATTACAAAATTTTACAACATCATTATATTTTTTATAACTATTAACAGGTTAGGCGACCGAGAAAATCGATAAATTGGCAAAGTTGAGCAACATTATCATTGTCAAGTTCACTGATGGGTGACAGTTTCTAATAATGTCACCATGTCTTGTAGAGCACCATCTTTACTTATATTATAAAGCTGAAGAGTTTGTTTGAACGCGATAATCTCAGGAACTACTGGTCGGAATTGAAAAATTCTTTCACTGTTGGATAGCCCATTTATCGAGGAATGCTATAGGCTATATAACATTACGTTACGACCAATAGGAGCGGAGCAGCAATAAGAAATGTTGCAAAAACGGGGAAAATTTACGCAGATGAAGTTGCGCGGGACAGCTCTGTCTTAAAACGGAATCTCAAGCCTGTCGTATTCTGTTAGCGTGTAGTGTCGTATACATCTGAGGGAATGGGTGTGTTTGTACCACTCCTCCCCTCCGGGGTATGTTGAGTCAAGTGTCAGAATGTCCAAGCAGTCATAACGTCCAGATGTATAAAGACGTTAGTCAATAATATAGAATAGGCTCGTTTCCCGCTTGGCGGCATGCAAAATACATTGATATAGGTCAAGTTATATTTTATACTAGCTGTTCCGCGACGTTATATAGCCTATAGCCTTCCTCGATAAATGGGCTATCCAACTGTGTAATATTCAATTCGGACCAGTAGTTCTGATCTGAGGTCGTGGGTTCGATCCCTACCCAGAATAAAACTTTGTGTGATGAGCACGATTGTTTATTCTGTGTCTGGGTGTTATTTATCTATAATATGTATGTATTTAGAAATATATAAGTATGTTTATCAGTTGTCTGGTTTTCATAGTACAAGCTCTGCTTAGTTTGGGATCAGATAGCGTTGTGTGAGTTGTCCCAAAATATTATTATTATCGACTGCTCTGGATAAGCTCCAGATTTTACCTTGTTCTAAAAGTAAAAGTAAGACCTCTACGGTCGTTTGTTTCGATCACAAACACGGAATAACAGAACAAAATGAATTCTGAGATTCCGTGTCCATGAGCTATGTTTATGTGACGTTCTTTCAAAAGAACTCTTAAGAGAGATCTATAAAAGTCTAAACCTCGCGTTCTAGACGTTTACAAGGTATCTAATGCGCGTTATAATTCTGAAATTGTAAACAGCAAACCACACCTTAAGCGCTCGTCATCATAACGAAGGTAGGGTAGGATTTTTTGTATATTCAATTATCTTGGTAGTTTCTAAAAACGAGTATAATTGCACAAATTTACTAAAATCCACGTAGGTATCTTTATATAATACTAGCGAACGCCTCGCGGTTTCACCCGCATAGTCCCAATTCCTGTGAGAATACAGGGATAAAATATAGCCTATGTCACCCGGGGTTAATGTAGCTTCACAACGATCAAAGAATTTTTCAAATCCGTTCAGTAGTTTTGGAGCCTATTCAATACAAACAAACAATCAAATCTTTCCTCTTTATAATATTGGTATAGACTAGCGGTTCCCGCGACTTCGTACGCGTGGATCCCGTTCCCGCGGAACATTCCTCTTGAATCACTTTGTCTATTGCTGAAACCTGCATAGCACATGACTGCGACTTCGTCCGCGTGGATGCTGGTTAATTACGACCATTTTACTTGAGCTCTGTAATGTATGGGCATGACTTGTATAACGGAGATCAAGCTGGAATACCTACTTAGAATACCTAAGTAAATGGATTGGAATAGTAAAAGGGATTGAGAAAATAGTTTTTTTACGTTTTTTCTCTCCATACTTACGAACCTTTTTCAGGCTGCAACGAATATTTGAAAATATATAAGGCGAAGTGTTCCAACTGGAACACTTCGCCTGATATGTTTTCTTTTTTTATTCGAGTTAAGCGATTGATTTTCTAGTGTTGGTTAGTGGCCTTGGCAGCTAAGCCAGAGGTCGTGGGTTCGATGCTCACTCAGGATAAATTTTGGTATGATAAGAATGATTGTTTATTCTGTGGCTGGGTGCAATTTATTTATAACTATAACTAGTGACCCTGGCCCCGATTCGCAATTTTTTTTGACAGAAACAATCGCGGGCGTCCCCAGAACAACCTGCCAAAGTTTCATCACAATCTGATCAATGGTTTCGAAACGCATAGAGAACATACAGACAGACAAACATTCATTTTTATATATATAGATATGTACCTACCTACTTATTTAGAATATTTATAGACGTTTGTCAGTGGTCTGGTTACCATAGTACAGGGTCTGTCTAGTTTGGGACCAGGTAGCAGTGAGCGAGTGGTCGCAAGATTTAGTTTTAAGATACATACATATTGTCTAAAGATATATTTACTAATCAGTTGAGTACTTAAATTAAATTAAAAATAAAAATGAACTTAGATTGAAGATAGCAAGTTATACCACATTAAAACATGTAAGTAGGTACCTACTACACAAGATCTTGTAGATGATAAACCGAAACATAGGTAATAAGGAAAACAATGAAGAGCTAAAAATAGTAATACCTAAAGGTATAACTAAAGAGCATGTAAACAATGTTTTTAGAAAATACGGAATATTTTGTTTAAAATCAGGCAGGTACTGTGGCAAGTGGATCGAAGATGCAATCACTTCGCATAAAACCTCATTAATATTTGTGAACTATTTGCTTTGACGTTCCAAAGCTGGATTCGAAATAGATTTAAAAAAAAAAGAAAAGAAAAAACAAAAGTAAGAGGAGGAGAACGTCAGAGTGAATGGATGAATAAAATCATTGAATGTGATAATAGGGATGTTGACAGTCAAGTCAAATCAGTTTCTTTTTATGAAATGTCAAAACGTCAAGTTCACAACAACCTATGACGATGAACAAATACTTTTAGTATTCGTTTTCATGCTTTTAATTTCAAAAACATGTTTTGCAAAAGAAACAATACAATTTACAATTGCAAAAGAACACTTATTTTCAAAGCATTTTAAGATCTACATCTGATTAGTATAAAAGAATTTACTTTTATTGTAATCAACTACCCAATTATTGAATTTGTTAAAAAACGACGTCTTTACTGGAAGTAATCCTTTAATTCCTCTCTTCTCTTGGAAATACGACCCGACTGCGTCCCCTTCGAGCAGAATTACATTGTTTCTTTTTTTTTTATAATCTTTTAATTTGGGGCTTTTATTCTAGGAACATGTCAGCCCCGTGAGGCTTAACCTATACATTCAGTAAAAATAATAATATGAGTGTTAGGGAATCACGAATACGCGAACATCTTTTATAGTGATAATGCAGCATCTGATGTAGGGTTTGCCAAAACAGTTGCGAATACGCCCATATCCAACATATTTAAATTAAATTCTCGCACTAATGACTCCCGCTGACTCTGGTATTTTCTACAATATTTTAGTATATGTTGGACATCATCTAGTACTTCGCATATTTTACAGTTTGGCGACTCCATTTTTTCCATTAGATGACCAAATTTTCTAGAAGGATAATGTCCTGAGCGCAGTCTATGCGCTACGACTACAATCTTTCTGCTTACTTTTAAATACATAAACCAAGGAATTACATTGCTTCAGTACTGTGGTGGATGTGTAAACTTTCGCCATTATGAAAATATATTTATTACGTGTCTTAATCGCGTGAATAATTTAAGGTAAAATGCCTTGTTTATTGCCCGACGTTTCAACCGTATTGCAACAGCCGTAGTCACAGGCAGACTACCCGTGACTTACCCGTTTTGACCGTATTGCTACGGCTGTGGACACGGGTAGACTACCCGTGACTTACTCGACTTACCCGTTTCGACCGTAGTGCAACGGCCGTGGTCACGGGTAGACTAATGATAATTGTGAACTGTTTGCTTTGACGTTCTCTTAAAAGCTAAAGGACCTCGAGCAGATATGCCGTATAATGTCCACAAAAGTGACGTTTATACAACAGCTGCATAAAATATATCGGGATTTTGAATAAAAACACAATTATTCTCAAAGCCGCCGATATTATTAATGTATTTGAAAGATAGTAAATATAATGCTCTGCAATTTCTGAAAACTTTGATAATTTCCCTTAAAAGTTTAAAAAAATCCCAATAATATATTTATCAATAATACCTACCTATATTAATATATTGGGACAACTCATACAACGCTATCTGATCCCAAACTAAGCAGAGCTTGTACTATGGAAACCAGACAACTGATAAACATACTTATATATTTCTAAATACATACAAATTATAGATAAATAACACCCAGACTCAGAATATACCATTGTGCTCATCACACAAAGTTTTATCCTGTGTGGGGATAGAACCCACGACCTCTTGCGGAGCAGTCGGATACGCTCCATCCGCGCCATAGAGGCAGTCTTAAATAGTCTTAGTAGAATAATAGAAGTGTATGCCGATTGTATCATTTTAAGTAATAATACCTTCATATTTGTATAATATTTCATTTATAGAAATACCTATCAAACGAAACGCATTTTATGACATACTCACTTACTTAATACCACAAGACAAACCTCTTTTGACGAACTTCTTGTTAGGAAGAAATTATTCTAAATTCTCTATGGTATTATATACGTCATATTTAGTCTATCACAATTACAGCTACTGTTAAAATGTAAAAGAATAAAATATTTCACGTATAACGTATGTTTTATTTATAATGTTATTTTTTTTTAACGATGTATTCTTCAATAGTTATTAATTTTACGATTATGTGGTACATCAACTTTAACACAAGCTAATTTTCACAGCAACTGTAAATCGTTGACAGATTAGTTGACATTGCTTTTGCTTCAAGTCAATGCTTTATGTAAGTATCTTAATATTTATTTAAACAACATTGTAATACGGTACATAAAAAGAGTAATAAAGCTTATTATTATTATTGAAGTTAATAAAATGATAAATGAGGGTCTCAGTTTCTGTACATGACAATTTTTAAAGTAGGCAAAGCGCCCTAATTAAGTGATGATCCTCTTTTGAATAAGAGAAAAAGTTTATAGAAACAATTGGGTAGTTTTCTAGTGGAACAATATATTATTTTAAACAAATTGGACAATAGTGGGTCTTAATTTTTTTTTTAAACACAACTAGCAAGTACTTTAAAGAAAACTATTTTTCCGCAATTTAACATGTTTTTAAATTTAAAAGCATGAAAACGAATACTAAAAGTAATGATTAATACGATAGGAAGTTATGACGTCACAAGTTGTTATTACATACGGATTTATATAGAGCTTGTCGTTTTGACATTTCATAAAAAGAAACTGATTTGACTTGACAGTCAACATCCCTATTGGGTCTAAAACCGTCACGGCCGACCCATTCTCGAATTATTCGAAAGAAGTCGTATTAAACGAATTGATGTAAAATCATTTTAAATAAGATAGGAATCAGTTATATTGTGAATACCTACATGAATCTAAAAGGAGAAGTTGTTATTTGATTTCTCACAAAGGAAATACGATCCTGTTATTCCGACCTGGTACCAGCTCTACGTCTGTACCAGCGTTACTGTACCTAGGTAATAAATGTTGATAAACTTTCGCGATTTGTACACATTATTAAAATATATTTATTACGGGTCTTAATCGCGTGAATAATTTAAGGTAAAATAATGGCCAGTTTAATAATAAAAATATCAATGGAACTTGGCCACTTAGGTTGACACTTCGGCCTTGACCGCCTCGGTGGCACAGTGGATGCATCTATTTTGGAATTACCAGTCTGGAAATTCCGAATTCAAAATAAAAATACGCTTCCATTAAAATTATTAATTATGGCCAATTTTGTGTTCAAAACATTTTAGGAGCGATAAACAACAGCCTCAGTTTTTTTTTTTTATTTAAACCGATCAATGTTGTTTTAAGTAAAACTTAAACAACATTCGATCTTTGAACTAATGCACACATAGATAATTTAAATACTGTAATGTCACACCATTAAAAAAAGTCGTAAAAGCAGGAAAGCATGATTTAATTATAGCAAGCGGAAAAGAGAAAAATGTAATCCGCTGCTTTCAACTGTTGACGCCGGCGATGCGACACTGACATTAAAATTTGGACACATGAATTTTATTGTCTCAATTTTAAGATGCTGCTCTGAGCGCTTGTAACCTATAAACACCTTTTTTATTTTTTACCCGACTATAGACTTGTATGTATGAATGTAAGTATGTAATATTCTTTATTGTACCTGATATGTGTGAAAAAAAAAGTTGTTTCAAATACTGCAATATGGGTATCAAATTAAAGAGCTCATCTTAAGCATTTCAAAAAGATATGACATGATTATGACTATTGTACTAAAAAAGTTAGTTATCAACCATTGTTTTCTCAATTTTAAATACTTGACAATAGCTGTGATAAAAGTAAGTTGCTACATCGGTTACATCCTACAACAACTAAAAAGTATTAAATAAAAAAATAAATTATAAAAATAAAAAAACCCGCCTGCACATAAAAGATGGAAACAAGATCCCCTATATAATTATACAATTTCATGCAGTCGGAGGCACTTACTAAGTTCGTCGAGATTTATTGATGTCTCCGACTGCCTATTTACCCGACTGTTATATTTTTCGCGCGTATCTTGTATGTATGTATGTAATATTCTTTATTACCTGATACCTCACAATTCACCGAACGGATTTATACAAATAAGACGTCGTTAGATTCGTATTGATCGCCCAAGTGTTCTTAGATATGTGACATTTGAAAAAAACAAACATGACGGTCAAAATAAAGATATGTGAAAACAAAGTTGTTTTAAAGATTTCGGACTGTTCGTTCCACTGTTATGTTCCACTAATGGGTCCAACAGGATTTGCAAGTTCTCATGGACCCATTTTGATAGTGGAACCAATAACACTATTTTTATGAAATATATTTTGGACTAGTGGCCCCACTTGACATATTTTACCCTCTCTCTCCTAAACCTCTATGGTTTCAAATAAAACTTAAAAAAGTAAACACACAATAGCAACTGCCTCTGTCAAATTCATGCAATGTACTATGCATTCAAAAAGTGTTATTTCACGATAGATGGGTTTTCAATTCCGGGTTCGCAAAAAATCAATGTTTGTAATAACTATCAAAATATACCTGGTGCTACGGTGGGTCTTTTATAGTTAAACGGTACCACTGAATACTAGTGATGATCCTTAGAAGCGGGAATTTTTTTCCGATTGCTCCGATTTAATTTAATTCATCAAAAGTACAGTCTGTACTTTTTTAACCCTCTCACTATGGGTATTGAAAATAAAGCAATAAAAAGCCCATAACCTTCTTAAGGCAATTATTTTGGTTGGTTTAGCACAAATCAAACTACACATGTTAAGTTAAAAAAAAAACTATTTTTTTTTGAAATATACAAAAAAGAAAACAAAAGACTATCTAAACTATCTACTACTAGTAAGTGATCAGCTATCGATAAAAATTAAGTAATTAATTAATCATCGAAGTTGTTCCAAAAAATGACCAATTGTTATTTGTTTATGGACTAATTTCATTTGTGTGTTTAAAATAAATATGTCCTTGTCTTTCTGCATATTTCGCCGCTTATTACCACCATTGGCTAATGCTATTTTGTTTATTGATAAATCGTTTTTCAAAACTGAAAGTAACTTAGGGATCGTCACATAGTTTTTGTTGATCGAACGATTCAGTCGAGCGTGCCATCCCTCTGTAAAATTATTTGTGCGATGCAATTGGTTATAAATACACCATTCTTTTATAAAATTATCATTTTTAAGCCAATATTTACTAAAATATGTCATAAAAGGTTTCATCTTTTCCCATTGGCAACACTCAGTTTGAATGTAGTTCCATCCATCAAGTATATCTTCTTCAGGTAGTAACGGAAGTGCTGTGCACAAACCTACTATGCGGCGATAGAGTTTTGTTTTAATTCCTAGGGATTTAGCTTTTCGCCATAGTGCATTGACAAAATGATAGTAGCAACGCTTAACCTCTATTGTCGGAAAAAAGTATTTTAAAGTATTCGTCACTGCTACCTCAAAGTCACAATGGAATCTTTTTGGCTCCCATTTTGGACATTTTGCTGTGAGAATATCAAATAGAATGGAGTAAGCCATTTCAGATTTTTCGCTCATGAGGCAATATATTATTGGCGCTATCTTTGTAGTCTCCGAAGTACTACCAAAGTTACCATGTAAACTCCATAATTGAGCGAACGGGCGAGGCGCGCTTTTAAATGTGCCGTCCCCATAATATTCATCTATAGTCTCCAGTAATTCCATAAAATCTTTAGAACCAAAAACAATTAATCTTATTCCATTTCCGCTGTAATCTGCTATTGTAATTGTATTAAATTTTGACGGTATTTCTACTTCTTGTATATTATTATAAACTAATTTCTTCACTTCAAAGGATCTTTTTCGTTGTGCGTATATTGAACTTTTTGAACTATCGTAAGATATTTTAGTCACTTTGTCCAGTCCTTTGTCATACAACGGAGCCATAACTTTTCGAAAAATGGAAGGTATTGGGTCAGTTGAAATGGCAGCTTTTAACTTAATGTCATCTATAGCTAAATCCACTGTGTTTTTTGCATCATCTGATAAACAGCCAACCGAATGTCCCGTAAACTTTTCTATTTTGTCACCCTATGGAAAAAAACTCATTGTATACTCGGAGTTATAATTTCGTGGTACTGTTAGAAAATAAAAGAAATTAAAAGTTTGACTATAACGGTTTACTGACGTTTGGCAAAAAAAAAACGTTCCGACCCTAATATGAAATAGTACTTCTGTACTTACATGTACTGTTATTGCTCCAGTACATTTGGTGTTTCTTTTCTGCCTGCAAATCCATCGTGTTTTTGTGCTTTTATAAACTCTATGTTTATAGAACTGATATCCATTGTAAAGCAATACTATCCCGCCTTTCCTCTTGATGAAATGTAATTCTTCTTCCATTTTGTAAATCGTTAATAATTTTTATATTTGTATTTATTTCAATATTGACATGACACCATCATGCAAATGATACTCGTAGGTATGACAGCTTTCAGTTTATATTTTTAACGCAAGTGCATTAATGGCCAGTATCTGATAACAGAAGTGGAGACATAAGTATTTACTCATCCTAATAGTCCCACTATTAGTTAACAGTGGAGACATGAAAACTTGCAAATCCTATTGGACCCATTAGTGGAACATAACAGTGGAACGAACAGTCCAATGATGACTCAAAACTCGAAAGTGATATCTTGAGCTCATTTCCTGTGATTAACTTTCTGCAAAACATACCGAAAATAACTATTTATTATACGGGAATTAACGCGCATTGTTTACCTTAAAATTGCTTGACGTTTCGACCAGGTTGCACCGGCCGTGGTCACAAGCGGACTGTCCCAGCGATGTTAAGACTCCGTCAGGCCGATGAATCTTCATCCACCCTCACTTTTTTACTTCTCGAAAAGTTAGGGTCACTGCACACTACACTGATTTTGTCCATGTTAACCGACTGCGAAACAATACGAGGTTGTGTTTTACGAATCACTGGATTCCACGTCACGGATAGTTTGAAGCCCTCTTCCCGATTGAAAGTTTTATGTTTTTTAATTTCAATCGCTTCACGCACAATTCGTGAATAAAAATGGCGATCTGTGGAGAGGGTTTGTGGACGATGAAACTCAATCCAGTGATTGGTGTTCGATTGCAGTATGTGTTCTGCAATTGCCGATTTGTTCACTTGCCGGTTTTTCACTGCTGCGATGTGTTCTTTTAGCCTTTCCGCTATAGTTCGCTTTGTTTGGCCAATGTACGAACTACCGCAGCTGCAATCAATTTTGTAGACACCTGGCGTCTGCAGAGGTATAATATCCTTCGGAGTGCCCACCAAGTTGCCCACTTTAGCCACCGTTGTGTAGATCGTACGGATCGAGTACTTTTTCATAATTGAGCCGATCTTGTCTGTCACTCCTCTGACGTAGGGCAAATAGCAGGTGCCCCATATACTGATCCACATCATGTTGGCTTCCTCTGACGACAGCAAACACGTCATCTACATACCTCTTCCATAGTTTGATGATTGGTGGACCCAGAGTTAGTGCCTTGTGTTGTTAGTGCTTATCATGTGGAGCAAGAGCTAGTCCATGTTCAGGAGGTACTCAAGATAAACGGATATCAGGTGTACCGAAGATTGAAGCATATCCCAAAACGTGACAAACCTCCGGAGGTGAACAGACAACCTGCTTATTTGCCCTACGTCAGAGGAGTGACAGACAAGATCGGATCAATTATGAAAAAGTACTCGATCCGTACGATCTACACAACGGTGGCTAAAGTGGGCAACTTGGTGGGCACTCCGAAGGATATTATACCTCTGCAGACGCCAGGTGTCTACAAAATTGATTGCAGCTGCGGTAGTTCGTACATTGGCCAAACAAAGCGAACTATAGCGGAAAGGCTAAAAGAACACATCGCAGCAGTGAAAAACCGGCAAGTGAACAAATCGGCAATTGCAGAACACATACTGCAATCGAACACCAATCACTGGATTGAGTTTCATCGTCCACAAACCCTCTCCACAGATCGCCATTTTTATTCACGAATTGTGCGTGAAGCGATTGAAATTAAAAAACATAAAACTTTCAATCGGGAAGAGGGCTTCAAACTATCCGTGACGTGGAATCCAGTGATTCGTAAAACACAACCTCGTATTGTTTCGCAGTCGGTTAACATGGACAAAATCAGTGTAGTGTGCAGTGACCCTAACTTTTCGAGAAGTAAAAAAGTGAGGGTGGATGAAGATTCATCGGCCTGACGGAGTCTTAACATCGCTGGGACAGTCCGCTTGTGACCACGGCCGGTGCAACCTGGTCGAAACGTCAAGCAATTTTAAGGTAAACAATGCGCGTTAATTCCCGTATAATAAATAGTTATAATCATGCAACGCGAAAGTTTAAATGTTAGTATACCGAAAATGCAGAAGTACAGCAAATGCTGCAAATATGGGTATCAAATTAAAGGGCTCATCTAAGGCATTTTAAAAAGGTATATTATGATTATGACTGTAATACTAAAAAAGTTAGATAAGCACTTTACTAAGTTAATCGAGAATCATTAATGCCTCCGACTGTATCAAATTATATAATTAGGTATGTAGGGGATCTTGTTTCTTTTTGGGTTTTTTATTTTTTACATAAAACATCATTGAAATTGATACAATTTTGTAATAGGTACTACATTATGTAAGTATCAGAAAAGAAAATATAAAAATGGAAACAGTGCACAGTGGAAGCTTACTAAGCCTATAACCTGTTGAACTAGGATACTAAATAAAATGCTAACAAATCTGGATCGACAATAATCCACCGCCGTCTTAAGGCTGGGGGAGGGGGGGGGAACCCCTGTTGGGTCCACTCCCTGGGATCCTGCCTGTCTGCATAGGTGTGGACAAGACCGAGACCGCAACCAAAGCTACTATTCATACTATTACTGTGCGCGAGACACTACTTGTCTGTAAGACAATGACTGTCTCACAGTCTCCTGTCTCACTCTCGCCCGCAAACTGACTCTCATACGAAATTATACAGTTAAGTAATAATCTTGGTCTACTGTCTTTCTCGAGCTGCGAATCGCCGCCTTAAAACAATTGTCCAAAAACCAAAATATGTCACCACATTATTCAAAATACATTTCCTTTTAAACATACCTACAACCACGAAGGTATACTTTGCATTTTTTTTTTTTTGGACGACTTCCGCATTAGTATTTAAGCCCTGTGAGTGTGACTTTACAATCATACAAGTCACGAACACAAAGTACACCCAGACTCGGAACAACAATTTGTGGATCACACAAAGTGGTGTGCCGTGTGGGAATAGAACCCACGACCTTTTGCGTAGCAGTCGGACACACTCCCACCGTGCAACAGAGGCAAGCTTAGTTTTATATTCCAACAATTTTGAAAAAGTAATGTTTTATTAGCAATTTATTAGTCTGTTAAATGCCATTTAGGAGGTCAAAATTTCGAATTTTACCGTAAAACTGGAATCCAAAATAATATTATAAATGTAAAAGTAACTCCGTGTGTCTCTTTGTTACGTTATCACGCTTAAACCGTTGAACCGATTTAGATGAACAACATAGGATAATTTTTATCGCAATAACCAACATTGCTGGCGGAGTCGCCAAAAACGAAAGCTAAATTATTAAACTAGAAGCAGCGGTCAAGGTATCGGTCTCGCAATAATGAAGTCGCTGGTTCGAATCCTACCCATAATACTACCGACGTGAACCCACTCCTAACACAAGCCATTGTGTTTAGCTGGAGGGGTGAACAGGATTACTAGTATTATGGGACCAACAATTATTGTATCTTTACAAAAAAAACCGGCCGGTTTTTCTGAATTGCTACTTCTAACCTCATCAGTTGCTGACAGTAGAGATCTTTCCAAACCCACCATACACATAGCATCACTTCGTTCCGAGTCAGGCCGGCCACGATCTTTTTCGGACATTCTTATCGTAAGTGAGACATTTTTCATCACCTGTAATCAACCGTTTAAAAAATGGGTCGGAATTGTTACGTTTCAACAAAGAATCGCAAATGGAAACGTGTTTCCATTTGTTGAAACTTAACAATTCCACGTTGCATTTATTTTCTCTCAGTGAGATCATGTGGTACCCAAACATCAAGTTTTTTCTTGTACCCAGACTTTTGTAAATGACGTTAAACTGTTTTGTGAACAACATCCAGTTCTTCAGCAATATCGTAACATACATCTTGCTCTACTTTTTCAAAGATGGCACTGATTTTATCCGTGACAGAAGCGACCAGGGCGAGCCTCATCCTTCACACTAAAATTTCCAGACTTGAAACGAACAGACGAGAATATCGGTCCGTAAACCGCATTTAAAAAAAAAAAAACTTTAATATGTTCCGATTTTATTCAAAGTTTTGCTTCCTTAAAAACAATTGAAAAATGGCGGGAACTAGTTTTATTATTTGCTGTTGTTTATTGCATCTTCAGAATGTCAACATTTATGGCCGGTCTCAATACTCTAACTATCGATGGATTTGGCTACTGAATCTACCTATATGTTTGGCATAAGCTCCATACAAAATATGTCAAAATTCTACCTCTAGTAGCCAAATCCATCGATAGATAGATTATTGAAACCGGCCGTTAATGGTATTAAAACTAGTCAGTTGCATTCAGTACAACCAAAGAGGTTTTATTACTAACAATACATTCAAAAAACGAAAATAGTTTTGCCCATGAATATCTAAATTATGTATTTCTAAAGTGCAGGGCAGTTCAATTTCATATTGCGCATGTCAGTCGCTGAGCTGCTGTCAAGCGCAAATAATTGACAAATAGACCATAGCTCGCACGCTTTTGGCAGGATAATGGTACGAGATTAGCATTTATTTTTCATCAACAATAATACTGTAGTCCATAGACAACACTTTGGCTTACTTCAAGCTCAACATATTAGGTGAAACTTGAAAAAATGTTGATAAACTTTCGCGATTTGTACACATTATAAAATTATAGAATAAGGGTCTTAATCGCTTGAATAATTTAAGGTAAAATATCTTGTTTCTTGCCCGATGTTTCGACCGTATTGCAACGGCCATGGTCAAAACGGTCGAAACGTCGGGCAAGAATCAAGGTATTTTACCTTAAATTATTCAAGCGATTAAGACCTGTAGTATATATATAATTGTAAAACTTGAAGAAAAACTTGACAAAACAAATGCTGACCGTTAAAATTTTTGGAGATATTGTAACCTTAGTATTATATGCGAACGTTATATCAAGAAAGTTAACGGTCAGCGCGCGCTTTGTCATATTTTTTGTAATATTTTACTTAAACTAACTAACAGGTCATTGTTGTCCACGAATTCCTTCTATCATTCCGTTATACTTGTTTGTGTAGATATGATAAAAGAGCTGCATTATCAGCGGATGTAAGTAACTAGGTATCTACTTAATGTAATTGTACAAAATATTTAAATCGACTGGTCAAGGTTAGTACCTATGTTAATTTACTATTTAGAGGGTAATTAAACCTCGATTAGCTTCAAGAGCCACCATTGTTCTTAAACATAAACAAGTGGCATAAACAATTCTTTAGCAGTGTGGTACCGGCTTAAAATAGTACCATCCCATCTCTTCCCGTGGGTGTCGTCATGGCGATTAAGAGATTTCCCCCCGTAGGACGGGCAGCAGCGTCCTCTGTGTATTTTAAAGCCTTACTGCGATCGCCAACCCGCTCGCCAAGCGTAGCGATTATGGCAATTACGCCCATATTCGGCTAAGGAGACCCGTGCCCAGCAGTGGCACATCATATGGGTTGATAATTATGTACAAGGTCATCTGATCTTAAACTGGGCAGAGCCTGTATTGTTGCAACCAGACAATTGGTAAACATACCTACTTGCACATTCATGAATACATACATTTTATGGATAAATGTGAATGAATTGGGTCGAGGTTAAGCAACCAGCCAACCAGCAGTGGGCCATCTTATGGGTTGATATGTAAGCAACATTATCACAGTCAGTCCATAGATGGGTGACCATTTTCGAAAAATGTCACACCGCTCCATTAGTCCTGCGTTCAATCGCTTTCCGATCGTGTTGAATTTCCGTCCCATCGGGCAATGAAATTTAGGGAATAGAGAATGCACTTGCGTTTGCGCATACACTTGTGCATAATTTAATATCTCCTGCGTAGTTGTCTAGTCTAGACCTCTGTCTTCTCAGGCAGGGTCACTAAGCCCATTGCCATTTAAACTACGAGCTATGTTGATAACTATAGTTCTATGTCAGATGACCTCTTTTCAAATTTGATCACTCGAAGAAACTTCAAGCATTAGAACGCAATTACTTATTTATACATAAGTCAAAGCTGAAGTGAAAAGCCGAAGAGCTTGGTTCATTCGATTATCAGCAATAATATAAGTGCATTATTTTCAATAAAAAAAATGGATGTCAATAATCTTTGACCTCATAATCCGAGGCCAGTGCCACTGCATCCAAACAGGCCCCAAATTTCCAAACGAGTTGTCTTTCCTCGTATTTTTGAAAACCAGTTTCCAAATCGAAGAAGGACTCACGTTTCCAAATTTTATGTGCAGACTGGTTTGCTTTTTATGCGTTCTTTATTTACGTTTATAGCGGTGATAAGGCGTACGACTTACGAATAAGAACGGAATTCCATTATTGATACGCTAAACGCATAATGATAGAGTAATGTTTGCAAAAAGTTTGTGTGTATTTTGTTGCAGTTTGGTATTGTTTTTGGTTGTATTTTTTTTTCTCTTCTCTCCATAAATTTTCTTCTTTGAATCACAAAGTCTCGTTCTTGTCCAGTTATCACATCACGTATTTTAAGGTACGTTAAACGTGGAGCTGTCAAAATAGCGACATGTCAGTTTGCCGCCATTTTTAGAAGTCTTTATTAGATGCTTTGTTCAATAAGTAGACAGACTGAGGAAGCATTCACGGTGGATCCAGGGAACAGGGTAGGGTCGATTTAGTTCTATATACCTAGAATTGACGGCTTCTACGTTGTCATAGGCAAAAATATTGTTGATTTTTTTAATATATTATACTGCTATACTAATATTATAAAGCGGAAGAGTTTGTTTGTTTAAACGCGCTAATCTCAGGAACTACTGGTCCGATTTGAAAAAATCTTTTTTTGTTGGATAGTCCATTTATAGAGGAAGGCTTTAAGCTATATAACATCACGCTGCGACTAATTGGAGCGGAGCAACAATAAAAAATGTTGCAAAAACGGGGAAAATTTACGCATACGAAGTTGCGCGGGACAGCTAGTTCTTTATAAAGATAGTGGGATTGTGGATCCCACATTACTATCAATCATGTTAACCCCTCCAGCTAAGCTCAATGCCTTGTTTCACGAATAGGTTCACGTCGGTAGTATGATGGGTAGGATTCGAAAAAGACCTCACGATTGCGAGTCCGATACGTTAGGCTACCACCGCTTCAATTCATTGACAACATCATCGTAATAATACCCGGGCAAGAGCATGTCGGACCACGGACAATAATTTTACTGAGAATACCATAAAATATAAATACAAAAAAGACAGGCAGAGCTCAGTGTAGGGTACCGTAGCTATTACTACAAAGGAATACGCATGCACTACATGAAAAATAGTGTATCTTCATGACACTTAGGTACTTCCTTTTGGTTCCTTTTTGCCAATAACTTAAAGACTATACATAGATCATGCTGAAAATAATTTAATTAGTTGAAATTATATAATAAGTCCCGCGCATGTATGCGTCAATTTTCCACGTTTATGAAACATTTTTCATAGCTGCTCCGATCCTGTTGGCCGTAGCGTGATGTTATTGAGCCTATAGCTTAACGGCAAACGGGGGAAATTTACGCAGACGAAGTTACGCGAGACTGCTAATCTATACTAATATTATAAAGCGGAAGAGTTTGTTTGTTTGTTTGTTTGCTTTGTTTGTTTGTTTGTTTAAACGCTCTAATCTCGGGAACTACTGGTCCGATTTGAAAAAATCTTTTTTTGTTGGATAGCCCATTTATCGAGGAAGGCTATAGGCTATATAACATCGCGCTACGACTAATAGGAGCGGAGTAGCGACGTGAAATGTTGCAAAAACGGGGAAAATTTACGCATACGAAGTTGCGCGGGACAGCTAGTAGTTATATAAAAATGATATGTACCTACCTACTAACAGAAGCTGAAAAAATATATTTTAGGCATATGTCTAAGTGTGACACATCATTAGACAGGTCTTTTAAAACATTTTAAGGTTTCTACGAAACTTTCTTGTTTTGTAAATATTTTTGGAAACAATCGCTTCGAAAGAAAAAAATCATGTGTCATTTTTTTCATATTTTTTGGCAATACGATTTAAAATATAACGGTCTTTATCTTTTACTAGCTGTGCCCCGCGGTGTTACCCGCAGTTTATTAGCCTATGTGTTAATCCAGGGTGTCAGCTAACTCCATACTAATTTTTATTAATCTCGCGCCAGCCGTTTAGACGTGAAGAAGTAACAAACATACACACTCACACACTCACAAACTTTCGCCTTTATAATATTAGTGTGATGTGATGTGATAATTATAATAGTAATACCTTGGGACAACTCAAACAACGCTATCTGATCCCAAACTAAGCACAGCTTGTAGGTACTATGGAAACCAGACAAGTGATAAACATAATTATATATTTCTAAATACATGCATATCTATACTTCTATACTTATATTACTCGTAAAAAGCTGAAGAGTTTGTTGGTTGTTTGTTTGTTTGAACGTGGTAATCTCAGAAACTACTGGTCCGAATTGAACAATTATTTTTCTCTTGGGTAGCCCATTTATCGACGAAGGCTATAGGCTATATAATATCACGCTACGGACAATAGGAGCGAAGCAGCAATGAAAAATATTGCAAAAACGGGGAAAAATGACACTTACAAAGTTGCGCGGGTCAGCTAGTTATAGATAAACTAGCTTTCGCCCGCGGCTCCGCCCGCGTGGATGTCGGTTATCGCGATAAAAACTATCCTATGTCCTTCCTCGGGACTCAAACTATCTCCATACAAAATTTCATTTAAATCGGTTTAGCTGTTTGAGCGTGAAAGCGTAACAGACAGACAGACAGACAGACAGACAGACAGACAGAGTTACTTTCACATTTATAATATTAGTATGGATAACACCGAGACACAGAATAAACCATCGTGCTTATCACACAAAGTTTTATACTGGGTGGGGATCAAACCCGCGTATTATGCTATACCTAATACAATAGTTACGTAATTCTTAAAATAAGTTATGTTTCCGTGAGTAATTAATGTAATTATTCAAAACATAAATTAAAATATTTAACAATAGGTATGTGCAAAATTATTTTTGCTTACTTATTGGCATAGTTTTTTTATGTCTAACAATATGTCAAACGATTGTCATTTTGAGTTGCATGGCATTTGTGTATAAAATACAAAATTATGCTAATTTAAGAAACGTACAAAATCGATCCGCTCCGTACAAATTTGTATGAAATAATGTGTGACGTCATGTTTTCTATGTTCAAGTCATTAACTTATAGTTTTTCTTTCTAGATTTATTCAGAACTTATTTTTTTAAGACGATTCCCGCAGTAGCGTACAAGCCCTGTGTCGCGGGGACTTTACATACTTTACAGACTCGGAACAACAGTTTGTGGATCACACAAAGTGGTGTCCCGTGTGGGAATCGAACCAACGACCTCTTGCGTAGCAGTCGGACACACTCTCACCGCGCCACAGCGGCAGTCAGCATACTTAAGGACATATTTTTTTCCTTGTTAGTATAAAATATTTTATTTTGATAATAGCCAATACCCAATAGGTTATTTGATTGAAGTCAAATCAGTATCTTTCTATGAAACGTCAAAAACGACCCGCTCCGTATAAATTTGTATGGAATGCTAGCATATGACGTCACGTTTTCTACAGTCAAATAATTTACTTTTAGTGTTTCTCTATAAGATTACAAATTAATAAACGCGTTAAATTATTAAATGAACATATTTCTCAGAACACTTTATGACATATTTTTACATGGTTATTAAAAAAAAAATATTTTATTTTGTTAGTAGTCAAATACCCAATTATGTAGTAGGTACCTACTTTTATTTTTAACTAGCTGTGCCCCGCGGTGTTACCCGCGGTTTATTAGCCTATGTGTTAATAGTGTTAATAGGGTGTCAGCTAACTACATACCAAATTTTATTAAAATCGCTCCAGCCGTTTAGACGTGAAGAAGTAACAAACATACACACTCACATACTCACAAACGTGATGAATTGCCCTGGTAAAGAAGATTACTTTTTAAATACTCTCAAAATTTAGAACACCGTTATTCATAAATTTTCTATTTAAATATTGTCGTTAACTGTTATTTTTTAAATTGTTTTTAAGATCTAAAATATCTACAATTATATACCAAATTCAATTTTATTGTTTTTTATTGTCATACTTAGGTACCTAGGACTTGCCTACTAATTTTGATGTAATTTATTTGCCCGTCAATAAAATAAATATTATTTAAACTAATATTATAAAGTTGAAGAGTTTGTTGTGTTTGTTTGAACGCAGTAATATCAGGAACTACTGATTCAAATTTAAAAAAATATTTCACTGTTGGATAGCCCATTGATCGAGGAAGGTTATAGGCTATATACCATCACGCTACGACCAATAGGAGCGGAGCAGCAATGAGAAATGTTGCAAAAACGGGGAAAATTTACGCCGACGAAGTTGCGTGGGACAGCTAGTCGTAATATAAAGTCTTTCTTTTTGTGTTGCCAATCTGTCAGTTACAAACTAAATTAATAACGTAAATCAAGATTACTACTTCAAAATACTAACTAACAAAACTTGATACTGTTTTTGCGTGCGAGCAAGGTCGCTACAGCTCATCGGGAAGTGACTAAATCGATAATCTGTCTTCTTGCAATCTTCAATCTTTGTTCTAAATCATGAGAATTAAAAACCACACAATAGGTACCACGAGTACAGAAGGCAACAGGTCATTCGAGCAACGCAGACATGCCTAAACATGAAGACTATATCGGCGCACTTTGCAGCTTTGTTCGTACGGCCTAGTATAGTATTATATTATCTGTGGTACGGCGTACCCCGATTCTGCGTTCGGGTGCAATGTTTACGTGTAAGTGGCAGTCTCGGATCCAAGGGGGGGGGGGGGCAACTGGGGCAATTGCGCCCCCCTCTCCCACCCACACTCATGAATCGCCATACATTTGGTCCGTTACGGTGTCGCACTACGACGGATAAACCACACTTGTTGGCTCAAATTGCCTACCCCAGAACATGATTCTAGATCCGCGCCTGGTGAGCGGATCAATGTGTTTTTGTTTTCTATGTAAGTTGTCATCTGTTCTCTTTGTATTCTGTGTTAACTCTTTAACTAGGTCACGTCATATTTCGAACAGGTTATAAAAATCACCTTTCTGGCGCCAAATGTCTTCGTCTACGGCCGCCATTTTATAATTTTGTCATCTTTTATTAATCTCATAATAAGTGAAAGTAGCAGTGAAGGTACGGTAGAGATTTTTATAACAAATTCTTTACATTCTCCGTACTGTGCCATCTGAGCATTAATCGGGCACAAATTTAATACAAAGGTCAATGAACTCGTTTCGTATCCATCGATAATGTTTTCACCTTAATTAGTTCCTTAATAAGAGCCATTTCGCAAATTTGACATAATTGTATGCAGTGACGTTTGTGCATCGTAATTAATTGAAATTCGAGTTGATAACAATTATGTTTTTAGGTCTGAATAAATTAGATAATAATAAATGACATAGCATAATTTCATCAGTGGATTTTGTCATTTAATTTTATTTGTTAAATACATATTCCATACAAAAATCATTGTAAAATTACGTAATTTTTCGCAAATATTGACGCCATTTTTTATTTTTTTACAATTTAATGTAATTTTTTTTTTTTAATCTGGTTTTTTGGGTAATTTTTTACAGTCTATTTAAAGGGGTTTAGTAAAAATAGCCATTTAAAAATAGCTATACCTACGAGTACTTTCCATAAAACGGGGTGTGGGAAATTGATCACTACAAAAGAAACAAAACAGTATTTGTAAATATGGTACATTATCTAAACATACATGAACTGACTTAAAGATTGTTCCATTTTTATCACGTATTCGATACTGTAAAAGTAGATATTTCTTATGAGGATAATACTATTACCATTAAACGCTTGAAAATGCAGATTACTTACTGATATGTAAATGCGAAATGCCAATTAATTGGATTCTTAATGCTTATTTATCACTATTGGCGATCCTCGGCTAATTTTTAGGCAATACGGCAAGTACGTAGGTTTTGATAATGGGACTAAATTTTATAAAGTTTCGTCATTAAGTACTTAGTACTTAAATTACTTACAGCTTATAATAATAATAAAATAGCTTAGGACAACTCACACAACGTCGTCTGATTCCAAACTAAGCAGAGCTTGTACTATGGCAACCAGACAACTGATAAATATACTTATATATTTCTAAATGCATACATATTATAGATAAATAACACCCAGACACAGAACAAACCATCGTGCTCATCACACAAAGTTTTATCCTGGGTGGGAATCGAACCCACGACCTCTTGCGTAGCAGTCGGACACACTCCAACCGCGCCACAGAGGACACCACCTGAGACTGAAATTAATCATCATCAGCCTATCGCAGTCCACTGCTGGACATAGGCCTCTCCAATTGCACGCCACTTTGTTCTATCTTCGGCTTCTCGCATCCAGCTCCTGCCAGCCGTTTTGCGTAAATCATCACTCCACCTGGCCTGAGGGCGTCCTACACTACGTTTGCCGTGCCGTGGTCTCCACTCAAGAACTCGTTTACCCCAACGGTTGTCGGTTCTTCGGCAAATATGGCCAGCCCACTGCCACTTCAGCTTGCTAATCCGGTGGGCTATGTCGATAACTTTGGTTCTCTGCCGGATCACCTCATTTCTGATTTTGTCCCTAAGAGAAACTCCGAGCATAGCCCTTTCCATAGCCCGCTGAGCGACTTTGAACTTGTGGACTAGCCGTACCGTCAGTGTCCACGTTTCGGCTCCGTATGTCATGACGGGTAGGACGCACTGATTAAAGACTTTAGTCTTTAGACATTGTGGGATCGACGATGAGAAGACTTGACGTAGCTTACCAAACGCTGCCCAACCCAACCGAATTCTCCTGTTCACCTCGTTCTCGAAGTTGTTTCTACCTAACTGCAATGACTGCCCGAGGTACACATATTTTTGAACAACTTCGAGAACGGCGCCGTGCACCGCTATCGGTTCCGGTAGTACATGTTCATTGAACATGACCTTGGTTTTATCCAAGTTCATCCGTAGGCCGATGCGTACAGAGGAGTCAGCCAGGTCATTCAGCATCAGTTGCAGGTCCTGCAGCGTTTCCGCCATAATGACAATGTCATCTGCAAATCGCAAGTGAGAGATGTATTCACCATTGATGTTGATGCCCCGCCCTTTCCAGTGCAGCGTCTTGAACATATCCTCCATTGCATTTGTGAACAGTTTCGGGGAGATAACGTCCCCTTGCCTCACTCCTCGATGCAATGGTATAGGTTTTGTTTCCTGATTCTGTACTTGGACGGACATTGTTGCGGCTTCGTAGAGACATCTCATCACTTGGATATATCGCCAATCTACTTGGCATCGCTGCAGAGACTCCAGAACGGACCAGATTTCAATCGAGTCAAAGGCCTTCTCATAGTCCACGAATGCTAGACACAGGGGCTGATTATACTCTTGGGTCTTTTGTATAATCTGCCGCACTGTGTGGATGTGGTCTATGGTGCCATATCCGCTCCGAAATCCAGCCTGTTCCGGTGGTTGGAATTCGTCAAGTCTTCGCGCAAGGCGGTTCGTGATGACTCTTGAGAACAGCTTATAGACGTGGCTCAGAAGAGAAATAGGTCGGTAGTTCTTCAGCCGGGTCTTATCTCCTTTTTTGAAGAACAAGACGACTACGCTTCTACTCCACGCCTCCGGAGTTCTCCCTTCAAACAGGACAGCATTAAAGAGCTTTTGGAGCTCCCTCAGTACGGGTTTACCTCCAGCCTTTAACAGCTCTGTTGTAACGCCATCCTCCCCAGGGGCTTTTCCATTTTTTAGCTGTCTAAGAGCCAGCACGATTTCGTCAATGTTGACTTCTGGCAGGTCTTCGGTGTAGTGGCGTGTTAGAGTGGCTCTAGGACCCTCATCTTCTGGATCAGGTCGAGATGCATGCGAAGCGTATAGCCGGCCATAGAAGCCTTCCACTTCGGAGAGGACTGCCGGCTTCGAAGAAACGACTTCTCCACTTGTTGTGGTCAACTTCGTCAGGTGGCTTCTTCCAAGAGATTGTACGAACACCTTTGACCCCCGGTTCTGCTCGATCGCTCTTTTAATCAAAAGAGTGTTGGAGCACCGAAGGTCGTGTCGTATAAGCTTGTTGATCTCTTGGTTTAGAGCGCGCTTTTCCGACGAAGTGACGGGTGGGTTTTCACGTCGTTCCTTCATTAGCCCTAAAGTCCTTTCCGAAAGCTTTGACTTCTTGCCCTTACGCTGCATTTCACAAAATCTCGTACCTTCTTCCCTGAGTATCCGAACCACATTTACGAGCTTCTGGTTTACGTCTGTTGTGGTTTCCATGGCAGCAAATCGGTTATCCAGGTTTGACTGGAACGCTTCGGATCCTATCATGGTTTGGAGCAAAGTAGGTCGGAGCCTGGACCTCATCAGACGGGCACGTTCCGCCTTGAAGTCGATATTCAGAGAGCCTCGGACAAGTCGGTGATCACTACCGGTATTAAACCTGTTGATCACGGTGACGTCTCTAAATATATGCTTTTTGTCCGTCATGATGAAGTCGATCTCGTTTTTCGTCATAGTGTCGGGGCTTTGCCACGTCCACTTCCTTTGGGGCTGTTTCTTGAAAAAGGAGTTCATCAAGAAGAGCCCCTCCCGTTCGAGGAAGTTGACTAGCATTTGCCCCCTATGATTTCTGCTTCCAAATCCATGGGATCCTACTACCAATTCGCTGCAATTTTGTACTCCCACTTTAGTGAAGTCCCCCATAACAACGTTGTAGTGGGTCTTAGTGGTGGAGTGGAGGGCCCTCGATATGTCATCGAACATATCCTCCACTTCGTCGTCTGGATGTGCCGAGGTCGGTGCGTACACTTGCACTACCTTGAGGCTATACCTCTCGGTGAGCTTGATAATGAGGTACGCTACCCTGTTCGACACGCTAGACATTTCCACAACGTTGTCAGAAAGGGACTTATTTACCAGAAACCCAACACCACCTTGGGATTGTTGGTCTCCCTCGCGGAAGTACATAAGGTGGCCTGACTCGAGGGTTATGGTGTCCTCTCCCTCTCTTCGGACTTCACTTAACCCGAGGATATGCCACCTAATCTTTCCAAGTTCCACCTCAAGTTGTGCCAGATGCGAGTCTAGCCGTAGCGTGCGTCCGTTATACGTCGCCAGGGTCAGTCGGTTGTGGTGGCCTTCCGTAGCCCGGAGATTCTTAGCACCCCCCGCCACGCCGTTACCGTGGACGCCACCATGTCCAGGAATAGCGTGACTGCCGGGAACTGGGGGCCGTGGCTTTTGTGCTTGGTGCATATGGAGGTAATGCCCATAATCGCCACGCTGGGCAGGCGGGTTGGCGATCGCAGGGCGTAGCTCTCGCATCAGTGACGCTGCTGCCCGTCACTGACCTGTTACTTTAGCTACGCCTTAAATTGGGATGGTTATACCGCCACCAGCCGGTCGCCAGAGCCTCGTTCGTTGTACAGCAGGATGTACCGCGTGCAGGTGAGGTTGGCTTGGAGCGAAAGATGATGATGCGCCCCCTTACATCCCCTGATTTAATGAATTTTTTCTGAAATTAATGAATTTTACAAAATATTTAAATATTACATTACGTCATTTTACAAAATATTTAAATATTTTGTAATATGACGTAATGTCATGTCATTTGCCATTAGTGGAGAAAACTTGTAATTGCTATTAAGATTGACAATGTAGGCAGTCGTGAGCTCCATTAAAAAAAAAAATGGGAGAAATTCATGAATAGTGATGTCATTAACCATAGTGCACATTATCGACGTTTCCAATAGTAAAAAGATTCTTAGTTCATTTACATAAAAACATTTTTTGATTTAAAAAAGAAACGGTAGTGACCTCAGGTACATTTCCCTTCGGAACTAGAAACCCAATTCCTGGCGACCGTGAAATTTAAAAAGTCAACACAGGAAATAAAGAGTTTAAAATCCTTAATAATGGATTTTGTTTCGTAACTGCGCCTTGGAGTAAGTATAAACCATTATTGGCTCTTTCTGACTCACAGTTGACACTTCCTTAGTTGCTATTTGTATGTTGTAGGCTTTGATTATATTATATTATGAATTCACTAGAAAAAACCAATTGGACATATTTTGCAGTAGGCCTCAAGAGTTTCGTACCCTTATTGCGAATGACTTTTTCAGCTCATGATATTACTTGTTAAGTTCTTTTTAGTTTTTAACCTAATTTTATTTGTGAATTAAAAATCGAATCGAACTCACTAACTCTTGCGTAGCAGTCGGACAAATTCCCACGACGCCACAGAGGCAGTCAGATCTTGTATGAACGTATGTAATATTCTTTATTACATACGTTCATACAAGATCTACATATAAGGGAAGATATTTTAGACGAAAATTAAACTGTTCTGCTAATTTCGAACAATATTGTTCGAAATTAGCAGGAAATGATATGTCAAACAATTTTCGTTTCAATCGAATTCGTGAACAAATAGAATTGTGGGAGGAAAGACACGAATATTCTATAGAAACTTTGTTTTTCGTTGAATTAGAGTAGGCCTCCAGGATAGTTTAATTTTCGAAATTAGTAGGACAGTTTCATTTTGGATGGTATACACAAGCCTATTTTATTCATCAACTCAGGCATGTCAGTTGATCCATTAACAATACTGAAAATAAATGTTAAGTCAACTATTATTATTCCTTTTGGAGGCAAAATAGGTTTTTTTTTATTAAAGGAACCTTATTTGTATTAACCAGTAGGCTACCACTTTGTATAAATAACAATAATATAATATTTATTGACATAAAGTTCATACAAAAGATCTCTGGGCCCTGAACTAATGTGAACTGTATTTCAGGGTCCAGTGTCTTCGCCTTATAGCATAGGTACATTGTTATAAGTCAACTAGCTGTCTCGTGCAACTTCGTCTGCGTAAATTTTCCCCGTTTTTGCAACATTTCTCATTGCTGCTCCGCTCCTATTGGTCGTAGTGTGATATTATATAGATTCCTTGATAAATGGGCTATCCAACAGTGAAATAATTTTTCAATTCGCATCCTGAGATTACCGCGTTAAAACAAATAAACAAACAAACTCTTCAGCTTTATAATATACCCGTTCCCGTTCCCGTGGAAACACAGGGATAAAAAATAGCCTATGTCACTCGGGGTTAGTGTAGCTTCACAACGATGATAGAATTTTTCAAATCCGTCTAGTAGTTTCGGAGCCTATTCAATACAAACAAACAATCAAATCTTTCCTCTTTATAATATTAGTATAGAAGTATAGATATAGTTAGTTTAAAATATAATACCTAGCTAGCTTGAAGTGAGACGACATTTATGAGTTGTGTGTGTGTGCGTGTTTGTGTGTGAGAATGCGTGTGCGTGCGTACGTGCCTATGTGTGTGTGTTTGAGTTATGGGTCTTTTTGAGTACCTATAATGATTTGGAATTTCTACTAAATGGTTCAGTAAAATGTAAATTATTGTCATGCAGTGTCTCGAGTTCAATTCTTGTTGCCTGTTTACCTCACTTAGTGCACAATGTATCTTTTTTTTTATTTTTAAATACGACTCCCGCAGTGGTACAAGCCCTGTGTCGCGGGGATTTTACAAACATACAAGTCACGGACACAAAGTACACTCAGACTCGGAACAACAATTTGTGGATCACACAAAGTGGTATCCCGTGTGGGAATCGAACCCAACGACCTTTTGCGTAGCAGTCGGACATACTCCCACCGCGCCACAGAGGCACCTATTACTTAAAATGAGTATATTTCTACAACCTCACGGCTGCGTTATAATATTCATTTATTTAATCAACCACCGGTTGAGTTTTTAATCTATTAATCGAGCAAAAACCTTATATATTTTTAACTAAATTGCAAGCTTTTTTCAAATAAACAACGTTTTTATAATGCAAACAAGTTATCAACAGTCGTTAAACTAAGTACGTAGTAGCACTATTTTTTACGATGGTTTTATGATAAAGGGTCGAGTAGTTTTTACCCTTATGGGAAAAATATACGAACATATTTGATGCAGGTTTTAATTTGCATATTCTTTATTAGGTACATTATGGCAAGGATGTCCAGACTTAAAGCGCTTTGAATGTGTTTTATTTGTAAACTATATAAGGTACAACGTTATTTTGCGATTATCGCAATGTTCTGGTAACCCAAAAAGATTTTTACCCTTTTTTTTTAAAGTTAACTAGCATTGTGGGATTTTGGTCCCACATTACTAGCAATCCTGTTAACCCCTCCAACTAAGCTCAATCCCTTGTGTTAGAAGTGGGTTCACGTCGGTAGTGTAATGGGTAGGATTCGAACCCGCGACCTCACGTTTGCGAGACCGATGCCTTAGCCATTAGGCTACCGCTGCTTCCTTTGGGCCATTTGTGGGCCTGCGACACAGTGCAGTGTTATTTCACTTAGATTTCGGTCCTCCTGTTTTTTTATGTTTTAGGAAGGATAATAGGCAAACAAACTGTATATTAAAACTCCCAATTTTTTATCTCGCATAGTTTTAGAGATATTTGCAAAAACGAGAAAAGTTAAAAAAAAATGGTTATCTGTAAAGTCAATTTACGGACGATCATTTTACGTGATAATATCATAAGAAAACATTGTTCATATAACGCCATTCGCGTTGCTTCGCAACCAATCAATAACGTTAATTCTAATTGTATCGCATGTAATGTCGCTGCAATCGCCATTTCGTTGATTAGGAACCAATCAATATCGTAACTGCTTAGCAACCAATCAATAACGTGACCGTTGCTACATGACACTTTTTCGTGCCTCCACCCCGTCATTGGTTTCTATGACGTTTTCATGTTAAAAGGTTAATAATCTTGTCTATTTTGAGCGTAAATATTTATTTTCTATTATTTAATGTTGATTTTTTTTCAGAGACATCCTATAACGGTCGCATTATATTTTATTGCCCGATTTTTTGTTGCAGTGACTATTACTACCACAATAAAAACTAGATATAATATAGATGCTTGAAACACAGGACTTCGTTATTATTATATTTTAAAATTTTTAGTTAGGGTTGTCCCTTATGTCTTTGGTTTTACTTTTGTTGCGGCCATCATATTTCGTTAATATTTTAGAAATGATGGATGAAATGAAACTGGTTTCGTTAGTATTATCTACTTTTCAATAGTATTATTTACTTAGACTATGTGACATGCAAATTATAACGAAACTAGCTGTGCTCGCGACTTTGTCCGGGTCAACTTGCAGTTCTGTTCTCTCCCTATAGAAGTTAGCGTGTTGATAAAAAGTGGCCTAAGTTACTCCTAACATACTCAGCTGTCTGACAGTGAAAGTCGGGTCAAAATTCGTCCAGCCAGCCGTTATAATCTAAACCTAACTGCAACTGTATTGCTTTAAATACGTGAATTAACCTCCTAGACTGCGCCATAACCTCACAAGACTGACCACTGCCTAGAAAGAGACAACGCTACTTTGTGGACAATACCTGTCAAAGGCCGCACGAGTTTTTTCTCTCTTTCACGCTCTGCAGTCAATATTTACTTTTTAATTGAAAGGGATGGCACGGTCCATGTCTATACGTCTTTTCTTACAATAAATGTTTTTTTGTCTTTTCTTCTTCTTCTTCTTCCATGATTATTTCTAGACAAAAAGTTTTCCATCAATAACAAAATCTCGTCAACATGACAATATACATATTTTTTGTTAATAATGATGTCAGAAAAATATACCTTTTCGTAATAAAATTAATTTTTAGTGCGTTTTAATTTTTTGTGCTTTACTTTAGTAGTATGGTCTTCTTTATTTTTTACCTACGACGGTTTGTGTGTTAGTCTGTTAAAAAAATTTCGAAAACGGCGTATATTTTAGTGTATATCCTCATTTAAGTCCTATCTTTTTAATTCAGGTAGGTATCTATTTTACTAGGCGTCATGCAAACGGCGTCGGCATTTTATATGTTACCAAAAAGGCTTACGCCGTTTTTAAACTGTCGTCATTTTGTATTACGCTACTAGACATTACTTACCGCCATTTAAAAATGGCGAGGCATAACAATATGTCGTGACAATTTGTCCTATGCTATAGGCAAAATCTTGAGGTGTCCATAAAAACTGGAATCTGTATCACCCGACAAGTGTTAGAAATAATATAAACTGATTTGGCTGCCTCTGTGGCGCGGTGGGAGTGTATCCAACTGCTACGCAAGAGGTCGTGGGTTCGATCCCCACCCAGGATAAGACTTTGTGTGATGAGCACGATGGTTTATTATGTGTCTGGGTGTTATTTATCTATAATGTGTATGTATTTAGAAATATATAAGTATGTTTATCAGTTGCTTGGTTTCCAGAGTACAAGCTCTGCTTAGTTTTGGATCAGATAGCATTGTGTGAGTTGTCCCAAGATATAATACATATAAATTAAATATAATGTAAATACCTATTGCACTAAATCAATTCTGTTAGATTAGGTTAGAACTATGGCCTCAAGTATAAAATATAATTACCTATTATATTTTATCATAAAACTGCCATTATTAAGTATAAAATAATACTAATATCAATCAAGCTTAATTATCATGGTCACCCTACTACAACATCGAAATAAATGTACACTAAAACCCATCTACAATTTGCCTTAGGCGTTTTATAAAATGTCTGCGACACATACATGAGCATTCCTTCTGTACTCTCTTTATTTCTGCTACGGCCCTGCAGCTTAGTCTTAGTAACCGGGGTTCCGTTGGCACCTTTTAGTACAAAACCCTAAAAAGCAGCAAAGGGAACGAGATTTGAACGATGCACTTTAATTTTTAACCATTTTTTATTGACCCTAATTGTCTGCTACGGCCCTGCAGCCTAGTTATAGTAACAGGGTTCCGTTGGCACCTTTTAGTACAAAACCCTAAAAAGCAGCAAAGGGAACGAGATTTGAACGATGCACTTTAATTTTCAACCATTTTTTATTGACCCTAATTGTCTGCTACGGCCCTGCAGCCTAGTTATAGTAACAGGGTTCCGTTGGTACCCTTTAGTACAGAACCCTAAAAAGCAGCAATGAGAACGAGATTTGAACGATGTACTTAAATCTTCAACCATTTTTCATTGACCCTAATTGTCACATAATTATTTAAGTAGATATTACGAACGTAATAATCGCGTGTCAGTATAGGTACAATTCTGAACTCTTCGTGCAATGCTTACTATTGATGTTCACAAATAGTTAAGCATTTACCAGTAATTACTACTATTTACCTATTCATTATAACGACGAGACATAATAGGGACATCCTTTATGATGAGTTGATGAGTATAAACCAAGTTAGCGGTACGAAAGTTTTAATGTCAAAATTAGTATAACAAGCTAAAATTACAAAATAAAAAAATCATATATCTCCAATAATCCGCCATTTTATTTTTATGTTACTTTAATGTGCCCAGTGTCACTCTCCCAACTAGACGAATTTAATGATACCTCTGAAGCTATAATCCATCAAGCCTTTTAGGCTCTAGAGCATGCCAAAGAAATATACATACATACGTACATACAAACAACAAGAGAGAGTCACAGAGAAAAAAAAAGAGCTGTCCCCCTTTTTTTTCATTTTATACAATTCACGAACACAAAGTACACCCAGACTCGGAACAACAATTTGTTGATCACACAAAGTGGTGTCCCGTGTGGGAATCGAACCCACGACCTCTTGCGTAGCAGTCGGACACACTCCCACCGCACCACAGAGGCAGTCAAAAATGTCTCTGTCTCTCTCTATACTCGAAAAACATCAAAGTTGACTTAACGGGCGTTCCGTGATTGTGATATTTTTAAAACATGGTCACCTGCCTATACACCAACAGTAGTAGAGCATCAAGAACCGGACCTATTTGAGGAACCAGATTTTTCGGTTCCAAATTCAAGCCAAAACCGGGTTACCCGGTTTTTTCGGTTCGTTCAATTTTTAAGACGCATCTGTTAAAAAGTACATAGTTATTGATTTTCGTTGTATTTTTCCGATATTTTTTCATTATTGAAACTATGAAAAAATACTTTTGGATTAAGGCGATCTTAATTTTATCCACCACTGTTCTAAAAAGGGATCTGGTGCTCAATCCGATCTTTATTTCTCATAAAAAATATATTTCTATTTATGATTGGCAAATTTCTAATATGAAAGTAAAAATTGACAAAACTATGCACAAAATCTGTGAATGACCAGTAGCGGCGACAAAAGCAAGTAGTTCATTACCATATGATATTATTTTTAACGTGACATTGAAGTAGTTTTTTAAATGTATGTATTGTCTTGGTCTCTTTAGTGTTTTTAGGTAACATATTGTACAGTTTTGCACCATCATGAATAGCATTATTTTCCCCGTAGTTTGTATGTGGGGTTAATAGTCTCATGTCATTAGCACTGAAATTAGAATATTTTGTTGAGTTTGTTTTTTTTGTTATTGAAATATAATTTATATGAATATTTTAAGTGTATTTGTGATTGTGTCTTTTTTAATATTTTATCTGTGTATCACACAAAGTGGTCGTGTCGGAATTGAACCTATGACCTCTTGAGCAGCGTCGTAAACACCTCCATCGCGCCACCGAGGCAGTCATTCTATTACCTTTGCCAAAGTTAAATATATTCCTTACAAATCCTTTTATCAAAATATAAGCTGACCTGTGTAACTTCGTCTGCGTCAATTTTCCCCGTTTTTGCAACATTTTTTATGGCTGCTCCGCTTCTATTGGTAGTAGCGTGATGTTATATAGCCTATAGCCTTCCTCAATAAATGGGCTATTCAACAGTATAACAATTATTCTATTTAACAAGTAGTGCCTAAGATCACCGCGAACAAACAAACTCTTCAGCTTTATAATTTAGCATAGATTCATAAAGCACTAGAAAATTTACACAAAGGAAACATAAAATATTTATTTTAAATTTCCTTTCAATCGGTATCGATAAAAAATACTTACTTACATAAAAATATTTATGACTGCAATGACACCGGCCGGTGTTTTGTTTTATTTGCACCTCGTGCTTTGATCACAGGCTTACTCAGGGGGAGACTGGGGTTTGAACCCCCCTCTACCAAAATTGCAAATAGGTACTCATTTGGTTGATGTTTAGTCAATTGTACCATGGATGGCCGTTGCAATACGGTCGAAACGTCGAGCAATAAAACAAAAGTATTTAGCCATAATATAAAATGTTTACGCGATTAAGAAAGCGAAATTTTAAGAACATATATTAAAATAGGTTACAAAAGCGTTGTTGATATTTCCCATTTTAAAGTTATTTAAATATAAATTAATTATATAATTTATGCTAAAATAAACTAAACTTCCGTGTGAGACCAATTCTTTGTTAGTTTAAGACCAACCATGATTTAGAGCATCTTTGTCCTTGATATTTTTGTCTCTTTCTGGATTATAGCTATTAAAAAATAATAATTAAAATAATAGAAATAACTGGAATACGAAAAGGTTAATAAATACAAATTTAAATAAATGTCAATAGGGTATGGTTTGTCAAGTCAAATTATACTGATATTATAAAACTGAAAATTTTGTTTGTTTGTTTGAACGCAAAAATCTCAGGAAGTACGGGTCGAAATGAAAAATTATTTTACTGTTTGAAAGCTCATTTATCGAGAACGGCTTTAGGCTTTATTACATCACGCTACGACCAATAGGTAGGAGCGGAACAGCAATGAAAAATGTTGCAAAAACGGGGAAAATTTATATATATTATATATACTTATACTAAGAATAACGTTATATTAGTGTAAACCTGAAAGTAGTTTGCTCAGAATCAGTAACGCAATCCATTGAGGTGGTTTTTGGACGATGTTATATTTTACAATTTATTAATTAATCAATCATTAATTCATTCATTAATCATTCTAACAATCCTAATCCTGTTTACAATGTGATACGAAATGGGATCACTACTTATTTTTCAATAATAACCATGGATTACGTACTACGGGACGCAATGAGCACGATAGCGCGAAGCACACAAGACGACTTGAATGGCTTATAACTCTGCAAGTTTTCAATATATTTATTTTCTTTTTTTATATTTCTTGAAGTAAAAATCTTATTGGGGTGTCTGAGCGTTGCACTATACCAAAAATAACCTTGTAAGTAAGTGTTTATTCTTAGAAACGTTGTATATTAATGAAAATATGTTGTAGTTTTAAAATATTATGTGATTTGGTGGTCATCCGTGGTCTACCTTTGGTAGTGTTGTTGGTTTACCATGGTAAACCTTTATTCTATTGCATTTTTTGATCACAATGAAAATACACTTTGTTTGTAGTACGGTTTTATGAATGAATAGTATCTACTATACTGTTTTAATGTAAATACAAAGGAGTCAGCGACTGAATGAAGCGTCAGACGTATAGCCAGCACGCAACCTTGTATGACCTTCTACTTTAATTTATATTCTGTTTCTAGTAAATAACATTATATACTGTTATTTATCGCATCGGTTCATTAATAAACTATGTAGGTATCTAAGTATTAATATGACAAACTTAAAAGTCTATGCGTGTGTCTGGCACAATAGTTCTTAAACGGGTTGACCGTTTAGAATGCTTTTTTTAGAGATCCGTGGCAAAACGAAAACCTTATAGTTTTCGAGACTGTTAGTGCTAGAAGGCTGCAATTTTTCATGGATAGGTCTTTTAAAATCATATAGGGTTTGTGAAGACTATTTTTATATTTAGGGATCCGTTTGTTAAATATTAATCTTTACATGTGAAAAAAATCACGGTACGCTGTAGTTCCTGAGATTACCGCGTTCAAACAAACTCTTCAGCTTTTTTATTATTAGTTTAGATTGTTTAATTGAAATAGAACTATTATGTAATTTCAATTATCATCCATAATTGGGTAGTTGACTACAATACAAGTAAATTGTTTTATAGTAATCAGGTAAAAGTAGATCTTAAAACGCTCTGTAAATAAGTGTTATTTAACAATTTAACATGTTTTTGAATTTTAAAGCATGAAAACGAATATTAAAAGTAATTATTTGACGAAAGGAACTAATGACGTCATAGGTTGCTATTCTATACTCATTTCTATAGTGCTTGTCTTTGTCTTCTTCTTTGAGTTTATGACAATCTAGCCGTTTTAACGGCTAATTTCTGCCAGTGTCAAGTATTTATGCGCTTATTACATGCACAAAGTCTCGTTCTTAGTCAATTATCACGTTTCAAATCATTTTTTACAAGTTAAACTCGGAGCTGTAAAAATAATGGCCGGTCAGTTTGCCGCCATTTTTACAACTCCCATAGAGCTTGTCGTTTTGACATTTCATAAAAAGAGACTGTCACATGACTTGACATACAACATCCTTATTACGTAACCAGGACAGTTTTTTTTTTAAATATAAATTCTACACAGGTAAACGCAGTAAGAGATGAAGAGTAAAAACTTCATAACTGGTTGCTTAAGTGGTTCATCTACCTACTTAAAATTATTTATTTTAAAAATATACAAGAAAAATAAAAAATATTTGCATTTACAGGCAAAAAAATAAATATTTAAAAGACGAATAAACTGGGAGAGATTGCTTTCTAAGTTTGAACCTATTAACGAGTTTGAATACATTTTTATGAGTTTCTATCAGTCAAGTTTGAGCGTTTAAACTCATTCTTGGTTATGTAAGTATACCTACTTAATTAGAACTTTTTGTCCACAGTAACAATCCCGTTGCTAAGCTTCGGCATGGTGCAAGGATGGCTGTCCCCTATGATCTCAGTGCTGCAGTCCCCCGAGGGCCCCTCACCGGAGCCCTTCACTAGTTCCGATATATCATGGATAGCCTCCGTTACATACATCACCGCCATCATCTTTGGGGCCCCCATGGGCTGGCTCACAGACAAATATGGCAGAAAAATTATGACATTAGTGACTACGGTGACGCTTGTTGTAAGTACAACCCCATTTAGGGTTCCAACTAACCCTTACGTATAGTTTCGTCATGTATATCCGTCCGTCAAGATTAGCTCAGATACTCTAGTAGAAGAAAGTTTTAAATTTTAATTTAAATATATTAGTTACGTCGACAAAGTGGTAAAATAAAATCATTTTTAGGGCACCTCTTGTACAAGTAAAGTAGGGGTGTGTTTTTTCTCGTCCACCCCGTCGTGTGGAGTGTCTTTGGATGAGATTTTAAAAGACTTAGCGTAATGTAAACATACACCTTAAAAATTAAATAATTTTTCTTCGTACCTTGGAAACCTCTTTAAACTGTTCGGCCTAGGGCGCGTTCCCATTATATCGTGACAACAGATTATCGTGCCGTTTTAAGCGTCATGACTTGTATATTTAAATGTAGGTGCGTCCACTTCTTTTTGTGACAGATTTTCAAGTCATAAGAAGGGCTACCTCCACAGTCTTAAACGATAAAAAAGCGTGACAACTTACCGTGACGGCAAGTCTTGTGTCGTTGTTGCGACTATCTAGCGTAGATACGAGAAAAATATCGTCTCTTTGTTTGCAACGACGACAAGGAGACTGCTGTGAACCGTAAAAATGGCATCACATGAACGTCAATGGGAATGGCTATACGACAGTCATTCAACGTTTAAATATTTCGACGACATAGTGGCAATAAACAGTTAATATAATGGGAAGAACTAAAGACGACTGTCGTCCATAAATTAACCGTCACGACATAGTGGAAGCCCGCCCTAAGGGCCCGTTCCCACTTGTTGTCGGATCCGACACCCGACACAACATCAGTTAAACATCACGCACATCAAAAATCAGGCGCTCTAGGGGCAGAGTATTTTAGCACTCGATTTTCAACGGGTGATGTTGTATTGTTTGTTTGTTAACGGGTGTGTGATCCGACATTCCTTATTAACGTATTTTATTGTACAGTTAATGTAAGTAAGTATTTTACTTAAAAGAACTTTGTGTTGTCGTTTGCTAATCTTACTTAGAAATTAGCTATAAAACGATTTACTTTAGTACGTAATATTCTGTAAATGATAGCCATACTTACCTATTTTGCTTTCTTTTGAAAAATATTTATAAATACTTATTAATTAGCAGTACTTTAAGTACTCCTACTATGTTGTACCCATTAAGATTGATATATTTAATTTCATATCTTCTACTAATAATATTTTTTATCTCTTGTTTTTGCATCAGAGGACTGATGCAATCCTCTAATTTAGCATTAGCACCGCAATTTTAAAGGGTGGCCGCGAGTTTTTATTGCCTCGTTCAATTCTCAGGCTTTAACTATTGTTTGCGAACATGCATTACATGTACATATAGAATAAACTGTGAATAAATAATTTTTGATTTGATTTTCACTTGACACATGAGAAGTGGGAACGGGCCCTAACGGTCTTCGGTCATGTCGGAATTTCATCCATCCCATAGTTCCCTATGGGATGGATGAAATTCCGATGGGGTGGAAACCCCATTAGAGTTTGTGAATCAAGGAATAGAGAGTGCACTTGTATTAACGTACACAGTTGGATTAAGTATTTCTAATTCCATCTAAAACCATATATGAGAGAGAATGAGAAGTTTGTTAAAGATTTCGCTAAAAATGAGTGAGAATGAAACTCCAATGGTATGGTTTAAGTCTATCTCTCAAATTTAGATCCAAGGAGAGACACAAACTACTCGCTGTGGAAGGCTACCAGGAATCTAAAGCGCCCGAAAATTCATATATCACCTATCAATGATGAAAAAGGAGGATGGGCTAGATCAGATAAAGAAAAGGCAACAATCTTTGCGGAACATCTAAAAACAGTTTTCCAACCACTCCCTGAAATCAATCCAGAACATACTATGGAAATCAAGGAATACCTTGAATCAGCAAAACAAATGTGTCTTCCACTAAAAAGTACCAGCCCAAAAGAAATTGTGAAAGAAATAAGAAACCTCAAGAAAGGTAAAGCACCCGGCTATGACCTTATTGATGCCACATTACTTAAAAACCTGCCTCATAAAGGTGTAATAAAATTAGTTAACATCTTTAATGCCAGCTTGAGACTGGAACATTTCCCTGGGCAATGGAAAATCGCACATGTAGTCATGGTACCGAAACCAGGTAAACCCCCACACGAAGCTACTTCATACAGACCTATCAGCCTGCTACCAGTTATTGGAAAACTGTTTGAGAGGATATTGCTTAACAGGATGAAAGAACATCTAAGTACAGTATTACCAAACCACCAATTTGGATTCCGGGAAAAACACGGAACAACTGAACAGGTACACCGTATAGTTGACACCATTAGCAGATGCCTTGAAAACAAATTATATTGCTCTGCAGTTTTTTTGGATATCAGTCAAACGTTTGTTAAGGTATGGCATGACGGCCTCCTGTTCAAGTTAAAGAAGAACCTCCCGCATTGTTTCTTCCAAATACTTAAGTCCTACTTGGATAAGAGATGCTACCAAGTGAGGTACAGCGATGATATCTCAAAAGTACACGAAATAAAATCAGGTGTCCCTCAGGGTAGTATCTTGGGCCCTGTACTATACCTCATTTTTACAGCAGATATCCCAACAACTGACTACACCACGACTACGACATACACTGATGATACGGCGCTACTGTCAGCTCATATCAACCCAGAAACGGCATCATCACGGTTGCAAAACCACCTGACAGAAGTTGAGAAGTGGCTTAAGCGTTGGAGAATAAAAGCCAATGAGAGCAAATCGGTACATGTAACATTTACACTTAAGAGAGAAACATGTCCACCGGTAACACTAAACTGCAAAATTATCCCCTAAGATAATAACGCAAAATACTTGGGCATGCACCTAGACAGGAAATTTACATGGCAGAAACATATATCTGGACAAAGCGCAAACAACTTGATGGAAAACTGCGGTCACTAAACTGGTTATTGGGACGCCAATCACAATTAAATCCTAACAGCAAGATGCTTACAAAACTACCATAAAACCAATCTGGACTTACGGAATACAACTGTGGGGAACGGCCAGCAACAGTAATATAGATATCCTGGAGAGATTCCAGACCAAAGCTCTGAGAACAATATTTGGCATCCCTCATTGTATAAGTAATAGATACATATACCTCGGTCTAAAAACAATTCGGCAGGAAATAGCTCAAAACAGCCTGAAATACCAGGAGAAACTGACCATCCATGTAAACAAACTGGCACACGCTCTGAGTGGAGAAGGAGCTCTTCAGCATACCCGACTAAAAAGAAGTGACATTCCGAGCCTACATAAAAGATTTACCACTTGACATCAAGAGAGTCGTGTGAAAAGAATTTTCATACAAGTATGGCTCTTGAGGAAAACATAAACTGAGAAATCAAACAAAGAAGTGGCTTATTGTTGGAAAACAGATTGCCATGGAGCAGAAAGATCAAAACAAAAAAAAAAAGGTATGGTTTAAGGAGCTTTAAAATCACTTAAGGACTCCTAAAAATATTCTGGGACAACTCACATACGGTCATTTGATCCCAAACTAGATAAAGCCTGTATATCGCAATCAGACAACTGACTAACATACTTATACAGAAAACTTTGAAGAAAAACTTAGATAATAATAAAAAAACCCGTTGTTTTAATTTACTTAGATCAACCTAGTCCACTAAGCAGACGCCTCGTGTCGCAAACGTCTTTACATAAAGAACAAAATAATGATTTCTTCGCATGTACCTAAGTCAAAAAAGTACAGAAATAACTACAATCCTATTACATAAGTAAATTAACTTACTCAATTAGTTTTATTCAATTATATTTATAAAAAGCATTGTAAAACCCATCTAAAGTTTTTGCTATGCCGTTTACTACATTTATAAATAAATTATTCTCGTAGTTTCTAACAATATCAAATTGAGCACGGCTAAGAATCTAGAACCTTTGTTATTTATTATTTAACCTACTTGAACGAATATCATTTTTATTCTAATGTAGCTTTCCCGCGCCACTTTGTCTGCGTGAACTTTCCCCGTTTTTGCTACATTTTCATTACTGCTCCGCTTCTATTGGTCGTAGCGTGATGTTATATAGCCTATAGCCTTCCTCGATAAATGGGCTATTTGTTTGCGCTATGGGTTGTTTGTTTGCGCTAATCTCCAAAAGTACGGGGCGGCTTTGTTGATTTTTTCTATGAAAGTATCTGGAAATTTAAATTAAATTATTATAATTAACACTTTAAATCTATATTTTCCAAAAACGCTAAATGCAAAATTTTACCAATCTAACTTCAAAACTGACGGACTTTCATACAAACTTGCTAATCCTATTTTACCCCCTACGAATTTCTAAAAAACCTTAGTAGATAGTTTACAACATAATCATCAACTGCCATAATTTGCGATTTGAATCTGCGTTGATGAATCAGTCAGTCAGGACAGCTGATTTTAATTAAGTATAGATGTCAAAACTAGACACGGTACAAAGAACGGTAGAAAGATCAGAATCTACTTCACAATTTTAACATGTTAACGTGGCTTTCTTACAAATTAATCGATTTGCCGCTTACATTTCTGTAATCTAAATTGTTTTCAATTAATAAATCATTACTTCACTATTACTCAAACGAGTTTACTTGTTTGAGGAATTTAGTACTTCAGTCCTAATCGATTTAATAATAAAATCATTTTTATAGTGATAAAGTCACTTTCTTACAAAGAACACAATAATAATCGATTTGGCGTCAACATCTTTCAAATCTCGTCTTCTAATTGAGTATTTAACTAATTGAATAATACATTATTTGACACTAATCTTTTAACGTATTTATCTCCTATGAGTTTCTAATTATCAATTCAAATAAGTACTAAAAGTAAATGATTTGACGATGAAACTGTGGACTGTTACATACAAATTTGCCCTTGTTGCCCGTGGTCCTACTGCGTAGTTCTACTGGTCGAACCATGGGCAATTGTAAGGAGCGCATCGTTTCGATGTAACATAAAAAGAGAGACTAGGTGTGTACAGTAACGCCAACTCAGATGCAGAGCTGAGGGTCAATTCATGTATATATAGCAGTGCAGTTGCAGTTATATTTCGATTAAAACGGCCATTTTGTATTCTTGTAACTTTGGGATCGATCTCAAATACGTTTGCGTCAAGTATGCGTCTCGAGAGCGCAATAACGACATTCTAGTACGGGCGCAAGCGTTTTTAAGATCGATCCCAATGTTACAAGAATACGAAAAATTCGCCGTTTTAATCGAAACTTAACTGCAACTGAACTGCAACTGCACTGCTTTAAATACGTGAATTGACCCGCTGGTACCAGGTTTAATATCTAATAATAATAATAATATCTTGGGACAACTCACACAACGCTATCTGATCCCAAACTAAGCAGGGCTTGTACTATGGCTACCAGACAACTGATAAACATACTTATATAATTCTAAATACATAAATATTATAGATAAATAACACCCAGACACAGAATAAACCATCGTGCTCATCACACAAAGTTTTATCCTGGGTGGGGATCGAACCCACGACCTCTTGCGTAGCAGTCGGATACATTCCCACCGAGCCACAGAGTCAATCAGGTTTGTAAATCAGGATTGTTTATCCATGGTGAAAATTCAAACAATAACTTCCCGGTTGATATACAGTCGACTCTTGTTAATTCAACGCCCTACTGTCTGCCAACCCTGAGTGCGATGTGTTTGCCGATGGGTGGGAAGATTATGCAAGTACTTAGGTTGTTAAAATGTTCTGCGAGATAAGATATATGAGAGAGTCTACTATTCCATATTAATTTGTAAATCTTTATGTATTATTAAAATTATTAATGTATCTGAATATTTTGTATATGTTTTTTTTACAAATATAATAATTGCATTTTTGAAAGATAGAAAAATTTGAAGTCCAGACCCAGGAATCGAACCCGAGACTTCCGTAGCCAAACCGGGGCCAGAAGCGAACCACCTATCTGGACTATGTTACTAGACCTCAAATCTTTCTATCTCTTGATGCTCGCGATGTTTTTTTGTTTAATGTGTTTAATTCTATATTAAAAAATCTAATTGGTGATGTACCGTTTTTATTAACTATAACTAAAATAAAATAAAATAATTCAAACCTACGATAATTCGAACCTCTTTATAATTCAAAGTTATCACGACTAATACAAAATATCTTTATATTTCGAAATAAATAGTAATTCGTACGAAAAAATCATTTATTTGTCAATACAGTGTTACGCGCGCAAAGACGTAATTCTATTCGATTAGCGTTTACGCTAATCGAATAGAATGACGTAGTTGCGCGCGTAGACAAATGGCATTCTATTCGATTAGAGTTTACTCTAATCGAATAGAATGCCATTTGTCTAGGGGGTCTGAGCATGCCTTGTCTAGAAGCTAAACCCATGTCGAAGTTTCACTTAATGATAGTGGAATATTGCGAGTCAAGGGTCAGGAGGTGCCTACCATTCGACTTGGAGAGTACCTGTCACTTATTTTCTTTGCTGTAGGTCTGTCTTATTGAGAGCGGTCTGTCTATTTCGATTGTTGTATTAAGGACATTTCCTTACTACTTCGTTCGTGGTGATTCATAAATCGATTATCCCTCCCTTATAATCTACTTAAGTTGAATTTCTGCCTTAACACGCCTGATTCAACCATTTTTTTTTATTTTATTTCAAAAGAAAATAAAATTATTAAAGAACCGTAATAAATAAAGAAATGTTTATTTGTCAAATTAGTGTAACTAGGCAACGTGACGCACAAACAAATGGACGGTATTTATTTATCGGTATTCTCCGGCCTACATACGCCAATTGTTGACCAAAGGCCTCCCCCCCTACTTTCCAATACACAACCTTCCAATTGATCCAGGCTGCTTTGACCAGATCGTCTGTCAAATCTGAATATTTGTTGTCACCGTTGGATAATGTGACTGCCTCTGTGGCGCGGTGGGAGTGTATCCAACTGCTACGCAAGAGGTCGTGGGTTCGATCCCCACCCAAGATAAAACTTTGTGTGATGAGCACGATGGTTTGTTCTGTGTCTGGGTGTTATTTATCTATAATATGTATGTATTTAGAAATATATAAGAATATTTATCAGTTGTCTGGTTGCCATAGTACAAGCTCTGCTTAGTTTGGGATCAGATAGCGTTGTGTGAGTTGTCCCAAGATATTATGATTATTATGTTACTTAGGTATTAGTTAAGAAAACGATTTACTTTTGAAAAGAAAGAAAATAATGGCCTTAATTTATCACGCAGAATCTATACTTACTTACGTAACTAAAGATTCTGCGTGATAAATTAAGGCCATTATTTTCTTTCTTTTGCAAAACATGTATACTTATTCATTAAGTAGCAGTAAATTGGCCAAAATTTAAGCACAAAGTATTTACATTGTAATTGTATGCTCCTACTATGTTGCACCCATTGAGACTGAGATATCTAATCTCGTGTACTCTTCGTTTAATATTTTTGACCTCTTGTTTTTGCATCAGTCCTCTAATATGGTGTATAATTTAATGGTGACAAAACCTTACCTGCTTATACAGTTTATAAACAAAGAAACTTTGTAAACATTGGCAATTTGAAAAGAGTGGGCGCGAGTTTTTATTGCCTGTTCTTCTCTTCGGCTTTACCTATTGTTTGCGAACAGGCATTACATGTCAATGTAGAATCGACTTTTGACAAGTGTAGTATTTTGCTTCTTATGTCAATTAGGAATTTTTATTATTATTATTTATGAATTTAAGGGAGATCGGCCCACACAGTGTTTTCAGAGTCGTGGTCGTTACTCGAGAAGTGTCGTTTCCCACATTGGTCATTGGTTCTTCGAGCAACGTGGCTTGTTCATTGCCACTTCAGCTTACTAATTTTAATAATAAATAATAATATCTTGGGACGACTCATACAACGCTATCTGATCCCAAACTAAGCAGAGCTTGTACTATGGAAACCAGACAACTGATAAACATACTTAAATATTTCTAAATACATACATATTATAGATAAATAACACCCAGACACAGAATAAACCATCGTGCTCATCGCACAAAGTTTTATCCTGGGTGGGGATCGAACCCACGACCTCTTGCGTAGCAGTCGGATACACTCCCACCGCGCCACAGAGGCAGTCAAATTTCTTACTATTGTGTTAGTTACTCGGGTTCGTCTGCGGATTTCTTCGTTGTAAATTTGGATATGGGTTTTATTCATTGACCACTATAGTGTGGTTACTAGTACGGTAGAAAGGCTACAGTCAACCACTTCCATTGATTTTGACATTTGGATGGTCACTTGACTCCCGTTGGAATAACAAGAGACCTTGATTTGGAAGGGGAGGGAGCGCTTGATCCCAATGAGGAAATATAGACTCTATACATCTCTGTAAACATTCGCGATTTGTACACATTATAGAATTTTATAAGCTACGGGTCTTAATCGCGTCAACATTTTATTTTAAGACTAAATACGACCGTATTGCAACGGCTGTGGTCACGGGTAGACTGGTTCAGTCGTCGCCTCCGTGAATCGCGGGTTTCGGAAACATCCACTGGCTTGATTTTTATCACTTACTGTCACGAAACTGTCGGCATTTCGACTTGTAGCTTATACCATTCTTTAAAATTGATTCTACACACATGTGTAGAATCAATTTTACTGTGTAGAAACAATTGTTGTTGACCACCTGGTCAGTCAACCATTTCTGGGTGTGAGTCCACCGTGGACACAAATACTTTGGGCTTGAGTCCCCTAAATCGGTACAGTCAAGTCTCACCTACGTGTTTATAAACAAATTCAATAAAACATAGTTTTATCTTCGAACATATGGCGACACACTTGAATCGTTAACTTTGTAAGCTAATATGCTATCTTCTATTCCTTCGTAACGGCTCAATTACTAGGGATGCTAGGGATGCTACGGATATGATATTTTGGAACTGGTTACGAATATAAAAATAAAATTATTTCGGTTTCGGTTACGGATATATAACTATTTCGGATTATCCGTTAGTTTCGGATAATCTCGGTTACTATACTATACCTATTGATTTTTTGAGGAATCTAAGTAAAATACAAACAAGTGATAAAAAAAATATAATCAGTCGTTTATTTATGTAATTATTATAGCTATCTACACAAATCTTAAGTTATCTACTTAGAAGAAATTGTAAGAAAATCATTACTATATCTAGTTGTTTTCTATTATATTTTTAACTAGCTGTCCCGCGCAACTTCGTATGCGTAAATCGTCGCTTTGGAGGGCAATGGAGCTAAGCCACAATTTTTAAAATTGTGGCTTAGCTCCATTGCCCTCCAAAGCGACGAAATTTTCCCCGTTTTTGAAACATTTCACGTCGCTACTCCGCTCCTATTAGTCGTAGCGCGATGTTATATAGCCTATAGCATTCCTCGATAAATGGGCTATCCAACAAAAAAAGTTTTTTTCAAATCGGACCAGCAGTTCCTGAGATTAGCGCGTTTAAACAAACAAACAAACAAACAAAGCAAACAAACAAACTCTTCCGCTTTATAATATTTGTATAGATTATCTCTTTATTACAACACAATCATCATCAGTTTACAAGAGACATGCCACTAAAGCTGTAGTGTGTCGGCTCGGCCGGCAAAACCAAAAACCAGGTTTTTGATAAGGAGTATAAATGCTATACTCCGCCCATACCCGAAATTATCCGAAACTTTTATATCGTATTCGGTTACGGTTACGGATAGGTTTATTTCGGATATCCGATAGATTCGGTTACGGAGCTCCATAACATCCCTGTCGATTACTAATAACAGGGTTTGGGACTTATGTTTTTGATGTCATTTTCTTTATTAGATATATTTCGGGACTTATTCGCGAGAATTATTTAAAGGTTGTAATTGTAGGTAATTCTTGCGATTAAGTCCCTAAATATAAGGCCGGCAAAACCAAAAACCAGGTTTTTGATAAGGAGTATAAATTTTATACTCCGCCCACATCCGAAATTATCCGAAACTCGCGATTAAGTCCCGAAATATATCTAATAAAGAAAATGACATTAAAAACATGAGTCCCAAACTCTGTTATTAGTAATCGACAGGGATGCTATGGAGCTCCGTAACCGAAACCGAAACTATCGGATATAGTATAAGTACGAACCATTTATTTACCCAACGTTTCGATCGAATTGCACCGATCGTGGTCACGGGTCGATTTGTTTAAAAACAATAGTCATTTTCTTTGTTTGTAGGCAAACAGTCGCCTGGTACATAGAATCAATACATAAGTAGGTAGGTATGTATTACATCATCGTTTATCAATATCCAAATTAAATAGCCTAGTTGATACAATTACGCCATCTGAATAAACATCGTCTGGCACTTACGACTTTGTATAATAGCCAATTTAGCACCAAATTATGTCAAATATTATTATATTTGGTTTGTTTATTAGTTGTATGACTAAGCCAATGCCCTAAGTAAATATGACTTAGTTATTAGTTGTTATTACGTAGTTGTGACATTTTAAACTTACACGTTGCTTTATATATTTTTTTAAAGATTTCTAGCAATGTTGGATTGTCGTCCCACATTACTAGCAATCTGTTAACCCCTCCAGCTAAACTCTATAGCTTGTGTTAGGAGTGGGCTCACCTCGGTAGTATAATGGCTAGGATTCAAACCCACGACCTCACGATTGCGAGACCGATATCTTTGCCATTAGGCTACCGCCGCTTCAAATTTTAATAGGACTTTCGCTGTGTAGTACCAGCTTAAGAATAGTACCACCCCTTCTCTTCCCGTGGGTGTCGTCAAGACGATTACGGGTTTTTTTTTTATTTTATTTTTTTACAAAGGATTTAGTCATGAATGACTATGTCACCCTTATCAGCCATTTTAAATATAAGGTGTGCTTCATCGGAACAGGGTGATGCCAAAATATTATTACATTTCCCAGCGCCAAAGGAATGTAACCCCAAAGATATCCTCTCAGCTTCGTTCCTGACACATTCCATAAGAATATAGTAAACGTTTTGTATTTTATTGCAGTATGGGCAGTTCCGTGATGCAACTTTCCCCATTAAGTAGGCAAAACTGTTTAATGGGATGTGTCCTGAGCGGAGCCGAAAGGCCCATTCGATATCTGGTCGACTCCTATCGGTGTGGTCAATCCATGAAGCTCTGGCTTAAAACGGTTGTATCGTTTTGTACCAAACAACTACGGGATTTTACAACGGAGGATTAGCAGCAGCGTCCTCTGCGTACTTTACAGCCTTACTGCGATCTCCAACCCGCTCGCCAAGCGTGGCGATTATGATAAATACCCCCAGAATCTATAATAAGTAGGTTGTACTGGGGAGACCCGTGCCCAGCAGTGGGACATCATATGTTGCTTTATATACCTATGCAATTTGACCGACTGCCGACCGACGACAAACGCTGACTGAAGTCAGCATGTCAACCCGGTCGAAACGTCAAGCATAAGCATATTTACGTTGTTTTTCCGTTTTCGCGGCAAGCCCGTGCGAACTGGCGCGAATATGAAATACGCTTGCGTCAAATATGCATCTCGAGAGCGCAATAACGACATTCTAGTACGGTGCGCAAGCGTTTTTGAGATCGATCCCAAAGTTACAAGATCATCAGAAGAATACGAAAATGGCCGTTTTAATCGAAACTTATCTACAACTGCACTGCAACTGTACTGCTTTAAATACGTGAATTGGCCTCCAGATCACGACAAGGACGGATCCAGGATTTTTATTGGGGGGGGGGGGGGCACGAAAGGCAAATGCCAGTGCCGGATCTAGCATGCTTATGGGGGGGGGAGTGCATTTCGTTTCATGATGAGGTGTGGTAAGAGTCTCTTTGAATTCTTTTGGAACCGGTATAGTTATCTATATTTAAACATATAATAAAACTGTAAATTTCACGTGTCTGTACATGGCCGAACTTAGTGAAAAAAAATATTAGGAAATGTTCGAAAAGAGTATTCAAACACTTTGCTGCATTTTTAGAAATGTCTGTCTGTCTGTCTGTCTGTCTGTCTGTCTGTTTGTTTGAACACGCATCACGCAAAAACTACCGTACAGATTCGGTTGAAATTTTGCACGTGCAATCTAATAGATCAAGCTTAAGGGTACGTATTTACGTTGTTTTTTCGTTTTCGCGGCAAGCCCGTGCGAACTGGCGCGAATATGAAATACGCTTGCGTCAAATATGCATCTCGAGAGCGCAATAACGACATTCTAGTACGGTGCGCAAGCGTTTTTGAGATCGATCCCAAAGTTACAAGATCATCAGAAGAATACGAAAATGGCCGTTTTAATCGAAACTTATCTACAACTGCACTGCAACTGTACTGCTTTAAATACGTGAATTGGCCTCCAGATCACGACAAGGACGGATCCAGGATTTTTATTGGGGGGGGGGGGGGCACGAAAGGCAAATGCCAGTGCCGGATCTAGCATGCTTATGGGGGGGGGAGTGCATTTCGTTTCATGATGAGGTGTGGTAAGAGTCTCTTTGAATTCTTTTGGAACCGGTATAGTTATCTATATTTAAACATATAATAAAACTGTAAATTTCACGTGTCTGTACATGGCCGAACTTAGTGAAAAAAAATATTAGGAAATGTTCGAAAAGAGTATTCAAACACTTTGCTGCATTTTTAGAAATGTCTGTCTGTCTGTCTGTCTGTCTGTCTGTCTGTTTGTTTGAACACGCATCACGCAAAAACTACCGTACAGATTCGGTTGAAATTTTGCACGTGCAATCTAATAGATGCAGATTAACATTTAGGCTATAAATTATCACGATTTTTCCCATAGGAGCTAAGCAGTAAGGGATAATGTCTGTAGCTATTTTTCGTTATAAAACAGTAACTACTAGACGGATCTTTATGAAAATTTGCAGTTTTATAGTAAATACTATAGGACATTATTTACACTATGAATCATTACGCTAACGTCTATGGGGAACGAGTAGCAACGTATTTTTTGTCGCACCATAATGGTTTATCACAAAATTTTCCACAATTAGACATTATCTATAATTGTAACCCATGGAATACATAACTTCACGCTAAAACTAAAAGGAGCTAAACACAACATTGTTAAGTTTCATAAGAACAGTTATTTTGACGTGGCAAGTAGCGAACAGTATAGCCTCGAAGCTATGCTAGCGGACTTTGACGACGAAGTCCCGGGCTCGAATCCGATGTCTAATTATGTTCTTTTTGTATTTTTTTAAATTGTCTTTATCCTTTTTTAATATTTTTCTCAATGTTTTAGTTATTTTTTCGACCGTAAGTAACTTATTTACTTTGGTTATTATTTTTTTATATTAAAAATCAAGTAAATTATGCACGTAGGTAAGTTAATTATAGGTATTGCATGCACTGCTGAGAGTAATTAATTAATCGTAGTAGAAATGAAAAACAATATTACATTATAATTAAAAAGTATTCGACATTTTCCAGAAATGATGTGTTCGTCTAAAAAAAAGACATTACACACGTAAAAAAAAACATGTAGCGCCATCTATGAAATCAAATTGTTCACGTTGATCAAATAATTCCTTAATTGTGAAAACATATAATAGGGTATAGGTGCTTGAGATGCTGAGTGGCAATATTCTTGAAAGTAGATGGCGTTGTATTCAATAACGTTCTATACTTAGTAAAAGAAGTTTTAAAAGATTGCTATGATTTTTAGAAATGTTTGTCTGTCTGTCCGTTTGTTTGACCACGCATCACACAGGTGCATCGAGGATCATGTTTTGGGGTTATGGTTGGAGATTACGTGTTCATCAATTCAACGATAATGAATGGCTCAACATCGGTCAAGTGTGAGTAGTTCGGGTGACGGGAGGAGGGGGGTCGTTGTTTGTCAACCGTACCTTTAGGGATATCTGACATTTTCGCGGGCATGACACACATGACACGCTCTATGTTTGCTTACTAAAGTGTTACAGCAGTTTTATTATTAGTATTGCGTTGTAACACTATATGAAATACACTCCATTTTTAGCCAAAATGGCAAAACAGAACCCTTATAATTCCCTTATGTCCGTCCGTCCGCAGTTTAGCTCAGAGACTGTTAGTGCTAGAAGGTTGCAACTTTTGCATGAATAAATTACTAACGCCGATAAAGTGAAAGAACAAAATCTTGAAAATCATTATTTTTTTAAGGGTACCTACCTCTCTTATATGTAAAGTGGGGATGTGATTTTTTTCTCACCTACCTACCTCATCGTGTGTGGTATCATTAGATAGGTCTTTTAAAAAGCGTTTAGGGTTTGTGAAGACTATTTTTAGATTTAAGGATTCCTTTGTGTATAATATTAGGCTTTATAGTGAACATTTTTGTTAGAGTCAAGTGTCCCCCTGCCAGCTAAATGGTTGATGTTGGGTATGTGAAAAAAATCAGGGTAGTAGTATAAACACTAAAATTATAAGGAAAACTAAAAATCATTTTGGTAAAATACTATTATAATTTGTCTTCTAACCGTCTGGCGCCATAAACTTTGTCGCCCTTCATTTTGCTGCACTGGGCATTTGCTTGGCTTGCCTTGCCATAGATCGGGCCCTGATTAGAGCTAGGCCCTAATATCCATAGATGCCACAGAGCATTGTGGAGCATGTTTCCAATATGTTTTACACAGAAGTTAAATTGTAACATAAACTACCTTAATATAAACCCAACTTCCACGCGCACGAAGTCGCGGGCACAGCTAGTTTAAACTAACATTATAAAGTTAAAGAGTTTGTTTGTCTATTTGAACGCGATAATCTCAGAAACTACTAGTCCCAATTAAAAAAATCTTGTAATGTTGGATGGCTCATTTATCAAGGAAGGTTATAGGTTACATAACATCACGCTACGAGTAATAGGAGTGAAGCAGCAATGAAAAATGTTGCAAAAATGGGAAAAAATTACGCGGACGAAGTTGCGCGGGTCAGCTGTGCATGATCCCTCTTTTTATGTATGTAGGTATTACAATATTACATATGAAACTAAATTGCAACGTAAAAACAAATCAGCTCAAATGAATACCAACAAAAAGTGGCAAAAAAAATGGTTTTCAAATTATGAAAACTTACATACACGCCTAACAAGTTATAAAAAAGCTTAGAGTAAAGAAGAAACAAACAAAATATACACTTTAGATAACAGTTTGTGTCGATAACAAAGTCCAAAGTTCATCCGTGCCTGGTACCACTAATTAATAGCACATAAAACCTGTATAAGTTTAGCTTTTTAGGGTTCCGTAGCCAAAATGGCAAAAACGGAACTATTTATACTTTCATCATGTCCGTCTGTCTGTCTGTCTATCTATCCGTATGTCACAGGCATTTTACTCAAAGACTACACAATGATGAAATGTAGTGAAAAGGTCGCTTGTAGTAACCGCTCTTAAGTTCGATAGCTAAATAATGAAAATAAATATATTTAGGGAGGGCACTCCATACATGTAACAGAAACAGATTTTTTTAGCAAACATCAACGTGTGGCACATCACTCGACAGGTCTTTTAAAAACATTTTAAGGTTTCTAAGAAAGTCTTTTGAGTTTTTTTTGGAAATAATCGCTTCAAAAGTTGCTTAAATTGTGTCCCCCTTATCTTTTGAACCGTATGACTCAAAAATGTGAAAAAATAAGAAAGGTTAAGCCTCCATGATCAAATATACCGTCACTGCAATGAGTCATTACTGAAAAGCTACGTTTCTCAACAAAAGTGCCCTGAACATACGCTCTTCTGTTGGTGCAATTATACAAATTGCATTTTTATATAATACTAGCTGTCCCGCGCAACTTCGTCTGCGTAAATTTCCTCCTTTTTTTATAATCCTATGTTACTTCTAATACCTCCAAGAATATGTGTACAAAGTTTCATGATGATCAGTTGAGTAGTTTTCGCGTGAAAGCGTAACAAACAAACTTACATTCACATTTATACATATATTAGTAGGGATGTAGTTATCATTTTAAGTACTTGTGCGGAACCCTACGCTGAGCATAGTCCAACATGCTCTTGCCCAGTTTATAAGTTTTAATACCAGATTTAGCTGCAATGAATAATACGAAAAACCCGAACTATTATGGTTTACTTGGTATTGGAATATTCTCAGAATAAATAGGTATCAATGTTCTGTAGATATATTCAACAAATAGAAAACACAGATGTTTTGATTTTGCGTCTGTTCACTGTTGTCAATATTTTTAACCGATTTGTACACATTATAAAATATATATATTATGGGTCTTAATCGCGTGAATAATTTAAGGTAAAATACCTTGTTTATTGCCCGCCGTTTCGATCGTATTGCAACGGCCGTGTTCACGGGTAGACTCGAGTCTAGCTGGACACTCGGGTAGACTGGAGTGTACCCGTGACCGTTGCAATACGGTCGAAACGTCGGGCAATAAACAAGGTATTTTATCTTAAATTATTCACGCAATTATGACCCGTAATATATATACACACATCAAAAGTGTCTAGGGATCAACATATATTTTTGCAATAACTTTTCTCCTGATTGATTTTTTTTTTTTATTTCTTTAAGGATTCATCAAATAAAGTGTTTTCGTTTGTCACAGTAACGATAAACCAAGTCACCTTTGCATTAATAAAGAAATTTGCCATTTTCCTAATAAAGGGATTTTTGACATTTGAACCACTAACATTAAAGTTCGAAAAAAAGACTGAAATAACAGTTTTCTTTAAAATTTTATTGGGTAACTTAAACAATTAATAATCCGTGTTTCTACCGCGAACACTAACAACACAAGAACATCGGTTTGGCATACTCAAAATTAGTTCATCCAAATCACGCTGTGGAATGGCCGCCCATGTTCGTTGCAACAACAAAAAAAGGTCTTCTTGCGACTGGATACCCTCCATATTCGGCAGAGCTCTTCTCTGTAGCATATCCCATGCATGCTCAATCGGGTTCAAGTCTGGCGACTGAGCAGGCCAGGGCAGGACATTGATGTTAGCTGCGGCGAGAGTCTGTCTTACAACTCTTGCGGTGTGCGGTCGTGCATTATCATGCATTAACTGAAATAAGGGACCGATTTGCACTTGTAGAGGAACGATGACGTCTGATACAATCGTCTCAGCATAAATTTGAGCGTTGAGGTTGCCTCTGATCCAAATCAACTCAGTTCTTCCGCCGATCCAAATACCCGCCCATACCATGATGGTTCCACCACTATAAGGATGGACTTCCTGGCAGGATTTTAATTGCTGTTGGCGTCCAGGGGTTCTCCAGTGTCGTATACGTCTCGTATCCGGTCTCATACCAAAACGAGACTCATCAGAAAAGCACACGAAACGCCATTGTTCTTCTGCCCAATTTCTGTGTTCAAGAGCCCATTGATATCGAATCCTACGATTGTGCATTGCTATAGGTGGTACCCGTAGCGGTCTTCGGGAATGAAGGTTCACTTCATGCAAGCGGTTTCTGACTGTTTGGTCGCTAATTAAGTTCCCTGAAGAGTGATGAAGCCTCACGGCTAACATCATGGCGGTTATTGTTGGACCTCTTCGAGTTAAGATTTGAATGTATCGGTCTTGTCTCCGTGTGGTGCAGCGATACCGTCCTCCATGGCGCTCAGCCACGGTACCAGTGCTTCGGTAACGTGTCCAAAGTCGACTGATAACACTCTGACTTGTATTCAGAGCTAAAGCCACAGTACGTTGCCGGGAACCAGCTTCTATCATTCCCACGGCTCTGAGCATTTCTTCCCTGCTTAAATAACGTCGCCGCTCCATAATAACGTTGGTTTTAATCAGTAGTAGGGAAACAGTAGCACTAATAATGTCTTCAATGCGTTGTATGTTTTTATAGGGAAAATATTGACAGCTGATTTTCATCTTTTACTTAATTTGATTCACAGTTCCTGATTCAAATTATGAAATGCACCAAAAAGGATCCATATAAATTTATAAAATCATAAATTTATTACAAAGCCACATCTCAATCTCAAGAAATCCGCATAAAAATGCTTGATCCCTAGACACTTTTGATGTGTGTATTTTCACAATGTGTACAAATCGCGAAAGTTTATCAACATTTAAGAAGGTGGTTTTCGGTTTGGCCTATAGGTATGTTAGCGACTTTCTTAAAAACTACTGATACTACATATTTTTCTGTAGGTACTCGTATAAAATCAATGGTAGGTCTAACTTAGACCTACCATTGATTTTATACGAGTACCTACTAAGACGACCTATGGCTTAGACCGTCTAAGCCATAGGTCGTCTTAGTGGGTAACACAACAGTGTCAGTTATTCTTTCGTGAAATAGTTAAGTTAACACATGATTATGTTTCGGTTAAAGAGCACTGTAGCAAGTGTACCCAATTCCTGGGCAAATGAGACTTATGAACTAATGTCCCAAATGAGGAGCGCGGTGCGGTGACATTCAGATCTTTGCCTGCCTATGGGCTTTACCAAACAAGGAATTGAGTGGCACTGATACTGTTATGGGCTAGCGAGAGGCTTACCATTAGGGACTGTCTTCACAGGCGAGAGGATCGCAGCGATTCCACTACTATTGTCGGGTAGTCTTCATGAACGAGCGATTATTCCGCCAGCGTACCTTCACGCCGCGTGCCCGCGACGATGATCGTGACTTTTTCGAGGCGAGACGCCTTTGACAGCGCGCTCGCTGCGAAGGCGCGCCGCGTCCCACAGCAAGGCGCGTCGCAACGCCACGATAAAATCGCCGTGTGGAGACACGTTCCAAGAGAGTGATTAGAAATGGGTGGCACTACGACATTATCGCCGCGATTCTCTCGCCCGTGGAGACGGTCCTTTATGCGCACGACCAACTCGTCTCCTCATTTCATAATTTGAAAAAATCCAGACATCAGAGCTGTGGACTAAAACATAGGAATAAGTAAATACAAAAGTTTAGAATAGAAAGATCACTTGACAATGAAAATTACATTAAAATTCTAGTTTTTTCTTTCATGGAAAATATGTGAATTCCTATCTATACTTATACAATAAAAGTTAAAGAATAAAGCCATGCCTAACTTCTCATTTCGCTAGAAATGCACAAATAGGTAGGTACTAAATCTAGTATAGGCATACGGAAATTCAAACCCACGCAATCAAATTCTAATTGGAGATAAAGCTAGAAGGAAGAAAATTTTTTAAACACATATCTTTTGTTACATAGTGTTATCTTTTGTTACATAGTGTTACGGAACACCTATTTATTTATGTAGCTCTGTTTCTTGTTTAAGAAGAATAAAAACGACTTATAGCATAGCAAAACAATTGAAGCATGAAACGTTGTCAAATGAAGGAGATTGTTGAACTCAAAGAGACTTCCTTCCGATGATAATGTTTATTGTTGTGGTTTCCTAGTGATTCGTTTTTGTTATTGTTTTTATTTGTCTTCTAATTCGAGTGAACTTGAACTTTGAGATAGCTTGGGTCATTGAGACCAGAGTTTACACTTCAAGTGTAACCGGTATTATTTTTATCTTGGCGTAGGTATATTACAAAACAAATGTGACCTTGGACTTTCTGACTCTCTCCTATTACATTTATTACGAAATGCAAATTAGTTTTCTTATCAGGTGACATAATTTGTAAAAAAAATTGTACGTGTACATCAATCCTCTTTGGAATAGTTGTTTGCGGCTTTAAACTGTGCACAAGAAGACGCTGTCAGAGGTGAATAAAATAAAATGTGAATAAAGAACTGATTTTTGAGTATCACAAATATGAACCGTGTGGTACCGGCTTAAGAATAGTACCACTCCATCTCTTCCCGTGGGTGTCTTCAAGGCGACTAAGGGATGTCACACCGGAGGACGGGCAGCAGCGTCCTCGGAGTACTTTAAAGCCTTGCTGCGATCGCCAAGCCACTCGCCAAGCGTGGCGATTATGACCCCCAGGATCTACAATAATTAGGTTCTACTGGGGAGATCCGTGCCCAGCATTGGGACATCATATGGACTGTTATGATAAAAAATATGAGCAGAAAACACCTATGATTAAAAAGCGGCTTCCTGCACTCGTAGGGTAGCTAGAACCTATCTTTAATTATTAACCCTCTTTCCACAGATCTACTGGCTGATCAAACTCTTCTGCCTGGAGCCGTGGGCGCTAATCCTGGCGCGGGCCGTCGCCGGCATCCCCTGCTCATCATGTTACATCGTATTGCCGATTTATATAAAGGAGATCAGTGATATCGACCTTAGGGGAGTACTAGGATCTCTGCTTATATTGAACAGGTAAGGTTATTAACCGGCAATCACGATTGATCTATGAATTCGAACTATTGAGGTAGTGAAGGAAAACCCTCAATACAACAATCGAAATGGATTGACAGATCGAATCGATCAGTTGCTAAAAGCGAAACCTAAACGGGGTTCTCCCACCAACTCGCGTGGCAGTGACAGTGGTCTATGAGGCTCCCACCAGAGATGGGACCCTATCTCTAATGGAAGCCCTATAGACCACTGTTATATTGAATTTCCACGAATTAAAACATGTAGGAGTTCTTTGAGGATTCTTCTAAAAAGAAAGAGTTTGAGGTTTAGCCTGGCGACATAGTTCAAGATAGATGGTTCAGCTTGCGGTAAAGGGATCGGAAGTCTCGGGTTCTATCCCCTCGAATGCCATTATTGTAGTAGTAATGATTCTTCGATTCTTGGTTCTAAGCGCTCGTGAATCAGAATGCATTACAAAAAGATATATTAAATACATTTTAACGTAATAAATTAAACTAATTGACCAATATCTTTCATAGTTTGAGAAGGATTCTTTTTGGTTAACAGGTACCGTCGGTATGATGTATATAATTTCTAAATACCTAAACAAGTAAACAAAAAATATAATATTATGGTTTTGTGTTTGGTGGACTTTAAACTACTTAATAATTGTAGGCCAAAGCGATAATTCCCACACAAAATAATAACCAATTGCTTGCGGTTGCTTTGGGTATTTAATTATTTGGTGAACAAAACAAAAACTAACTACCTAAGTTCTTGAGGGGATAATATTAAGTAACTAGAATTCAAAGGGAAGCCGAAAAGAATGGTGTTTCAAGGACCCGCCGCCGCCGCCACTGCTACCTAAGTATTCAAATCGGTTCAGCCATTTTCAATTTGCAAGAATAATATACTAGGTATACGTGTGGTGCTACCAAGGTATATTCTAGAATAAAAAAATCGAATACATGACTGCCATCTATCCGTCATGTCTTCGATGTTTTTAGTAGTTCGCATTACAGCAGGGACACAAGCCTTCAGAGAGCAGGCGTGTGTTCTGTAATGAGAACTTAATTCTGTTTTTTTTTAAATACTATAAAATAAGGCCTAATGTGAGTCGGACTCGCGCACGAAGGGTTCCGTACAATCTATACTATCTATACTAATATTATAAAGCTTAAGAGTTTGTCTGTTTGAACGCGGTAATCTCAGGAACTACTGATCCGAATTAAAAAAAAAATTTACTGTCGGATAGCCCATTTATTGAGGAAGGCTATAGGCTATATAACATCATGCTACGATCAATAAGAACGGAGCAGCAATGAGAAATGTTGCAAAAACGGGAAAAATTTACGGAGACGAAGTTGCGCGGGACAGCTAGTATAATTATAATCTATACTAATATTATAAAGCGGAAGAGTTTGTTTGTTTAAACGCGCTAATCTCAGGAACTACTGGTCCGATTTGAAAAATTTTTTTTTTTTTGGATAACCCATTTATCGAGGAAGGCTATAGGCTGTATAACATTGCGCTACGACTAATAGGAGCTGAGTAGCGACGTGAAATGTTGCAAAAACGGGGAAAATTTACGCATACGAAGTTGCGCGGGACAGCTAGTAATGTTATATAGCTGAAGAGTTTGTTTGTTTGAACGCGGTAATCTCAGGAACTACTGATCCGAATTGAAAAAATATTTCACTTTTGGATAGCCCATTTATCGAGGAAAGCTATAGGCTATATAACATCACGTTACCACCAACAGGAGCAGAGCAGCAATGAGAAATGTTGCAAAAACGGGGAAAATTTACGCAGACGAATTTGCGCGGGACAACTAGTTATTAATAAAAAATGTCTGTTGTATGGGAGAGGGGCTCCCATAAATATTAATTTTTTTTTATTAAATTACTTATTTATTTTTAAAGTGAATAATCCTGTTGCCATTATAAATATCGACCAAAAACAAGCAACAAATCACGTTTGATGTATGGGACACCTCCTTAAATATTTATTTTATTCTGTTTTTAGTATTTGTTGTTATAGCGGCAATAGAAATACATCATCTGTGAAAATTTCAACTGTCTAACTATCACGGTTCATGAGATACAGCCTGGTGACAGGCGGACAGACATACAGCGAAGTCTTACTAATAGGGTCGCGTTTTATCCTTTGGGTACGGAACCCTAAAAAAGCAATAATATAATATAATAATATCTTGGGACAACTCACACAACGCTATCTGATCCCAAACTAAGCAGAGCTTGTACTATGGAAACCAGACAACTGATAAACATACTTATATATTTCTAAATACATGCATATTATAAATAAATAACACCCAGACACAGAATAAACCATCGAGCTCATCACACAAAGTTTTATCCTGGGTGGGGATCGAACCCATGACCTCTTGCGTAGCAGTTGGATACATTCCCACCGCGCCACAGAGGCAGTATTGAACATGTGACATTCTTGCGTTACGCTAACATGATTAATGAGCAGTATTACTATAATATTTAATATTTAGATGTAAATATTATGTTGCTTCGATCACCGCTATAGCCTTGACATCATAATGGGTGATTCACAGTAAGATTACATAATTTAGCTTTATTTACATATCTATAGACAGTCCGAGGTTATATGATGTCAAATACCTTTCTCAATTAACGGTATAGCGGCTATTTATTCTTTGTTTCCGTATCTATATCTATAGGCAGATAATATTTCATTCATCATCTAGGGGAGAATGTGGACTACAAGTGAGCGAATTTGACTTTTAGCTTTGACTGGCCTGAGGATCTAGTGGTTAGTGACCCTGATTTGCCTTGGATTTGAGGCTTATATTCCTGCGAAAAGGAATCACTGACAGTCCTCTATGCACAGCTTTGTATCTCTGCGAAAAGGAATCACAGACAGTCCTCTATGCACAGCTTTGTATCTCTGCGAAAAAGAATCACAGACAGTCCTCTATGCACAGCTTTGTATCTCGGCGAAAAGGAATCACAGACAGTCCTCTATGCACAGCTTTGTATCTCTGCGAAAAGGAATCACAGACAGTCCTCTATGCACAGCTTTGTATCTCTACGAAAAGGAATCACAGACAGTCCTCTATGCACAGCTTTGTATCTCTGCGAAAAGGAATCACAGACAGTCCTCTATGCACAGCTTTGTATCTCTGCGAAAAGGAATCACAGACAGTCCTCTATGCACAGCTTTGTATCTCTACGAAAAGGAATCACAGACAGTCCTCTATGCACAGCTTTGTATCTCTACGAAAAGGAATCACAGACAGTCCTCTATGCACAGCTTTGTATCTCTGCGAAAAGGAATCACAGACAGTCCTCTATGCACAGCTTTGTATCTCTGCGAAAAGGAATCACAGACAGTCCTCTATGCACAGCTTTGTATCTCTACGAAAAGGAATCACAGACAGTCCTCTATGCACAGCTTTGTATCTCTACGAAAAGGAATCACAGACAGTCCTCTATGCACAGCTTTGTATCTCTGCGAAAAGGAATCACAGACAGTCCTCTATGCACAGCTTTGTATCTCTGCGAAAAGGAATCACAGACAGTCCTCTATGCACAGCTTTGTATCTCTGCGAAAAGGAATCACAGACAGTCCTCTATGCACAGCTTTGTATCTCTGCGAAAAAGAAACACATTCTGTCCTCTATGCACAGCTTTGTATCTCTGCGAAAAGGAATCACAGACAGTCCTCTATGCACAGCTTTGTATCTCTGCGAAAAAGAAACACATTCTGTCCTCTATGCACAGCTTTGTATCTCTGCGAAAAGGAATCACAAACAGTTCTCTATGCACAGCTTCGTATCTTTGCGAAAAGTAATCACAGACAGCCCTCTATGCACAGCTTTGTATCTCTGCGAAAAAGAATCACAGACAGTCCTCTATGCACAGCTTTGTATCTCTGCGAAAAGGAATTACAGACAGTCCTCTATGCACAGCTTGCATGGAGACTGAGGAGAAGTTTTGCACAGATCTCAAAAGAGGCCCTGGTGTCACCAAGGTCACTAACAGACACCCTGAGAAATTTGGGGAAGTAGATTTGATTTTGGAGGGAGGTGGTCTGGTTTGAGTAACGGCCACTACGGCTCACGCACAATGGTCCACACCCAGGACTAAATGCGGAAACCACACCCAGCATAGCAGTGGGTAACCATGACGGTGATAATGATTCCTGCAACGGAAACTTACTAACTTCTAAGTACGCCAGCTTTCCGAGCACAAGATGAAAATAAACTCGCGAGCATCAAGGGATAGAAAAATTTGAGGTCTAGCAACATAGTCCAGATAGGTGGTTCTATTCCGGCCCCGGTTTGGCTACGGAAGTCTCGGGTTCGATTCCTGGGTCTGAACTTCAAATTTTTCTATCTTTCAAAAATGCAATTATTGTATTTGTAAAATGTAGACGGGTATATCCAATGATGCCCGTTCCTCCATATTAATGTTGGCAAACTTTTAAAAAAAGTAGACTTTTTGCGACTGAACTGACTGAACCCAGATGGGTTCAGTGAGTTCAGTCGCAAAAAGTCTACTTTTTGAGGAGTTACTGTAACACAGATGTGTTACAGTAACTCCTTATCATCAACCAGGCTATTACGTTCACTTGTTTGCCACCTTGTAACATAAATGTATTATTTCCAGAAACATCGGCTATCTAATGAGCTACATTTTCGCTGACCTGCTGAGCGTGCAAATGGTGCTTTGGCTCGGTCTGCTGGTACCTACTGTCACTTTCTTCATATTCCTGGCGATGCCTGAGACGCCAGAGTATCTAGTGAAGCAAGGCAAGATTGATGTAAGTCTACTATAGTGGTTGTTAATTTCGTTATCCCTATAAACTTTAATTCACCCCCTTTATCTACAATTTTAATGTAAGTATTTTTATTTCAACTTGTAACATCAATGAAATAAAATTAAACGATCGCTTCAAAAATCGAATCATAAATGTTACATTACAGGCGCTTGTTTGTCGGTCAGGGAGGCAGTATTGTAACGTAATGCTCGAAATCGAATCATAAATATTACATTACAGGCGCATGCTCGTCAGTCTGGGAGGCAGTATTGTAACGTAATGCTCGAAATCGAATCATAAATATTACATTACAGGCGCATGCTCGTCAGTCTGGGAGGCAGTATTGTAACGTAATGCTCGAAATCGAATCACAAATGTTACATTACAGTAGAATGCTCGTAAGTTAGGGAGGCAGTACTATAACGTAATACTCGAAATCGAATCATAAATATTACATTGCTTTTCGTTTGACCAGTAGGCCTAGTCTCTTTCTTTAAAACGAAATTTATGAATTTTTGTTTACAAATGTCTTAAGTTTATGGGGGCTACTCTAATTAATTTTTGGATAAGCACAAGTAGTACCAAACCATGGACGATTTTCAGGAACGAGTGGATTATATAGATGTTCCTGGATCTGTATATTACCACCACATTTTTGATCGAAACTCCGTTTTCATTGAATTAGAGTAGGCCTCCTCACAGCACCGAGCTTGAGTGTGTTTCTTGTGACCAGGTCCACCGTTTGTGACCACGGCCGGTGCAACCTGGTCGAAACGCCAAGCATTTACTTTTTACGATTAGCTTTTTTGATTTTGGGGGGGTGGGAGAGGGGTAGTTGATCTGCTATCTCTAATCTATACTAATATTATAAAGCGGAAGAGTTTGTTTGTTTGATTGTTTGTTTGTTTGTTTGTTTGTTTAAACGCGCTAATCTCAGGATCTACTGGTCCGATTTGAAAAGTTCTTTTTTTGTTGGATAGCCCATTTATCGAGGAAGGCTATAGGCTATATAACATCGCGCTACGACTAATAGGAGCGGAGAAGCGACGAGAAATGTTTAAAAAACGGAAGAAATTACGCATACGAAGTTGCGCGGGACAGCTAGTCGTGAATAAACTTTAACTACTGTACAGTAGAAAAAGTTTATCCACACATACAGTGACATATGACAGTGGACATAACACTAATACCAAACCAACGAACTTAATAATTCCAGGAAATCGAATATTTTTAATATCGATTTATTCATTTGATTTCGTTGGTATACTTATTTGATGTCTGACAGCTTTCTAGACGCTTCTCTCCATAGTTTGTCAACCATTATCCACTTTCTCTAATTTTGTATATTTCTATATTTGGTTAGGATCAAGAAAGGTAGGGCTTATCAAGTTTTTTCTAAAATAAAACAATCCGCGGGGAAATACCCACACCTGATAGAAACAGCAGTGAAACCTTTATATAAATTTCATATTTTATTCATATCAACTCGATGATGTATCGGTTTTTTAACGACATTTTCTAAAAATGAAACCTAGCTGGATCGATTTATAGCCCCCGAAACTCCCTGTATACTAAATTTCATGAAAATTGCTGAAGCTGTTGCCGAGATTCAGATTATATATATATATATAATAAGGTCGGGGCAAAAGTATTTTCGTATTTTTCATACGAAGAACAATTTTTTTAGGTATATATTGAATTTATTTATAATATGTTAACTTCAAGCTTCCTAAAGAGTTCTGAAGTGACCGAAACAGGTGTATATTTGTCAGATTTTCTTTCAGTCAGATCACGTGGTACCCAAATATCAAGTTTATTCTTGTACCCACACTTTTGTAAATGACGTAAAACTGTTTTGCGATCAACATCCAGTTCTCCAGCAATATCGTAACTACAAATATGTCGATTTTGCTTCACTTTTTCAAAGATTGAATTGGTTTTATCCGTAACAGGGCATCCACACTTTTTCAAAGATGGGACTGATTTTATCTGTGACACATCCAGAGCGAGCCTCATCCTTCACATTAAAATTTCCAGACTTGAAACGTTTGAACCACATTTGAGCTGCTCGTATTCATACCGCATTAGATCCGTAAACCACACAAATTTAATTCGCAGCGTTTTTCGCATTTTTACCTTTTTTGTAATAAACCAAATTTCTTCGTCACATACGTTTATTTTGCTTGCTTGAAAAACAATTGAAAAATGGCGGGAACTAGTTTTTTTTTAATTTATTGCATCTTCTGAATGTCAACATTTAATGGTATTAAATTCAGCCAGCTACATTCAGATTACTAACAATATAATCAAATTACGAAAATACTTTTGTCCCTACCTATTATTACTGCTGGGCACAGGTCTGCCCAGTAGAACTTACTTCGGTATTTATTATACACTAGCTGTCCCGCGCAACTTCGTATGCGTAAATTTTCGAGAAAGTTTTAAAGAGCGGATAGGCGAACGCAGAAAGGCTTTAATCATCCCTTAGTCGCCTTGACGGCACCCATGGGTAAAAATGGGGTGGTACTATTCTTAAGCCGGTAGACAGCTACTCACATATTTCCAAAAAACATACATATTACAGATAAACTACACCCAATGCAAGGAATAAACAATTGAAGGTAGAACCGAACCCAGAACCTCTTGCTTAGCAGTCAGGGTAACTATCAACTAGACCAATAAGCCTGTCAATATATTCCATGGAACTACGTATGAATGATACTTTGGGTCAGTTTACATATTCTACAATATCTGTCCCGCACAACTTCGTCTGCGTAAATTTTCCCAGTTCTTACAACATTTCTCATTACTGCTCCGCTACTATTAGTCGTAGCGTGATGTTTTATAGCCTATAGTCTTCTTCGCTAAATAAGCTATAGTGCTAGCAGTGAAAGAATTTTTCAATTCGGATCAGTAGTTCCAAAGATTACCGCGTTCAAACATACGAACTCTTCAGCTGCATAATATTAGTAAATATAATGTGCCGGGTTTTGACTTGTCTGCAACCTATTATTAGAATTCCATTTAAAGACATACAAATCCACTTATTTACGCTATAAACGATAAGATGCTTCACACATAACAATAAAAACTCGTTTATTACAATAAGCCTTTATAGGTCCGGTAATTCTAGCTTTATGTGAATCTTTTAAAAACTTTATGTAATATCTATTATAGGACACAGTAATAAAATTGTAGCTCGGCCGATGTCCGTACATAGATATTTTTTTGTTTTTTATCTTTAAATAGTAATAAAGGCAAAACTATTTTTGTGACGTAGCTCCTTATAGCACGATATATTTGTTTGCGGGCTGAGAGGTTAGACGAAAAAAAATGTAACATTTTGACATCTATCAAATATTTTTATTAAATATGATTATGTGAAGCTCGAATAAGTAGGTTGTGTTATATAGGTTGTTTGTATTTTTGATAAAGGTTGCAATGTTTATTTTACCAATGTCATACTGGCTGTGTGTAATTTAAATATGTGAGAAAAACCTTAATTTAAAATAGGACACTTTTAAAATTAAGATTTAAAAAAAAAACGGACAAGTTCATGTCGGACCACGCACAAAAATTTGCACTTTAAAGTTTAATATTTTACAAACGGATCCCTGAATCGAAAAATGGTCTTTAGAACTCTGGGACGTTTTTAAAAGACATATCTATATGATGGAAAAACATGTTTATCAAGATTTTATTCTTTTACTTTGTCGATGTAAGTAATATGTGTATCCATGCCAAATTACAGCGTTCTAGCACTAACAGTCTCTGAGCTAGGCTACGGACCGACGGACGGACATCGCGAAACTATAAGGGTTCTGTTAAGCTATATTGGCTACGGAACCCTAAAAAGACACGGGCAGAAGCTAGCAATAACTAATCTTAATATTATTGTTTACATCTTGTACATATTATTTTGCAAATAGCGTTAACAATCAGGAAATGAATCTAAATTATTGAATAGATATTATTTAGTTCCGATAAGGAAATACACACACTTACAATATATACATTTTTATACAACAACAATTTTCTACAACATTGACCTTGGTATAATGGCTAAATCTTTGAATATTAATGGCACACATGTTTTTATGATGATGATGAGTTCAAAACCGCACTAATTGCTATCTAAAATGGTTTAATTAAATACAACAAATTAATGGTTTAGTGACGTAGGTTACGGGGAATTTCAACGGTTACATAAAGAGAGGTCGCAGTTTCGAATGTCATTTATAACGTGGGGTTAATAAGATTGCTAGTTATACGAGAGCAACATTGCTACTATTTTTTTTGTTTAAACTTGATGAATTCCTGCTAAATATACTGACGAGCAAAAGTTTCTGATCACTTAGAAAACTTCGATTATTCCTAACATGTACAACGTACCTATAGACTTGAAATGAAAAGTACGTTGTAAGGATTTTTAACACGCAATACGCTGACCTGCGCAACTACGTCTGACAACAAACAAACTCTTCCACTTTATAATATTATTAGTATTAGTATAGATGTGTTTTGCTTTAAGCTAGTGGATTTTTAAGAATAATAAAGAAAATGGTTGTCTGTAAAATCTGTTTACCGACGATAATTTTACGTGATAACGTCATATGAAAACATTGATGACATTAAATAAACAACCATGCATTTTTTTTAATATTTCCAATTGTATCGTATGTCAGTAAAACATTTTTGACATTGTAATAAACAACCATGCATTTTTTTAATATTTCCAATTGTATCGTATGTCAGTAAAACATTTTTGACATTGTAATAAACAACCATGCATTTTTTTTAATATTTCCAATTGTATCGTATGTCAGTAAAACATTTTTGACATTGTAATAAACAACCATGCATTTTTTTAATATTTCCAATTGTATCGTATGTCAGTAAAACATTTTTGACATTGTAATAAACAACCATGCATTTTTTTTAATATTTCCAATTGTATCGTATGTCAGTAAAACATTTTTGACATTGTAATAAACAACCATGCATTTTTTTTAATATTTCCAATTGTATCGTATGTCAGTAAAACATTTTTGACATTGTAATAAACAACCATGCATTTTTTTTAATATTTCCAATTGTATCGTATGTCAGTAAAACATTTTTGACATTGTAATAAACAACCATGCATTTTTTTTAATATTTCCAATTGTATCGTATGTCAGTAAAACATTTTTGACATTGTAATAAACAACCATGCCTGTAACAGCTTTAGTGGACCCGGGCGCATGTATCGACAGCCACAATACTTCAGCCTATTAGCATGCGGATTGGACGTGAACGTAACGTGAGCGGTGACGACACACTTTTTCGTGAGTGCAGCCGGCCATCGGTCATTTATAAGACGTTATCACGTGAAAAAGTAAAAATTTATTAAATAAGAGTTTAATTTACTGCCTTAAAAATTCTCTTTCACATACAACCCAACCTATTTTAGTGGGCTATGTTCAATATTTTGAAAGATATCGTGGTTTTTGTTGTAAGTGACCCAGAACTTTTGCTCGTCAGTTTGGTTTCAATAAACCGCGAGTAGGGATAATGTATGCACATGTTCACTAATAGTCCAGGTTTACTGTAAATAATTTGAAAATAACCTGATACACAATTCTATGAAAGGTGATCGCACAAGTCACATAATTGGAGCCATTTTTCCCATCTCTTCCCGTGGGTGTCGTCAAAGCGACTAAGGGATTTTACACGGGTAGCAGCGTCCTCTGCGTACTTAAAAGACTTAACCAGCCTGCCAAGCGTTTGGATTAGGGCAAATACCCCCAGGATCTATAATAAGTAGGTTCTACTAGAAAGACCCGTGCCCAGCAATGGGACATTATATGGGTTAATACGGATGCAGATGTCACACAAAAAGCCTCACGATAAAATCAAATAGAAAACAGACTGTTCCTAGAACGATTCAATAATAGGAATAAAACGTTATATGTAATAAGTCTTACAAAAAGTGAGAGTGTCTGGATACGCTACAGTCCTCATGTTAAAACCTCCACGTACAGGCGACCGGCGCAAGATCGAAAATAAATTATTTTGAGAGACTGCTTCAGTTCCCATACAAGCTACAGATATGCCGTTGACGTGACGGCCAATCTGCAAAGAGTAATGGATTTAAAGGGGCTTCTAAACGGGCCATGGTTTACTGCAGACTGCAATTTGTGGCTGCACTATAGGCAAGTAATTGTCCGGTCACAACATAAATATAGTAACACAAGTTATGACTGCAATGTGTTGCCAATATCCAAACATGTTTAGCTATATGGACTAGACATAACTTCAATGTAGCTTAGTCTGGCTAGTATAGCTTGCAATGTTGCTGGCCACTGTATTGCAACCACATATTGCAGAAAAATATTGCTCGTTTAGAAACCCCTATATTAAGACAAGCTTTTCCGATGATATTAACTATGCAGATCATGACTGAATTACAGTGACCGTTGCTCCGTTCACTTATTTTGTTATTCATCGTGAGTCGTAATACCTTAGTACTTAGACTGACAAAATGAAGATTTATTATACGTTTGCATGTTTATATTTAAAGATTATGCTATATTGCTGTATTGCTATATTGCTGTCCGTTCTGTACCGGACTTGAAAATTAAATTCAAATTCAAAAAGCCTTTATTTCACTGACCAAAATTATTACAGTTACAGTTTATAGCATCTAAAATTAAGTTATATAAAGTTTTAGAAAAAATGTAAATAATAAATAATAAATAAATACTAGTTTATATTAATGTGCAAAGTGCAGTTATATAATTTCATTTAGCAACCAGTTGGTCAGGCTGTCTGTCGACATAGGACTTGAAAATAGCAACAAATAACTCAAAACTAATTGGAAAATGATATAGTCTATGATACCTACTCCCACATTTGGGAAGAATCAATCCACATGGCTTGCCGGATTTCAAATGCAATTGGTACAACTACAACGGGGGGTACCTACACTTTGACTTACAATAACACCGACCATGTAGAACTGCTCGACGGGGAGAGTGGGTGCATAGCACCGGTCAAGTTTGAGTCGGACTTCCCACATATATATAGCACCGGTCAAGTGCGAGTTGGACTCCACACATGGGAAGAGGGCGTGTTTTTTTTTGTATCTACCCTCATAGTGAAAACCTTTCTTGATATAGATCTTTTATGTGTTTTCAGGAAGCCAAGAACGTGCTGGCATGGTTACGCGGCACAAGTCCAATCGACAGAGGGGTGGAACAAGAAATAGATGCAATTGTCAGGGTCGAGAAGCAGACTCAAGCCGACTCCAAATCGGTGTGGAAGATCATTTGTAAGTTCTCTTCTTTGTTCCTTTTAATCTCACGATACCAAATTGATGTTCTGTCATACACATCTTCAAAGTCCTAGGATCAATAGAACTGATTTCCCTGACGAGAGAGAGAGAGTAATTTCCCAGCTAGGTTTAGTCTCTAACTCTCAGCTAGGTAATTAAGCAAAAATGCAATTTAAACTGGAGATTATCAATCATTATACACCTAGGTATATATTGGCCGTGTGGTACCGGCTTAAGAATAATACCACCCCATCACTTCCCGAGGGTGTCGTCAAGGCGACTAAGGGAATTACCACCGGAGGGCGGGCACCAGCGTCCTCTGTGTATTTTAAAGCCTTACTGCGATCGCCAACCCGCTGGCCAAGCGTGGCGATTATGGCAATTACCCCCAGGGTACTGGGGAGACCCGTGCCCAGCAGTGGGACATCATATGGGTTGATATGTATATATATTTATCATCACTAGATAGAATTTGATCAGCGTTGCCAGCAAGTTTATTGCACCTTTCTTGGTTGACTGGTAGAGAATGCTCTTAGCATTAAGTCCGCCTTTGTAGGTACAATAAGGTCCTTTTCACACGTTCCGGTTTTATCCGGCGCCGGGTAGCATGCGGCCGGATTCCCGGCACGAAGTACGAGTATATACTGATGTATGGTAGCTTTCACGGTCCGGCGTCCGTCCAGTCTGGTCCATACATACGCCGCCGGCTACCTGGCGCGGAATTAAAACCGGAACCTGTGATAAGAACCTACCTGTGCAAAAAGTTTTTAAGTAAATAAATAAAATAATGAATAAATAGACAATGCAGCGATTGTTTTTGCTCCTATTTATTAACTACCATTTAGAAAGCATTAGGTATTTGACCGCTTGACAGTGCTGCAGTGCATAGGTTGTGGGTTTGATTCTCATACTTGACACCACTTTGTGTAATCCACAAATTATTGTTCCGAATCTGAGTACCTATAGTGTAGGTACCTGTTTGTCCCCCGCGACACAGGAATAGTTACTCGGGAATGTTCTTTGATGATTTAATTACAGAAAAGTGATAATAAACTTTCGCGATTTGTACACATTATGAAAATAATAGTACCTACCTTGTTTATTGCCCGACGTTTCAACCGTATTGCAACGGCCGTGGTCACGGGTAGACTGTATTTTACCTTAAATTATTCACGCGATTAAGACCCCTAATATATTTTCATAATACAGATAAGTGCCCTAAAAACGCATCAAAAGCGCGGAATCTTTAAAATCTATTACCACTAATCAAATATCATTCTCCTTTCAGGGCAAGACAAGCCGACATACAAAGCCTTCATCATAACGACAGTGATCAAGATCACTCAACAATTCGACGGGTACCTCATAGTGCTCATATACGCCGGCTTCGTCTTCGAACATGCTTCAGAATTCATCAGTCTAAACCTTAGCCCCAACAAGCAGGTTATTATGATCGGTGTGGTGCAGCTGGTGGGCAGTATTGTCGCCACTTGTATCGTGGAGAAAACTGGAAGGAAGGTTAGTCTTGGAACTTTTTAATACGGCCCAAGTGCTGTAATCTATACTAATATTATAAAGCGGAAGAGTTTGTTTGTTTGTTTGTTTAAACGCGCTAATCTCAGGAACTACTGGTCCGATTTGAAAAAATCTTTTTTTGTTGGATAGCCTATTAATCGAGGAAGGCTATAAGCTATATAACATCGCGCTACGACTAATAGGAGCGAAGCAGCGACGAGAAATGTTGCAAAAACGGGAACAATTTACTCATACGAAGTTGCGCGGGACAGCTAGTGTCTTATAATATTCTTCTTCAATCATTTCCTCGTTCTCACTGTGGTCAATAGGGCCTTGTAATTGACAATCAGCTTCCAATGATTCTGGTCCGATGTAGTCCTCATCACCTGGTAGAATTTTAATGAAGTGGCTTCTTTCATTAGGTCAGATCAGCTCGTGACCGCCACTGATAATTTCTTATACTTATCTTAAGGCGCTTCTCCGCGCAAAACCTGGCGCTAGCCGTTTTTTGTGCACTTTTGTGGAGCTATCTGCTCTTTGTTCAAAAATAAAAATCAACTAACAAAAATACATTGAATTTCTACATAATGTTGACTCCAAAATAGTAGATTTATTTTTGTTAAACGAGTATAATGTTTATTTAATCTCCTCATAACGAAACCACAGAAATGAGAAATAATTATTGATGAAATACATCTCCTCGTAAAGTGCCATTTTCTTTGGTTTGCTACTTACACTAATGGATAGGCAATTTAATAAATAACATTATGCTAGAAACATTTTTTTCAAACGAACAAATTTTTATTTTATAAAGTTTTTATTCCAAAAACTGAGCGCACTCGCTACGGTACGAATGCTCAAGGTTATTTGGTCAGAGTACTGCCTTAATATTTTAGTCCTTATAGGGATGTAATAACATGAAGTTTACACAAGTACCTAGTCATGTATGTTCTTACCCGACTGTGCAAGAAGGAGGGTTATGTTTTTCGAGTGTATGTATATTTCTTAGGCACCCTCTAGAGCCTAAATGGCTAAATGGATTTTAGCTTGAGAGGTATCTTTAGATTCGCCTCAGTTGTGAGAATGACACTGGGTATATCAATTATGTACCTATATTTTTTTATGGCAAATTTTTTCAGCTATTAATTTTAAGCACTCTGTTTTTTTTTTGTTTTGTAATAATAATTAGCTTGTTTTAAAGGACTAGCCAATCATCACCGTGTGAAGAACTTATACATTCAATTTTTTTTTTTGAGTCTAGTTGTTAAGACTGTGAAGACGACCATTTAAACTAAATCATAATTTCGATGCTATACGATTGAAACTGTCAACCTTGGCAGTGTCTGTGCCTTGTAACAATTTGTAACCAATAGTTTATCGTTGGCATATAATTTTAATAATAATATCTTGGAACAATTCACACAACGTCATCTGATCCCAAGCTAAGCAGGGCTTGTACAATGGTAACCAGACAACTGATAAACATACTTAAATATTTCTAAATACATTCATATTATAGTTATATAACACCCAGCAAAGAATAAACCATCGTGCTCATCACACGAAGTTGGGTGGGGATCGAGCCCATGACCTCTGGTCACATGTTAGCATTTCATACAAATTTGTATGGAACGGATCGTTTTTGACGTTTCTTATAAAGAGGCTGATTTGACTTAAGGCAAATACCAGAATCTATTTTGATCTTCATGCTATTAGAATAGAGCTAGTTTTAATTTGTTTCTTCATTTTTTCCAGCTTCTTCTAGTATCAACATCATTCGCCCTCGGAGTTGGCATGTTGGTACTTGCAGCGTGGTTCTACGTGACGTCATCTGGCATCTGGCTGCCGGGCTGGCTGCCTGTGCTTGCCATGTGCTTGTGTATATTCGCTGATGCTGCAGGGTTCCAACCTATCTCCTATATTATTATCACGGATTTGTTTACTTTCCAAGTAAGTTTTTTTTTTAATTTTAGAATGTAGGTCTAAACCTCTATGACATTTTGACAATCTCGAACAGTAGGCCTACTCTTTTTCTTTAAAACGAAATTCATGAATTTTCGTTTACTTATATTTATTAAGTTTACGGGGATTATTCTAATTATTTTTTTGATAAGCAGAAGAAGTTCGAACCCATGGACAATTTTCTGGATTGAGTGGATTAAATACATGTTCCTGGCTTTGTATATTACCACCTCATTTTTGATCGAAACTTCGTTTTCATTGAATTTGAGTAGGCCTCCAGATTTTTTTTTCAATACCAACGAATGTGGTACACATTCGTTTGTATTGAAAAAAAAATCTGTTCAAAAAAAAAATGAAGGTAACCATAGTCTCTTACTAATTTATTGAATCATTGTCATGATTTATTGAATCATTGTCAATGAATAGAGCGCCGGTAGCCTCTACTAGTTCGAATCCTACCCATTATACTTTCAACGTGAACCCTCTTCTGATACAAGCCTTTGAGCTTAGCTGGAGTTCTATTTAAAATAAAATGTTTATTTGTAAATTCGGCTTACTGACGACTTAACTTTAAGTGATAACGTCATATGAAAACGTTAATGAAATTGTAATAAGCAACCATGCCTGTGACAGCTTTAGTGTCCAACGCCCACAATACTTCAGCATATAAGCAGGCAGAACGTGACGGACCGTGACACTTTTCGTGCGTGCACCCGGTCGTCGATTTATAAGACGGTATCACGTCAAAAAGAAAAACAAAAATAATGAATATAGTAATAATATTATTAATATAGTGTCCAGCAAACATAACGCATTTGTCTTGTGCATGTACAATATTAGATATAAATTGTTTGGAAATTCTAAATATCTACAAATGAAAAAATAGCAAATGTCATATAGGGTAGGTACATAATACTTTATGACGAAAAATTATATCCTCATTAGTAGTATTTACAGTAAAAAAAAGCTGTTGATCATATCTTCTATAATGACCTATCAAAATTGACCGTATTATATTTTATTTCCAGCTCCGTGGAACAGTATCAGCGTTCGCCAACGTGTGCGCGAAATTGAGCAACTTCGTCCAAACAAAGTGGTTCACGATACTTTGTGACTTAATCGGCATTCATTGGTCGTTCCTATTCTTTTCTATCGTGTGCTTCATTGCCTGCTTCTACAGCGTGTGCTATTTCCCCGAGACGAGGCAGAAAAGTATAGAAGAAATCTATGCCAAATTATCTGGAAAACCCAAACCAGAAAATAATAATAAGACTGAGGCTGTGCCTTAGGTTTTAAGAGAAATGTTATAGGATTAAAGTTACACTTTAAAAAGTGCCTTTAGTGTCATAAAAAAGTTGTGATGAAAAAATAATGTGAAGAATTTTATGTTTAAGAGAAATGTGTAATGTTTTAAGTCAATTTTGTTGGTAGTGTATTGTGTCTTTGTCGGATTGTTATGTCAATTTTAGAATGTGATTATTTGGATACTAATATTGATGGCAAATTAAACAGGTGCATTTTTATTGGTCGATTAAGTTTACTGTGTGATGGCGAACCGTATGTATGCCATGGATGAAACGGACCAACATAATTCGGGTACAGTGCCAGCCAGAATTTTACTATTTTTTTGACGACTTGTCATAGCATTCCAAAATGGCACTAAGATCAAAAAAGATTATTCATCCCTGTCGTACGTACCTTATAGGGAATAATTTTATATTCATAATTTTAAATGCATTTTATTAAAATATATATTTACATATATTTTAAAATAGAGAGAGTTGGTAGGTTAAATCTTTTTTTACGTACTCATACTTAGAATTGTGTATTTTAAGTATGAGTACATAAAAAAAGATTTAACCTTCATTTGCATATTCTTTAATGAGAGACATCTAAAATGAATGTATTAGCCTCACTTCTTCAACTGCGTGTATCACTGTATGCATTTTATCGAGTCTCTAATTTCATTAGTCGTGCAATGACTGACTGATGAAAATGCACCCTTTAATCCATACTGTGTTGCAATGAGTGTTTCTAAAACCTTCAACAGAAGATTCAATTTGATATTGTTTTATCGATGGTATCTACCAAAATCTTGCTAAATTTAGCGTCAAACCAAAAATATAAAAACAACACGCAAACATCATTAGCCGACTTCATCAGTAGGACATTAACAAATTGAATCATCCATTAGCACTTTAAGTGTCTGCGAATCAGAATCTGTTTTGATAAGTTATAATAATATTATTATAGCACATTTACACGGGTATACATTTTATTTGCCTACAAGCAAATCGTACTATTTTATGTATCACGGCTATTAAGCTACTATCATGAGCTATTAGTTTTTTTGCATGAGAGATTTAATCCAAAAATGCGAGTTTGAGTATTGAATGTAAAACATTCACTTGGAAACTATATTTTTTAGAAATACTAGTTATATAGTTATCACTAGTATTTCTGTTAGACTTACGTGAGTCTAATAATGTTCATTTACAATTATATGAGCCTTACAGGGTGTCGCGACTAATGAAAATAATATCAACTAACGCGACGCAGACGCGTGGTCGTTATGTAATTTATGTAGGTAATATAGCCCCCTTATACATAATACTTTTATATCCTATTTAATATTACCTAGCGAATGGTTTTTAATTCTTTTTTCAAATTAGGATAAAGGAAGATAAAACATTTGCTAGTTAATTGCTGTTATTACTATTATAAGGGGGTTAGTCTATAAGCTTTTTGTTGCATCTCTTTAAACAATTTATTGTCACTTTTGTTGAAAATATAACGTTGTTTTTTTCGCATTTGTCCCGTCACGTTTTTCGCTGACGTCACCCCTTATTTTTATCAAGTGGTGTATAATAAAATATTCTTGCTGGCTTGCTTTGTCAATTCTGAGTAAATATGTTATTACTCTTGCTTTTAAAATATGACATTATCACATATATGTGTATGAAATTGTATTAATTTATTACCTTAATTAATTATTCAAAAGGTTGTTTATAAATAATTAATTATTATAACAGTATTTTTGTAAGTTAATCTTAATTGTATAACATAACAAATTATGTTAAGAAAACATGTGGGTAAGTAATATAATCATAATAAATCAGTCTTCCATTGTCGCCATTTTATAAGTAGTTACAGGTCAGCGCGACAGCTAAAAGTCTGTAAAATTAATTACAAAAAAATAATTATAATTCATGTGATCTGAAATTAAGTTAAGAATTTATGTATGTATTTTAATTATTCACTTATTGGCTGAAACAATCATAACTCTCCTGTAATGTTAATATTTATATATTAACATTACAGGAGAGATACACATTACAGAAAATATCCACAAATAATGAAAATTTGTTTAAACAAGAATTGATATATTTTTATGTAGCTTAGTAGTAATATAGTTTTTTTTAATTATTGATAAAATGTGAATAATTTAATAAATTATGTATGTAAATGTCAATATTTTAATATAAAAAATATTTAAAATAATAATTAAGTACTTATTGTCTTTTAATATGTGATGTGCTTTTATTAGTTCATAATATAGGTTTGTAACTAGTTATTAAAACGTCATTAGTGATATCAATGCTAATAGTTAAACTTATATTATTATCAATTAAAATATAATTACTTCAAAAACAATATTTACCTACTTACAATTTTTATTAAAAAAATGTGTTTTAAAAATAAACCATAAAATATAATACTTTGTGTTTATTTCATAATACGACTCTATCCTTCTAATATTAAAATACTGTGCCTCCTGTGATGAGTGATTTATGTCGAAAAGGGTTTTTGCAATTTTAACATAGGAAATTACAAAATAAAAATGTTTTTTTTTTTTGGACTAATTCATGTCCCCCACCTATTATAGTTTTGGAGATAATTTTGTGCAAAGTGATATTTAGTTTTAATTTTATAAACCCCAATGACGTAACAAAAATATTTAAGTCAATTAATTACAAAAAGACATCAGACTTATGGGGTATTTCTGTTAAATTAATTAATTGGATTGTAATTAAAAGAGCGCCACATTTAGCTACAATATTTAATCGAGGTGTTGATACCGGCGTGTTTCCTGATTTAATGAAACACAGTTAAGTAATCCCTTTGTTTAAAGCCGGTTCAAAAAGCGACCCTAGTAATTTTTTTGACCCTATTTTTATCTTACCAGCTATTAGTAAAATCTTTGAAAAGGCCATACTAATGCAGTTAGAAACACATTTTAAATCTAATAATTTACTGCATAGTAAACAACATGGGTTCACAAAGGGTCGTTCGACAGTAGATGCACGCTCTAAACTACTAAAAGAAATATATATTGCCTGGGAATACTCGCAGGATGCCATTGGTGTTTTCTGCGACCTCTCAAAAGCATTTGATTGTGTGGTGCATAGTATACTTCTGTTGAAACTTAGGCATTACGGCATAACGGGTACAGCGCTTAATCTTGTTGCTTCTTATCTTAGTGAGCGAATGCAGTATGTTCACATTAATGGAATAAGATCGTTCGAATCAACAGTAAGTATGGGCGTGCCACAAGGATCAATTCTGGGTGCTTTTCTATTTTTGGTGTACATAAACGATCTGACATTTTGTACTAGTAGCTTATGCGATATTGTTGCTGATGACACTTCTCTTATATTCAAAACCAATCGTAAAAATGATTATTCTGACGAAGTAAACAGGTCCCTGGCATTAGTTCTTGACTGGTTTACATCAAATAACTTATTAAATATATTTCGGGACTTAATTGCGTGAATTTACACGCGATTAAGTCCCGAAAACCAATCGTAAAAATGATTATTCTGACGAAGTAAACAGGTCCCTTGCATTAGTTCTTGACTGGTTTACATCAAAAACTTTTTAGATATATTTCGGGACTTAATTGCGTGAATTTACACGCGATTAAGTCCCGAAAACCAATCGTAAAAATGATTATTTTGACGAAGTAAACAGGTCCCTTGCATTAGTTCTGGACTGAATTTCGTGAATTTACACGCGATTAAGTCCCGAAATATATCTAATATGTATAAAAATCGCGAAAGTTTAAAAACAATAATCAAATAACTTGCTTTTAAATTTTAACAAAACTAAATGTATTAAATTTAGTTTGCCAAATATAAGAAATATCAGTACAAATTTTGTTTTAAACAATGAAGTTATTCATTTGTTGATTCAACGGTTTTTTTTTTGGTAATTACTTTAGATAGTAAGTTACAGTGGGGCGCCCAAATATCATGTCTCGCAGGAAAACTCAGTTCTGCAGCGTATGATGTCAGCAAAGTCAGACAGCTTACGGATGTGGAAACAGCAAGGCTAGTTTATTTCGGTTATTTCCACAGCGTCATGTCGTATGGTATACCGCTTTGGGAAAAGGCGGCTGATATTCAAACAATTTTTATTCTTCAAAAACGTGCAGTGCGTGCGATTTACAAACTAGGTGCACGAGTTTCCCTTAGAGAAAAGTTAGAGATAGGTATTATGACAGTTGCATCTCTGTATATATTTTTCATGCTTTTACACAGTAATTTTCACATTTTATTTTTCAATGTATTTATCGCGAATATTGATATAATTAGAGTTATATCACTTTGAACAGATTTTTCTAAATATTGACTAGAGTACAATTCAACATGTTAGGTACTCCTAATTTTGCTGAATTGTATCAATGCAACAAAGTTATGAAAGTGAGAGACTGACTATGTAAAAGAAAAATATTTTTGGGGTTGTGTTTTTATATTTTATTTGAGAAACATTGCGCTAGAAACATATGAGTCATTAGTTATGTACACCAATTTATACGAAAACAACTTTTAGGTGCAACATACTGTAACTGTACTTGAATCATTTATGGATTTCTGTTAATTTTGTTTCATACTTACAACGTTATACCTACTTAATAATACTTTTCAATGGAATTTGTTCGAAAATTTTGTTACTTCTCATTTGATCAGCTGTTACACAAAAACTTGTAAGCCTACTTAGCTATGATATTTTACATTTTAATTTCACTATATATAAGGTCAGGGTAATGGATAATCAAAAGTATTTTCTAATTTTTTATACAAATAATTTTTATTATGTGTGTGCCGTTTTGATCGATGACTTGTTGCCATCTTGTGGGTAGTACTATGATCCCATTGCTGTAAATAAATTGAGATTTTTGATCAAAATAATAGGTAGTTTTCACATTGTTCTTTTGAAGTTAACTTAATGCTTCCTAAAGAGTTTTGAAGTGACCGAAACAGATGGAAATCTGATGGAGTAAGATCAATTGCCCCTGTTGCTCACGACCAACCCCCCCCCCCCCCCCCGCCTTGTTTAATATTACGATTAATTATTATAATATAATAATAATAATAACAAGTAATATTGTTTTTTGAAATTAATAATTTCTGTCTTTTATATCTTCTACCTTGTTTTGACTTTCTATTTTATTAAAAACTAAACTTCACACACACCTACGTTCCCCCGCAAACGAAGCGAAACTCGGCACCAGAAAAGCAAAAGCGCCTAATAAATAGCATATAGCAATTTGTACAACTACATCAGAAAAGCAAGCAGCAGTCGATAACATGTTGATGAGCAAAAATATCAAGTCCTCACTACGTAAGTATACCATTTAAGAGATAGTTATACCATTATTTGCTTTTTATGTGAGAAAATCTGTTGTACCTGTTTTACCTCGGCACAAATTACTTAGAATTTACTATTGCATTTCAGATACCTGGGTAGGCATAATTTCAACATTGAATCTCACTTAGATGACAAAACTTACTTCTAATGACCTCGCTAAGCAATTTAGGGCTTTCTTTTGAAAGAAGACTTAAACAATAGTCAGCTTGCCTCGGTCCACTACTGGACATAATTCACGCCCAGTACTGGGCCTTCCGTCTTCCGCACCTAGCCATCCAAACGATCTTCTAAACTTCTGTTAAACACTGCAAGGAAGATAACTTAGATGCTTTTGAGGGGGTTCGGGGGGGGGGGGGGTGAGTCAATAAAAAGAAGACTATAATCCAAGGAGCGTATATGTTTATGCTATGGTTTTTAGGGTTCCGTAGTAGTTTTTTTATAGTGTGTGCACAGATAAGGGATGAAGGACCCAACATTTTGTATTGGTGATAGGAGAGTAGGGACTTGACCCCTCCTGAGATTAAACAAACAGTATCAATACCACAATAGTTAAGAATAGTAAATCACTATTTGTAGTAATTAGAATAGATTAGATACCTACCTATAATAAAGCACACCATTTGCAGGGTTCCCCAAGGCAAGGGTAGCCAAAATGGCAAAACGGAACCGTCCGTCCGTCCGTCTGTCCGTCCGCAGTTTAGCTCAGAGACTGTTAGTGCTAGTAGGCAGAAATTTTGCATTGATACACGTATTACTTGGGCCGACAAAGTGAAAGCATAAAATCTTGAAAAATATTTTTTTGAGGGTACCTTCCCTATAAGTAAATTTTGTTTCTCACCTAACCGGGTGGGGTATCATTACATAGGTATTTTTAAAACTATTTTTAGGGGTAGCGAAGATCATTTTTAGATTTAGGAATCCATTTGTGAAATATTAAACTTTAAAGCGCAAATTTTTGTTAAGAGTCAAGTGTACCTATGTAAAAAAACGGTAGTACAGTACATTGAAATTAAAAGGAAAACTATCACAGCTAAGTAGGCTTCACAAGTTTACGAGTAACAGCTGATCAAATGAGAAATAACAAAATTTTCGTACAACTTCCATTGAAAGTTGTTAACACCGTTAGGTATGTATGTACATACCTAACGGTGTTAACAGTAAACAGAAGACCTACTTCTTATGCCGCATTATTGTGCTGGGCAGCTACGGAACCCTACATTGTGCATGGTCCGACATGCATTTGCCCGGTTTTAATATATATAAATAACCTTAATACTAATAACCTCCGGCTCTAGATTTCTTTACATTAAGTACATTAAAAAAAAATCGTAACATTTTTTGTTTTTTTAAGTACTCCCTTCGCCACCTTGTCACACAACCATTTACCACACAGCTGAGAGACCATGGAGTAAAATCGATGTTTCTTTGTAAGGTTTATGGCCTATAATTTACTCCAGTAAAATAGTATGTAGATGGTTAAGGTCATAACTCCAAAAACAAGTGGTAGGTGATTAAGGGTTGATATATTTAATAAATTCCAAAACTGATTTCACATAGTTATTTAGAGTAATCAGGGCGAGCGAAGCCCTAACACTATTCCACAATGTACGCACTTTTGTGGTACCATTTACTAAGAAACTATCACACTTTCCGGTTTGGGTTTTAAGTTATTTATTTAATTATTTGGTAGACAGCAATAACAACACTATTAATACAACCTTGTTAGCAACATACAGCCAATTACAGGTCCTCACTGATAGTTAACACAATTTGAGGGATCACAAGATGAAAAGAAAAAAAAAACATTGATTACAAAAATAAACAAATTAATTACTTACAAAAAATAACTAAATTAAAAGAAAAAACAGAAATTAATTACAAAAAATATAAAAAAATAAAAACAATTAGAAGCATTAACAAGTGCATATCTACGAATTAAGTCAAGCACTATACAGATATTCATCATCCTGATACTTGCTAAAAAACTCAAAGCTAAGGCCACCTCCTCACTGACTACTAATAATTTAAATTTATGTCTATATGTGTCATCTATTAGAGAAATATTATTTTAGACTTTTTAAAAAAAAATGTGGCTAAAAGCTAAATATCTTTAAACAACTGTCTTAAAAAATATTAGGTACTAGGTAGAAAACTTCGTACTTCCTAAAGCACCGCTTTTTGCTAGTGTAAAGAAGCCACGAGAGGAAGCTATTACAAATCACCATGTATACTTACCTACTTACTATATTTTATATCCATTTAAACGTAGATCTATCTACCTAACGTGATGTCAATAAAGTGTTCTGAAGGAATGTTAATCATAGTTTATCGCACACGTTGGCGGCAGCGTGATATCTGTTTACTGAAAATCACAAGCACAGTCCGTGTTATTAACAGGTCTAAGTATTATACTAAGTCCAGATCCGGCTTCAACTGGTTTATATGAAACCAGGTGTGGATCCAGGACTTTGTTCGGGAGGGGGGGGGGGCAATGTGTGACCCAACCGGCCAAGTGTGAGTCGCTTCCATGACGGGAGATTCAACACCGGTACACCAGCTACAGTAGGATCAACGTAACTAGGCCGGACTGAAGTAGGCGACAAATGGTTGCGCTGATGCATTTTTTGGAAGTAAATAGTGACAGGAAGCGGGGGGCGGGGGCGGTAACTAAACCAAGAGAATTAGAGATGCGATTACACATTACATTGTCATAATTAGTATTACTAACTCATGTTCTTTTGTGATTATTTTCGTAAAGAAATTGTTTTTCAAAGTTTCTTTAGTATTTACTGTAACTGTTCTAAATTTAAACTTTTATGAACTCATTTCAATAGTATTTTTATATTGTTGATTTAAAATGTTGTTAGTATTTTTAATCGATTAAATATAATTAATCGTTTTCGTAAGTAATTTTAGGGTCACATCTCTATGACATGCGCGAAAGTGTTATGAACCTAACTTCAATCCGGTCAAGTTACGTTGATCGTACTGTACTGCCGCTGAGGGGACCAATTGTCTGTCAAAACAGCACTGTGTCAAAACTCCCCACCAAAAGGTATTTCAGTCTAGGTGGGAGGGGAGGCGATTGCCTATGTTGCCCCCATGTTGCTTGGATACGTGCCTGCAGAGGCGACGGTTTAAACATTTTCAGGGGTAACCCGATACAAAATATATCTTGCTGGACATGTTTCTTTGTACCCACTAGTAACTACAATCTAAAGGGAAACCAAATGTAATGATGTTCTAAGGACTCCTTGCCACTGCACGCCTGTATAAAACTAAGCAAATAAGAAAAAACTGTGGCACTCGAGAACTGCCGCGGTAAAGCTATTGCATTAAAAAAACAACATATATATATATATATTTTAATTTGTTTTTAATAAAAAAATACATACTTAAAAAAAAAAATATTTAAGTAAAATAATTAAAAAAAAAAAAAAGTAGGTATCACCGCTTAAAAGTGCCGGTCGGAGTGGTGTGTTAGGTTATTTTCGTTACGGAATTTCTGGATTCGGTCTCCACGCTCAAGGCCCGCGATAGAAGCTATGCAATAGCTTAAAAATTAAAAACACTTTGTGTTTTAGAATAGGAAGGTTATTATTTTAATCATTTTAATGGCCATATTGACCAGAGAAAATATAGTCTTTTCTTGTCTTGACGGATTGATTGATTCATCAATGCAGAGCCAGCGGCTTACGCTGGCTCTGCAAACCTGAAATGTAGGCGACCTTTTGTGTATATTGTAGGCATTCACGAAAAAAGAGATTTTAGAAATTCTTCCCCTAATGAAATTTCGTATTTAGCTTTTTGGTTTATACTATGAAAACACGTGTTTCAGCGTTTATTGGAATATCAACCTCTAAGAGAGTTAAATAGAGGTTGCAAGTTTGTGTGAAACTCCGTCAGTTTGGAACTTAGATCTGTGAAATTTCGTAATTTGGCTTTTTGGTTTGAAATAAAGAAATGTGCCTATTTCAGCGTTTTTGCTTATATATTACTAGCTGTCCCCTACAACTTTGTCTGCGTAAATTTCCCCGTTTTTGCAACATTTCTCATTGCTGCTTCGCTTCTATTGGTTGTAGTGTGATGTTATATAGTCTGTAGCCTTCCTCGATAAATGGGCTACCCAACAGATTTTTTTTTCAATTCAGACCAGTATTTCCTGAGGTTGCCGCTTCAAACAAACAAACTCTTCAGCTTTATAATATTAGTGTAGATTATTATTATAGCCCTCTATTGGTAAAATACTGTTTAAAATAGATTGAATATTTTTTAAGTTTTACATTTAAAAAAACAAATAAAAATCTATATTTTCTCTATTAGAGTCAGCCTCTTCTTTTTGAGATAGCTATCTAGATAGATATTTGTCTGTTTGCCGTACAAATAAATAGTTGATCATCGTAGAACTAAAAGAGGGCAAACAAAGGTGACATGTTTAATTAAACAGCTCTTACTAAGAAAAATAACATGCTATTGAGAAATGCTATCACGTGAATGATTGCTAGCGCTAGATTTGTAAACATTTGTAATTAAACAACGCTTCGTAACTTCATGTATGATTCACAATCATAACAGCTTACTTAGGTGTAAATCTTTAGACAAAATGAAAGAACGCCAGACGAAGATGAAGCAAAGACACGTCGTGAACGGGGCACGGATGCGATATCTATGTTACTATCTTTATATTTTTAATTCTACTGTACGTGTGTATGTCACTGAACTCCTCTTAAACGGCTGGACCAATTTTGACGATTTATTTGTGTGTGTTGCAGTGGATTTGAAAATGGCTAAGGCATCGGTCTCGCAATCGTGAGGTCGCGGGTTCGAATCCTACCCATTATACTACCGACGTGAACCCACTCCTAATACAAGCCTTTGAGCTTAGCTGGAGGGGTTAACAAGATTGCTAGTAATGTGGGACTCAATCCTACATTGCTAGTTATCTTTTTTTTATTAAAAAAAAAAAAAAGAAATAAAAAAAAAGATAGGCGGTACAAAGTTTGCCGGGACAGCTAGTATGTATCTACTATAAATATCTTATGAACCGTGATATCAAAAAATATGACAAAAATTACAAAGGTACCGCTTAATAAATACCAATTATCAATTGAAGTCTGTTTAATGTGGTTTTTAGGGTTCTGTAGCCAAAATGACAAAAACGGAACCCTTATAATTACGTCATGTCCGTTTGTCTGTCGATGACACAAGCATTTTACTGCAAAGACAATGAATATTGAGGACTTCACTTCGAGTAAAGACCTCCTCCATTTTAGAGATGATCATCCCTGTAAGATAACTAATATTAACAGTATTAACTTACGCTTATTTTAATTTTGGATATAGTTTTTCGATGCCACACGGGATCACCGCTACTTTTTCAGAGGAGGTTAAGAAACGTACTTGGTCTGATTGGGTACCTCACTACTCGTCTGTGTTTTGCATTAAAGACGGCAAAGCGTCGTATCTGAGTTCCATTTTTAGGGTTTTCGCCTCTATTACAATTGCATAATACAATTTGGTATTGAGTTTCTATGAGTACCAATTTCATCAGAGCTTATTCTGTGGGGCGGTGGGAGTGTGTCCGACTGCAATGCAAGAGGTCGTGGGTTCGATTCCCACACGGGACACCACTTTGTGTGATCCACAAATTGTTGTTCCGGGTCTGGTTGTACTTTGTGTCCGTGACTTGTATGTCCCCCGCGACACAGTGCTTGTACCCAACTGCGGGAGTAGTCTTTAAAAAAAAAATAGTAGAGTCACTTTATTGGCAGTCCGCGACAGGTCGACATGGCATGGCTATCGGTTTATAAGATTAGTTGGAAAAGACTCAAACAATACATGCCCTACACCGGCCACACTACGCCCCTCCTATCAAACAGTGGCGGAGGGTCCTCAGGACACACTCCCACCACTGATGGCGCGGCGGGACTGTGTCCGACTGCTACGCTACAACAATTATTGCCAACGCGCTACAACAATTTGTGGATCTTACAAAATGGTGTCCCGTGTGGGAATCGAACCCACTCTTGCGTAGCAGTCGGACACACTCCCACCGCACCACAGAGGCATTAAATTCACCCCTGGTTGTCTTATTCGTATCCATATAAAATGTATAACATAGTTCCAATTTATAGAGCGGCGGTAGCCTAATGGCTAAGGCATCGATCTTGTAATCGTGACGTTGCGGGTCCGAAACCTACCTATTACACTACCGACGCGAACCCACTCCTAACAGCCTTTGAGCTTAGCTGGAGGTTAACGGGATTGCTAGTAATGTGGGACCCAATTCCACATTGCTATTATCTTTAAAAAAGAAATGTACTGCATACAAACAGCTCGCATACAAAATCGCTCACCGCAAATAAATACCTTTAATGTTGTAGGTACATTTTATTTACACATAATAAAATATAGTTCAATTGATATTCCAACAGCATTGAGAAAACAATATAAAATTTATATATTTCCGTCTAAAATTAAGCGGTTTAGGTAAAACATATATTTGTTTACGATATTATGATTTGAATATTAAAATTGATATTCGTGCTTAATTTTACTAATGAAATAGGTAGGCGGGAGATATCTGGGGTGCTATTCTGATGACAATCAGGCTTGTGCCTTCGGTGCTGTGCTGTTGTAAGACACGTTAGTTTCTTCGCAAATAGTAGACGGAACTCTAATCGAATGACAATCGAATAGAATGACGTTGCGCGTGCAAAATCGAGACTATGATTTTTTTTAATAAGAGTTTCGCCGTTTTGCTTGTGCACGGCGCAACGACGTCATTCTAACGTTTTCGATTGTCAATTAGAATTCCACCCGGGAAAAATTATAAGTAGAATTCAGATGGAAAATCGCCACGTATAATTTTTCACTGGCAGTCTAAATTTTGTTTTGCGTAGTACTATAGTACTCGATCCGTTGCGTCATCCGCCATCTTGATTTTAAGTGTCAATTTTTGTTTATTATTAATAATTCAAAACGATTTATTCAATAAACAAAAATGAACCTTTAAGACCAAGATAGTGGATGACGCAACCGATCAAGTACCACATGAAACAAAATTAAGACTGCTAGTGCCCAGTCCAACTAATTCCGAAGACAAATGACTATCTTATAATTTTTCCCGTGTTTACCCCTTTTTGAGCCAATTCCATTGGGCTGTTAAGCCACTTGTCTAGCGGGTCAGAGGACAGATGGAGTCTTGAGTCCATAAGCCGCTCTCTACCCTGGATGCACTCTAATCTATGTGAACTAACAAAGTCAATTACAGCGCTCCTTTCCCATTCGCGAGACCATTCTAACATCTCTATTCTGTGGCTGCGCACAAAACTGTGAGTTTGTGAATTTAGAGAATAGACCTCTGCAGTATTAATCCAAATAGGTAGACACAGATCATCTCACAGTGATTGATTGACTACGGACGCCATCCGCCGAGGCGTGCCTAGGAAAATAGACGGGCCGGTTTGTTTTTTAAAAAAAAAATGGGAGGTGAAGGCACCAAACAGCAGAGCCTGGAAGTGTATAGAGGAGACTTTTGTCCTGCAATGGAACTATACAGGTTAAACAACCTTTTTTTAAACGCTTTTACTTTCTGAAGCGCGTGTTGGTTCGAATTTGTTCGGGAACGTGTCGTATTAAAAACTAGCTGTCCCGCGCAACTTCGTATGCGTAAATTTTCGCCGTTTTTGCAACATTTCTCGTCGCTACTCCGCTCCTATTAGTCGTAGCGTGATGTTATATAGCCTATAGCCTTCCTCGATAAATGGGCTATCCAACAAAAAATCCTGAGATTAGCGCGTTTAAACAAACAAACAAACAAACTCTTCCTCTGCTTCTTCCGCTTTATAATATTAGTATAGATATTAACTCCATGATAAACTGGTTCCATTTGCGTATTTCTTCTTCTTCTTTGAGTTTATGGCAATCTAGCCGTTTTAACGGCAAATTTCTGCCAGTCAAGTATTTATGCGCTTATTACATGTACAAAGTCTCGTTTTTATTCAATTATCACGTATTCAAATCATTTCTACAAGTTAAACTCGGAGCTGTAAAAATAATGGATGGTCAGTTTGCCGCCATTTTTATAACTCTTTTGCGTATTTGTATACGCTTCATAATGACGTCGTACCTATGTCAAATACTAGAGGTAAGGGTAAAATTTTCCTGAGGTAACCCGATACGAAAATGTATCATGTTAGAGACAGTTATTGTACCTACAATATTAACTAAATACAATTTAAAGGGAAACCGAAATTAATGGTATTCTAAGGACCCGCCCGCCACTGTCAAATACGCAATGTCTGTAATCAAACTTAGAGGCAAGTAATCTATACTAATATTATAAAGCTGAAGAGTTTGTTTGTTTGTTTGAACGCGGTAATCTCAGGAACTACTGGTCCGAATTAAAAAAAATCTTTCACTATTGGATAGCCCATTTATCGAGGAAGGTTTACGCTTTCACGCTCAAACTACTGAACCGATTTAGATGAAATTTGGTATGGAGATAGTTTGAGTCCCGGGGAAGGACATAGGATAGTTTTTATCGCGATAACCGACATCCACGCGGGCGGAGCCGCGGGCGAAAGCTAGTACATTTATAAAGACACGGAGATTTGACTGAGTGCACACCTGGCCTAAAAGCGGTACGCCAATTTAATCATTTTAATTCAGGCAAAACCTTTGTTGTGGCTTCTTTAGGTACATAACACTAAATAACCTTGTAATATCAGTTTTGGAAAACATGTAATATATTAACCCTTAATCACCTACCACTTGTGGACCTTAACCACCTACAGACTATTTTTACTGGAGTAAAATCATTGTTTATTGTGGGGATTTGGCCCTAAACTTGACAAATAAACATAGAACATACTCCGGGGTTGTGTGACAAAAGTAACTAGGTAGTGAGGGGTTAATTTGTATTTTTTTTTTAATGTTATTATAAACTAATTTGGACTAATGGAATGAACGAAGTCACGAGCGGGAAGTTATTAGTAAGTATAATATAAATTAGTCTATACAATTATATTAGAGCCATTATTATCTTCCTAGGTAAGTTTAGGTTGTAGGTAGGTAGTAAAATTATAATATCATTCAATGCGTTATTATAATGTTGCCGTTATGTCAACATTTTTGACTCCAGTAGCAATACTGGAGAGGCAGCACAATGCTGAGTGAGATCCAATTTTTTACACACACGTCAATTTTTTTTTTTTATATATTGTAAATAAGATTTTCATATATGTATTGTGTAAAAAATAAACGCTTTTTCTTTTCTTTCTTTATTTTTTTTTTTGTAGTTCGTTTCATCCTAGAACACAAAATGTCCTAATACATATTAAAATAATAGTAGCACAACATTGAGGTTCAAATAACTAAAAGTTTTTGACATAGGTAAGCTCGCCAATTAAATTAATAAACCGGCCATAAACCCGCGAGCTTTTGACTCAGACGCTGCGCTGTGTAGCGAGAATTTTTATTTTGTTATTACTCTCGATAAAAGCGAGCAGTGCCCGCCCGACGGCACGAGATTTAGTGCGCGTAGAATAGTCGTCGAGAACGCATGCGTGTGCGCAATCCTTTGATCCAAGCGCATCGAGCTTAGTAACAGGAAAATAATAGTTTTTATTTTAAAAAATACTTTATATTGTGTTATTAATTGTATTTAAATAAATATTAACAAGTGTTTAAAGTTAAAATTTGTGATATTTGTGAAATTTAAAGTGTGTAAACGTATTTTTAAAGTGCAGTAATCTTTTTAATTTTCGAGTGATTATTCAGAAATCGCTTTAAAAGTGTAAATGTGGTGACATATCAAACTGTATATCCCTTAGTGAAACCGTAAGTATTTGTTGTTTCTACTTTTCATTCATGTGAAATCAGCAACAGTATTCAAACAGCGTTCATGTCACTGAATATCTTATTATTCAAATTGTGAAATTGATAGTCATTTAAAGGGTTACTTGTAATACCAGCACCCACCAGTGGTATCAAATAATTATTTATTTGTCTTGTTGTTTGTTGTATTTTGTAAAGTTATATTTTAAACTTCATCTGTAATTAATTATTGCTGTAGATAATTATTATTATTAAATAAATAAAAAAGTCTAATTACATAAAACTTCATTTACAAATAAACCCAAGCAGCGGACAAAAACGGTTGTTCGTAATTCTTTATACATAATAGAATTAAGGACAATTTAAAAAAAATCTCATACATGATCATTTTATCAATAAACAGCGTTCCCTGAAATTGTACTCTATACTTATAATATTCGTAACTTTGGACCACACCACAACATAATATTATTTCCTGTTATAGATAACAATACATAATAGTTACAATAGAATTACTGCTCGTTCAGTTAAACAATAAAAACACATGTTACAATATTGTAAAATATTTACAACATTCAAATCTTTCCCAATATTTGGACGATGAATAATATTTAGAATTTTAAATTAATAGATAAATAAATTGAATTATATTATGTTTTTCTTTTATTAATTGAATATATTTATTGATAAATATGCAAGTTATTTTAAAACTATGTAAAATAAGTTTGTTTATATTATTAAAATATTTAAAAAAAAGTAAAATTAGGTTTAGCTTGCTAAGCTCCTCAGATATCGATAAAATAATTTCAAAAAAATAAAAACATAAAATAGACTATAATAGATAACCTACTTAACTCACAATTATTCAAAAAAACTTGGTTTGCAGTTTTTGTTAAAAAAAAATCATACCTTTAATATAAGTAGAATACTAAGTACCGCTAAAATATCAATATACCTAAGAGGACGTCCATAAATTACGTGAGGTGAATTTGGCGGATTCCTGACGTCCCCGTCACCTCCTTCATCTAGTGAGATTTGGCTTGACCCCTCCCTCCCTACCTAATCTGACGTAAAATTTCACATTTTATTAACACTGGCCAAGTGTGAGTCGCTCGCACGACGGGGGAGGGGGTGCTCAATTTTGCCGCTCTTTATTTTTGTTACAAAGATTTTAAAATTTCCAAAAATCTTTGTCCAAAAGAGCAGAATAAACTTGGTTCCTAAAGAGCCTTTTGCAAGATTTAAGTTTCTTGTCTGCATACAATTAAATTGTAGCAACAAATCATGGGCGTTCCCAGGGGGGCGGGGGTTGGGGGATCAGGGGTAGAAACCCTTTGAAATTAAAAAAAATAGGTACACAGTTACAGAAGGTATACATTTTCGGCCGGTCTCAATAATCTACCTATCGATGGATTTCGCTACTAGAGGTAGAATTTTGACATAATTTGTATGGAGCTTATGTCAAATATATACCTCTAATAGCCAAATCCATCGATAGTTAGATTATTGAGACCAGACGTTAGTGGAGCCTCCAAATGATTCTGGGTACGTCCGTGGTTAAACTATTACACTACCCTAAATCAGGGCCCTAAATCTAGATGGCCTTGAAAATTTGTTAGATAATTAGGACCCTAACTCTTATTACACCTCTCTTTTTAAGGGTCTTCATTCAGTGTAGTGTAATAAGCGCATTAGACTAGAACTCTATTGACATCGTATACACTTTAAAAGAGGAAGAAAACCATGCAGCATCATAAACAAACCTTAATTCCCGTGAGAACAGGATATGCTAGTATATTCTTAAGTTACACCATAATATGTAAAAACCGGCTAGAAAAAGTTAGTACGAAAATAGAGTTTTAATTGAAATTTATCCTCATATTTTGAAAATAAGTAGGTACCTTGGTACAACAAACCAAACGATGTCATTATACTTTATTGCTATTATAAAGTTCTATCAGTTCCCACTCCGATCCAGCCGCGTTTCAATGAGGGCCAATTAAAGGCCCATTTAGTTAGGAGAGTTGTCAACAGTTGATTTAAAGATTTTCTTTATGAGTTTGCCTGAGGGAGTCAAAGGTTAACTTGCTAGAGAACATCCATGCCTTCTACAACAGTACCAAAGACAACGTGTCTGCCGTCCAACCACGAGGTTTTCACAGTACTTAGTGATGAAGAACTCAGACTTTTTTTTTTGAAGACTCCCGCAGTTGGGTACAAGCCCTGTGTCGCGGGGTATTTACAAACATACAAGTCACGGACACAAAGTACATCCAGACTCGGGCCAACAATTTGTGGATCACACAAAGTGGTGTTCCGTGTGGGAATCGAATCCACGACTTTTGCGTAGCAGTCGGACACACTCTCACCGCGCCACAGAGGCAGTCAATTTTTATTATTGTGGTTTAGTTTTGGGGTCATCATTGGGCATGGAGAGGGCTCCAGAACTGGTGTGCTTCATTCTATTACTATGTCTATTTTCCTAAAACAACACATTGACATTTGCTAAAAAAAAATATTTTGGAAAATAGTTATTTTTTGGGGGGCACTCCATACATGTAAATGTATGGAGTGCCCCCCAAAAAATAACTATTTTTATCATTTAGCTATCAAAGTAAATAGCGCCTACTACAAGATAACTTTTCACCAAATTTCATCAATACTCATCGAGTAGTCTTTGATTAAAATTACCTGTGACATACGGACAGACAGACAGACGGACATGACGAAACTATAAGGGTTCCATTTTTGCCATTTTGGCTACGGAACCCAAAAATTTGGCATTTTCTGATTTTCATTAAAATGAAGACTGTGGTAGTCTTCATTTTATTGAAAATCACCTGACACATTTAGGAGCAGAGTGCATAGGCATCTTCTGGGTGCGCCCGTTCCATAGATGGCTTCATCAATGCTTACCATCAGTCATGATTAGAGCCAAGAGGAAGTTCCTTGGGAAATTAACAAAAAAAAAACAAAACATTTTAACGAGTCAATTATATTAATTGGCCACTAGAAATAAGGTAAACATAACTATACCAAACTATAACGAAGGTTAGTTAACTATTGGTTAACGATATGGAAAATTTTATAGTTACGTCGCAGTCCATGGTATATCGACAGAAAAACTTACACAACTTGTTTATGGTTTCTCAGAACGACATACAAAGATACCATGAGATCAACGCAATGGTTGTCACATACGAAAGTGAAAATAGGCTAAGTGCATAACCTACTAATATTATAAAGTTTGTTTGAAGGCGATAATATCAGAAACTACTTGTTCGAATTGTAAAAATATTTTACTGTTGGATAGCCCATTTATCAAGGAAAGCCATAGGCTTTAACATGACGCTACGACCAATAGGAGCTGAGCATCAATGAAAAATGTTGCAAAAACGGGGTAAATTGACGCTGACTAAGTGGCGCGGATCAGATCTATTATAAGAAAAAAGCTAATGTAAAGCGTAACGCAAGTAGTTTTATGATATTTTTAATTATGAAAGATGATCGTCCAACTTAAAATGTACATTTATATTTTCACTACCTAGTGAAAATATAAAAATATTATTAGTATTATTTATGATACTAAGAACAAACTATTACTTAGAGAAATTAGACACAATAAAACCTACGCAAATCAAGTTAACCTATAGCCACAGGTATTTTTTTTAATCGTAAATACTATAGCTATATTCAAACGATTACGGCAACATAAATTAAAATTACAGATAATCAAAGACAAAATATAAATAATCATAGAATACATTTAAGAAAATATTTTTTGAAAAATCGAACTGTCGGTCTATAAAATAAATTCGATTTAGAATAAATTCAGAAATCAGGCGGTAAAATATGAATCGGGACTACTGGCAGCCCTGGTTCTCTATATTTATCACGTGATTTTATTGTCGCAATTTTGGGCCAGACACCACTCACGGTGGTCCTTTCCTGGCAGGTGACAGTTTTGGGACCAACGGAATACAAAACTTGTTTATATTTACTGTGGAACAAGAGGCATCATCATTGTACAGTTTTTTTGAAGACGGGTTTTAATATCGTCTTGTTTGACGTGACAGGTTACCCGTATCATGTCTTCAATGAATTGATATTTAGCAAATAAATCAACTTTTATTATTATTAAAGGTGTTTGTTAGTTCTACAGAGAATACATTTCTTGCCAGGTTATTTTCATATGGTCTAATGAAGTTTAAATTATATTATTATAATCTAATATATAAAATTCTCGTGTCACAGTTTTCGTTGCCATACTCCTCCGAAACGGCTTGACCGATTCTCATGAAATTTTTTATGCATGAATATGCAATATAAATTAACAAAGAAACTCTTAGGGGTATGAAAAATAGATAGTAGCCGATTCTCAGGCTTACTGAATAGTAAGCCTGAGAATCGGCTACTATCTATTTTTCATACCCCTAAGAGTTTCTTTGTTAATTTAACGCGATAATCTCAGGAACTACTGGGCCGCATTGAAAAAATATTTTATTGTTGGATAGCCCATTTATCGAGGAAGGCTATAGGTTATAACATCACGCTACGACCAATAGGAGCGGAGCAGCAATGAAAAATGTTGTAAAAAAAAAAGGAAGAAAAAAGGGAAAATTTACGCAGATGAAGTTGCGCGGGTCAGCTAGTACTAGTATAGAGTTTTTAGTCCTTCTAATCATTTTAAAATTCGGGACTTAATATCAGATTTGCAAAATAAAAAATGCGAAAATAATATCCGTACCGGTAACTGGCACCAGGCCCGGAAACAAGGGGGACCAGACTCGACCGAATTACCTTTTTTTTGGGGAATTTGAGAATTTTGACACCGGATGCTAACTACCCCCCTCTGTGGTAGTACATATGGTGTACCGATGTTGAATCAAATGAATCCCCCCAGTCATGCGAGTGACTCACACTTGACCGGTTGAGTCGAATCTTGCCCCCCCCCCCCCCTCTCCAAAACGTAATTCTGGATCCGCGCCTGGCTGGCACAATGTGCATAACACGTTCTTGCATGTGCTACCTAATTAACTGTCACGCCTCTATATGATTTAACGCTACTAGTGCCGTACCATGAATTCTTGTATTACTTTATGTAATTTTATGCTAATTTAAAATGTATTGGAAGAAAAATTCGTCTCAGGCGGCTCAGATAATTATGTATAAAAATTAGCATAATATAATTTAAAAATTACAAAAGTAATGTTCAGTCACGTCATCATAAATCTGTGTTTCAATGGTTTCTGCAACAAAACTCACATGGCAGTACAAGTTCCTCTAGGACACGGTTGGTGGCGCGACGAACGCCGAAAATTCAACTCAGATAGACATGTCTCGGTGCTAGAGTTGGTAATGGCATAAGGACCCTGGAAACGATCAAATACATTTGAAAAATATATATGTCAAACTTTGTCATCAAATAATAGCTAAAACGTTTAAACCAACCATCAAACATATTTGTCAAACAACGTCCCAGTGCAATGATTAAAATGTTTGTCGCTTAAGATCTTATTTGCCAACACCGCCATACGCGTTCAAACATGTACAACACATGATCGTTTACAGGGCCCCTTTTCATCAAACATGTAAATTGTTTGACAAACACGTTAAACAAAGCGGTAGGCTATTAAATTATTTGACAAACACGTTAAATTTGACAAATTATTTGATCGTCTACAGTGCACTTTACGGCGAGTGTTTCCTCCATAAATTTAAAATTATAATTTTTTTTTTTTTTTTATAGAATATGGGAAATCATCAAATGACTTCTTCCGCTGTGGGCATGAGCGGAAGGGCGTGTCAGACTCTTACTGACTAAAACCCATCTGTGTTAAATTATAAACTACTAGCTGACTCGCGCAACTTCGTCTGCGTAAATTTTCCCCGTTTTTGCAACATTTTTCATTGCTGCTCCGCTGCTATTGGTCGTAGCGTGATCTTATATAGCCTCGATAAATGGGCTATCCGACACTAAAATATTTTTCAACTCGAACCTGTAGTTCGTGAGATTACCACGTTCAAACAAACAAACTCTTCAGCTTTATAATATTAGTATAGGTTAATATAGATTTTCTTTAAGTACCATTCATTCTGGAACAAATTTGACGTCAATTAACTACTTATTACTTACAGACTCACGTTTATAAACAAATGTCTTGATTTGCCACATCAAATCTAATCAATTATTGTTTAAACTGAGTTTGACGTAAGTTAACTTGTTTTAAAAATAGTGATACAATGAACTTAGTTACCGCCTTGTGATCATAAATTAGGTAGGCTTGAGGGTATTGCGTCGTTTCGTGTCACGACATTTTATTTAGGTTAAGTTGCGGGAACTGCACCTTATAAAAATTATCTTGCGCGATTCGTGTCATGACTTTAACAATTCGTGACACAAAACGACGTATACCCAGGCTTGAAATTGCTTGCCTTGGCTTGAAAGCGTGTGAAAATTATGAAACTTCTGCTATTTTCAGAATTGTAATAGGTGGTAAACTGACTTAATACTATTGAGCTGTCATCAATTTTGTCATTATATATATATATATATATATTTGGGATAACAAACAATTGTACATTTAGCCTTAATTCTAATTCTATCTTACAAATTAAATCTTTGTACAATCCACAGCGTTTCCACGTAGAGTACAGTGAGTTAACGCTAACTAATATAATTTAGATTTTAAGAATACTGATTACAGTGCTTTTAAAAATATTACGGTTAGAGGCAAAAATATCTACTGTATAAATTATTATTATAAGTTTTGAATATTCTATGGAGAGACTATCACCCGCGTTGGTGCGACATGTAGGCGTAGCAAAAGTCGGATAAGCGCGCACCTCTCGTCTTATTAGTTCTGGGTATAACATAACATATATTATTAACTAATTCCGAATAATCGAATTTATTTGAAATACATTTGCATTCGAGCAGTTTGTACAATAAATACACAAATGCAGTGGCAGATCCAGGATTTTGTTTCAAGAGAGAAGGTAGAAAGAGTTTGATCAAGGTTTTTGATTTAAGGGAGCTTGTCCCAACTGAGGGAAGGAAATGCGCAAAAACTTAGATACTTTTGAGGGAGATTTCTGCTCCTTAGCTCCACTCCGAAGTCGGAAATCAGTCGAAATATCGTCTAGATTGACTCAAAAATAAGAAAAATAAGGTAGGTACATCTGGTGTTGCAACAATGTAAAAAAACACGTTTCTATTTTATTATAGTCATTCATTGAAGCCGGTTGTTTTGTGTCACCCCAGTTTTATCCAGAGAGAACTGGCCACGACGATTTGTTTTAATTTGTTATCTATGGTTTAATATACTGGCTATTTGCACAGAATACCGGAGAGTACAGAAGGCAATACGAGTAGACTCGATTCCGATTTTTAAGAATGTGTACATTTGTCGTGAACGTTAACACTACACATATTGGAGAGAATTTAAAAATGTGTCCAACTCTAAGCTGTAAATAACAGTATAAAACCTTCCAATGTAGCGCCTGCGCAGATGAATGATTGGAGAATTTTAACCCTTATAGATTTTTTTTTAAGCTACGGATCTTAATCGCGTTAATATTTTATCATTTTGGGACGGCCGTGGTCACAGGTAGACTGTCTACCTGTGACTATGGCCTTTGCCATACGATCGAAATGTCGGGCAATAAAACAAAGGCTTATAAAAATTGTATGTGTACAAATCGCGAAAGTTTTTTTTAAAATTAAAACCCTCATTAGGGTGCAAGCCCTGTGTCGCGGGCGCCTTTACAAACATTCAATTAACGAACACAAAGTACACCAAGACTCGAAACAACAATTTGTGGATCACACAAAGTGGTGTCCCGTGTGGGAATCGAACCCACGACCTCTTGCGTAGCAGTTGGACACATTCCCACCGCGCAACAGAGGCCACCGCCGAGTTTACGAACACATAATTTTTAACCCTGTTACTAATTTAGCACCACCCGTATTTATCATATTTAGATGGACACTTTTCATACAAAGTTATATATTACTCCATATATGTACATATTATCTCCATGACAGGTACAAACAAATAGCACAAAATACTGTGAGTACAGAAAGCAAGCTTCATAGTAAACGCCACTGACCTGTAATAATACTAGTAGGTACGCTGGACTTGCTACCCGTATAAAGTGACAGGAATTTTAAATGCCGAATCGAATGACCGTCCTGTCAACTTTTTGACACTTACGACAAATGGCCGTTGTTGTTATCATTTTTAAGGGGGCGTCTAAACGGGCAATTTTTTACGGCAATTTGTGGCGGCAATGCTGTGGCCGGCAACATGGCAGTACTCTCTAATATTGATTTAATGGTTGCCGGACGATAGCTGACCGATCGATTTTCCAATGTTGCCTGCCCGGTCAATTTTGCTGTTGTTTCAGTCGCTCTCTATTTTATAGTTGCCGGGTTGTGTAGCCCGTTTAGGAGACTGGATCATGCGCCATACACTTGCAGACATATTGTCATTATTGGCCGAGCAATTAGTTGCCAATAGACGCCCCTATAAACAAGTATAGACTTACATTTCGTTGAGTCACGTGGACGCGAATGCGAATTTTTTACGGCAAAAATCCTCGGTTTTGCACAATTCATTTAACGATGTCATTCTATTCGATTAGCGTTTATGTCACTATCATGGGGGTCTGATGTCTATACTCTATGGTCTGTACATTGAGATTTTAATGGGTTACAAGCAGTAAAAAGCTTGGAAGTAAAAGTGAAAGCTCTGTATGAAAACGGGTTAGTGATCTTACGAAGAATGGAGTACTTGCTTTCCCTGCGGCGATAATATATGTTTTTTTTTATTTATTACCTATCTTTTATTTTCGTTGTAATTCTTGATAACTTTAAATTAATATCACGCTGTACACTACCCCTACCTAATTCGTGTATTTCTGTCTCTGTCCATCCAAAGGTTGTCTGGAAGAGATCGCTCTTAGCGATAAGGCCGCCCATTGTACATAAAAATTATACAATGTATACTTTGTTTTTTATATTGGTGTACAATAAAGTATATATTATTATTATGTTCTTTCCCGGGGCTAAAATGATTTCCATTGAAAATTTCATCTGAATCGGTTCAGTGGACTGCCTCTGTGGCGCGGTGGGAGTGTATCCGACTGCTACGCAAGAGGTCGTGGGTTCGATCCCCACCCAGGATAAAACTTTGTGTGATGAGCACGATGGTTTATTCTGTGTCTGGGTGTAATTTATCTATAATATGTATGTATTTAGAAATATGTAAGTATGTTTATCAGTTGTTTGGTTTCCATAGTACAAGCTCTGCTTAGTTTGGGATCAGATAGCATTGTGTGAGTTGTCCCAAGATATTATTATTATTATTATTATTATTATTATTATTATTATTATTATTATTATAGTGGTGTATGAAAACGTAATAGACAGATTAAGAGTTATTTTTACATTTATAATATACTAGCTGACCCGCGCAACGTCGTCTGCGTAAATTTTCCCCGTTTTTGCAACATTTCTTATTGCTGCTCCCCTCCTTATTTCTCCACTATTTAATGGATATTATTATACATATAAAACGTCCTCTTCAATCACTCTATCTATTAAAAAAAACCGCATCAATATCCGTTGCGTAGTTTTAAAGATTTAAGCATACATAGGGATTTAGGGACAGAGAAAGCGACTTTGTTTTAAACTATGTAGTGAAGTATGGTTTTGGATCAACAGTGGTATCTGTGGGTCATAAATACCTATAAACAGCAAAGCAAGCTGTCTGCCGAACAATAAAATAAAAGACTCATTCAATCGATTTGAGAGTCTCTAAAAATAGAATGAAGAATCATTTTCAATCTTGGTACTAAACAATTGTAAAATGACGTCTCATGAATATTAGATTCGAGACGTAGTTAGTTGTTTGTTAACAGCTGCATTATGGAATGATATATTATTGGGGTTCCGTAGCAAAAATTCCAAAAACGGAACTCTTTCTGGTCTGTCTGTCCATCCGTATATCACAACTCACAGGCATTTTACTCAAATACTGGTACACAATGAGTATTGACTGCATTTGGTGAAAAAGTGTCTTGTAGTAGCCGCTACTTATTTGGGTGGGCACTCTGTAAATGTAACAGAAGCTATATTTTTTTTTGAGCATACATCAACTTGTGGCTAGTATGGATTTTTAAGTGAAAACCTACACCTAATCACGACCTTATAATATACACAAATTCTTACGAAACCTAAATAAAACACTAAGTGTTCACTAAGAAAGACCTGAAAAATCATAGTGCTGATAAACAACATTTTAATTAGCGAGCTGTGTTGAATGGTTTTGTGTTTCGGCTTGTGAACAGTGGCATACTTCCAAAGATGGCATATTTCCAAATTTTGTTCCAAAAAAAACTTGGAATTATGTCACATTTTTTGGAGCGGCCATTGACTTATGTCAATACCACTATCTACTAGTAGGAGTTGTAACAATTCAGCAATAATCATATAATATTTTGGGACAATTCACACAACGTAATCTGATCCCAAACTAAGCAGAGTTGTATACTTGTATTATGGAAACCAGACAACTGATAAACATACTTACATATTTCTAAATACATACGTATTATAGATAAATAACACCCATACACAGAATAAACCTAGCCTAGTGCTCATCACACAAAGTTTTATCCTGGGTGTGGATCGAACCCACGACCTCTTGCGTAGCAGTCGGATGCACTCCCACCGCGCCACAGCGGCAGCAAATTGACTAACTGAGTTTAACTTGTAAAAAATGAATTGAATACATGATAATTGGATAAGAACGAGACTTTGTGCAACTAAAGTTCTGCCAGTGTCTAGTATTTATTGTACATACTTGACACTGGCAGAAATTAGCCGTTAAAACGGCTAGACTGCCATAAATTCTAAGAAGAAGAAGAACTACTAGTAGAGTAGATACAATAATAAATACTTATCTCGTGACGCTCATAGATAGCTATTACACGCTCAATCCAGATCGTGATCTGATCAAGGTCGCAGATCGCAATAGATTGATACATTTTGATTCGGTTATTTGTGTCACGATCCGTCAATGGAACACGTTACACGTTCAATCTGGATCAAGATCAGATCACGATCACAGGATCTTGATCTAGATTTAACATGTAATGGCTGCCATAAGCTTTGAAGCTTGTTCTACGAACTTTATTTATTTTGTTAAAACAGCAAAACATTGCACAGAGCCAACAGTTTCAAAAGAAACAGGAAAACATCTGTATTACTATAAATATGAACTGAGGAATTCGTATCTAAATATTTAATTGTACGTATTTTCCTTAGACTTCGACTTATCGGCCTATTGTTGTTTAAAGAGTTATTAAGAACTAGCTGTCCCGCGCAACTTCGTATGCGAAAATTTTCCCCGTTTTTGCAACATTTTTCATTGCTGCTCTGCTCCTATTGATCGAAACGGGATGTAAGATTTTAGTACCCAATTTCATTGAAATGTGTCAATTTTTTTACACATATTTTATACTTTACAATCAAAACAATCTTTTCCGCCTCCGCAAGTTTCCCCATATGATTTCTGACAAGAAAAAAAAAATTGTCATATTTTTTTTTTAAATGGCGTTATTCTAATGGGAATATGATACCTAGCAATACATGGGGTTAAATATACACCCTGTATGTATTTTGGAATTAAATGTAGTACAGAGAATAACACCTATGTGTTATTCTCTGTACCTACTACATTTACTCCAGCCCCGATAACCCGTTGTTGCGTGATTGAATAACAAACATCCGTCCATACATCCAAATTTTATACTATTATTATAGATACATAAGAATACAATACATGCATACGGTGAAAAAATCATCTCGAGGGCGTTTTTGCGTAGTACAATACGTCAAACGTGCATGCGTAGTACCTACATCATTTAAGGATGATGAATCGTTTATCACACGTTCTTATCTAATTTCTTGTTTTGTTATTAATATTAGCATGAACTTAAGATAATTAGTCTGCTATAGGAAGTGATGACTCAGTGTGAACTCTTTTGTAGTTACCATAATGTACGAAACACGAAATTAGATTTTTAAATAATGTACGTGTATTTTATGAAAAAAATATGGCATTAGATATTGAATGCCATTGGCATAAATCGATAATGTAAAAAAAAACTTCGGTGTCTCATACCGCGTCACGAATCGCCCTGTTCAAACACGTTATTTATCGATTCGTACCACGTTTGTACCGTGCCCCAAAACTTCACCTAAAAGAAAGATTGTTATGCAATACATGTCGTTCGTGACACGAAACGACACAATATCCATTATACAGGGTGTAACAGAAAGGTGTGGTCATATTCAAGGGTTGGTAGGTATGTGCCCATGATACTGAGTGCACATACCCAATTTTATTGTCGTTTATTTATGAATGAAAAAGTTATAAATTAAAAATATTATGACTTAAAAAGTTCTATGCTATAATAATTCAATCGAATTTTGTACCAGGGGAGATATAATTTTTATGCCATACGCCACTATGAGGGTGAGTGTCAGTAGCGGAGGGTCCTTAGAATACCATTCTTTTCGGTTTCCCTTTGAATTGTAGTAACAAATAAAGTAATTGAATTGAATTGAATTGAATTGAATTGAATAATATTTTAGGTACAAAGAACCTTGTCCACCAAGATATAAATATGGTGTCAGGTTACCTTAGTTTATTTTTTACCCTTCGCTACTGGTGAGTGTAAATTGCACTTATGCCTGCACATACTTGTGCACTGTAATATCTCCTTTGTAGTTAGCTAGTCTCTGATGTACTGTCTGTATCTACTCAAAATTTAAAAGTATATTCACTTGGGATGCAAAACAACACTTGTGGTACGTTGGGATTCAATATTTGCATGTAATGGCAAGTTTGCAAACAATAGGTGAAGCTGGAGAAAAGAACATGGCAATAAAAACTCGCGGTTGCTCTTTTCAAATTGCGAAGTGGGGTAATGTACTGCCACTTTTCGTTTATACACCCGGTCATCGATTTATAAGACGATGTAACGTGAACAAAAATGTCTAGTTAATCTTACAAACAAAATCATTGAGTGCATCATTATCATAACATGCCTACGTCATAATCTCATCTGAAGTTACTAATTGATCGTCTAAGTTACTTGACCCATCTCTATAATCAATAGCTCTGATTACACGTTCACCCTCATGTGATGAAGCGTGATAATTGCATCGACAACGTGCATCGGGGCAAAGAGCACTGAGACATAATGCCTATCTAGCTAGAGAACCATAGACATATAGACCAAGACTGCGCCATGCTTTTCAATTAAAAAGTTATTATTGTCTGCAAAACGTCAGAAAAACTCGTGCGGCTTTTGACAGGTATTGTCCACAAAGTAGCGTTGTCTTTTTCTAGAGAGTGGTCAATTTTGTGAGGTTATGTCCATTGCACTGCACCATAAACTATTAAAATTGGCCAATCTGTCATGGTCTCTACGTCAATGTAGAGAACTGTTTACTTGTGTTGTCGTGACAAGCCCGCGCGAACTGGCGCATGTCCGGTGCGCTCAAAGATGTCCATCGCATATGCGCGTTGATGCATTTCTAAGCGCAGCTCTCTACCGCTCATGCGCGGTGAACATATTTGAGCGCACCGCGCATGCGTTAGTTCGCACGGGCTAGTCACGACAACGAAATAAAGATAGTGAATAAGGACCCTTATACCATATACAAGAAGAGTATCTAGTGGTTTGGCTCTAGGGGTTTGGCTTATTTGAGTATTTGAATGTCAAATCATACTTGTCTCTTTTTTTTTGGAACCTCAAATCGATAGATCTGTACACTTCTAGAGATTTGTAAGAAATTTAACCAAATGACTACAAAGGCGATTGTTCAAGTGACTATGGAATCTAGTATCGCTACAAATTTTGTTGTGCCAAGATGAAAACTACTGATTTATGTAGACATTAATATATACTTTTAGAAAAACCAACAATGATTTACCTAATTTGCCGGGTTTAATTGTTATGGGTGGATGAACTTCGAAAATCGAAATATTTATAGGTATACACTTTTTTTTTTGAAAATAGGACATAACTACGATATTGCGTATTAATTATGTATTACACATGATGTGTAACACTAGTTTATGGCTATGAATTCAGCTTTGCAGTGATATACCTAGTCTAGCCATAAATATTGTTACGAAGAAAAAACATTTTTTTTTATTGCAAATAATATTTATTACTTTTACAGTGTGTTAGTTTAATACATAAATAAAAAACAATTCAAAATATAAAAAGCTTATTCGAAGTGGTCTCCATTGGCTGCAACACAGTCCTTTAAACGTTGAGGCCAGTTATCAATAGAAGCACGCACTCTTTCCATGGGAAAATTCTTCACTGCCAATCGTATGGATTGTTTTAGGGACTCCAAATTATCATGGCGTTTAGAGCAAGCCATACTCTCTAAAACTGACCATAAATCATAATCCAGCGGATTAAGATCGGGACTAGACGACGGCCAGTCTTCAGCTCTGATGAAGTCCGAAACGTTCACTTCCAACCAAGACTGCGTGGACCGAGCTTTATGACCCGGCGCTGAGTCTTGTTGGAAGGACCATACTTGGTTATTGAACATGGTGTTGTTAAGGGGTTTAACTACCTTCTCAAGAATGGTATCTTGATACACTTGTGCCGATGTTTTGATACCTTTTTCACAAAAATATGGCTCAGTCACTCCTTCATAGCTAACACCCCACCAAACCATCACTGAAGTCGGATAATGCCCACGTTGCACTCTGTCGACTAATTGGGAAGCTTCCTTAGAGCTTTGAGCATAAATACGGTCATTTTGTTTGTTAAAATGTTGCTCAACTGTAAAGATTTTCTCATCCGTAAACAAAATTTTTCTGTGACCTCCCTTTGCGTACCGCTTCAGTAGTTGCTTCGATTTTACCACCCTATTCTTTTTTAAATTATCAGTTAAAAAATGACCAGTGCGTCTCTTATAGGCTGCAAGTCCTAAGTCATCTTTTAAAATGCGTTACATGGTTCTGGGTGCTATCTTCATCTCCCGAGATAAAATCTTTTGCTTTCGGACAGGATTTCTTCGAATTCTTTCCCTTACTGCTTTGACCACCATTTTCGTACGAACACTACGTGGACGGCCAGATCTTTTTCTGTCACAAACAGAGAAGGTCTCATTGTACCTATTAATAGCCCGGTACACAAACATTTGACTAATACTGCTAATACCAAGCGTATGGAGAGTTTTAAAAATTACATTCGGCTCCATACCAACTTTGTGTAATGCAATCACAGCGATTCGGTTTTCTTTATCACCCTACTCCATTTTAATATAGCAAAATATTGTACAATGTATTGGCGCCAAAATTAGAAAATACAATGAACAATCGTATAAAAATGACAGATTCCAAATTCAAATGTAATATCTTTCTTATTTTTAATTGTAACAGTATTTATGGCCAGACTAGGTATAATCCGAATCTCTATCTCACAAACACTTCACAATTGTCACAATATTGGTACGAGTCTCTGTCTCACAAAATATTTCTGATTGTTACTATGTATATATGGAGTCTCTATCTCAAACTCACGTAATGTAACCACAATATCATACACAACACAAGAAATAACAAAAGCTATTTGTTATTAATACTTTAAACTGTTTTCATAATGGACCGACGCCAAACAACAACAAGTGACATGACATTACATTTCAGTGTTGCCATAACTTTTGTCATATCCTACTCGATTTTTTTATTAAAATTCATTAGTATGTTCTTATTTTTAATCGAGCCGGGTCCTAATCTAAAGGTATCAAAGAATATGCTTATTAAAAAGTAAAGTGTATAAATATTATCGTTCTTTACATTCAAACGGTGCAACAATTAATAAAGTATTTATATTAATTATTTAATAAAAATCGATAATAACCCTAATCGATATTACGATTTTATTTTTGTAATAGTGTTACCACCGTTAAAAATAACTTCATACGAAAAAAAAGGAAATAAATAAAATGAAAGACTAATATTTGCAAATGTGAGACTCCATATCATTATATAATAACGTTATAATTAGAAACAAGAATTATACATTTAATCAACTTGTGGCACAACGTAAATACTAGCGATACTGCTGGTGGGCATACCCCTTTTCTGGTGTTTGATGTATTTATTTTGATGATTAGAAATACTAAAATTGTGCGAAATTTTGAACGATTTTTTAAGGGTTCCGTACCTCCAAAGGAACGAAACCCTTAAAGGATTATTTTGTTGTTTGTCAATCTGTCTGTCAAGACCCTTTATCTCGGGAACGCATGGAGGTATCGAGTTGAAATTAAAACTATAAACTCAGGTCGCCACTCCCTTAAAGCTCCGAAAAAAACAAACTTCTAAGTAGGTAAATGTCTTTTAATAATAGTATAGGGAAAAGTCTGAAAAATATGTATTTTTAAATAAATCATAAAAAATATAATCTTGAAAAAACTGTGAGACTCGATTCCTGAATTATTATTAACGAGCGGTCCGTCCCGGCTTCGCACGGGTGGACATAGGGATCCCAATTTTTTTTCTAAAAATAAATATAACTGCCTCTGTGGCACGGTGGAAGTGTATTCGACTGCTACGCAAGAGGTCATGGGTTCGATCCACACCCAGGATAAAACTTTGTGTAATGAGCACGATGGTTTATTGTGTGACTGGGTGTTTTTATCTATACTAATATTATAAAGCGGAAGAGTTTGTTTGTTTTACTAACATTTAAACTTCCCTGCCGTGTGGTGCCGGCTTAAGAATAGTACCACCCCATCTCTTCCCGTGGGTGTCGTCAAGGCGACTAAGGGATTTCACACCGGAGGACGGGCAGCAGCGTCCTCTGCGTACTTAAAGCCTTACTGCGATCACCAACCCGCTCGCCAAGCGTGGTGATTATGGCAATTACCCCCAGGATCTACATACTAGTAGGTTCTACTGGGGAGACCCGTGCCCAGCAGTGGGCCATCATATGGGTTGATATGAATTATAACTATTTATTATACGGGAATTAACGCGCATTGTAACAATGCGCGTTAATTCCCGTATAATAAATAGTTATAGTTTGTTTGTTTGTTTAAACGCGCTAATCTCAGGAACTACTGGTCCGATTTGAAAAAAATATTTTTTTTGTTGGATAGCCCATTTATCGAGGAAGTCTATAGGATATATAACATCACGCTACGACCAATAGGAGCGGAGCAGCAATGAAAAAATGTTGCAAAAACGGGGAAATTTACGCAAACGATGTTGGGCGGGTCAGCTAGTCTATAATATGTATGTACTTAGAAATATATAAGTATGTTTATCAGTTGGCTAGTTTCCATAGTACAAGCTCTGCTTAGTTTGGGATCAGATAGCGTTGTGTGAGTTGTCCCAAAATATTATTATTAACAAATTGGTACGGAACCCTCAGAGGGCAAGTCCGACTCGCATTTGTCCGGTTTTACATAATAATAACTGATTAGTGTATAATAATTTACTACCAATCACACAAATACCTATCCAATTACATTTTCACTTAAAAACATATTTACGAGTAAAGACAAAAGTTTATTTGACAACACTACATTATCTATTGTTTTATTTCAGCATGCAAGACATTGATGATTTAAAGTAGTAACTATTTATTATACGGGAATTAACGCGCATTGTTTACCTTAAAATTGCTTGACGTTTCGACCAGGTTGCACCGGCCGTGGTCACAAGCGGACTCTTAAGAAAGTTATAGTAATACGTAGGTATTATTGAATGCATTTACATTGAGCATAGAAAACTTTCTGGATATTGATAAGATATGAGAAATGTTGTCAAAATCGACGAAATTTTAGTAACAATTTTATAACTAGGTATATAATTTTTTGATGCCAAACAAAAACATTATAACAAGAACCTGCATTGCACTGTTTTAATAAAGCCTCATTCACACAAAAGTAATAACGTATTTTAATCGCGCGTAAAAAAACGCTAAAATAGAACAAAAATACATTCCCAAGTATACGTTCACACGGCAACGCGACGTATTTTAATGCAGTGTTGTATTTTCAACCCTGGCGTTGGGATATAGATCACATAATCACATATAGACCGGGTCACTGGATTTTCATCGCGCATAAAAATATGGCTCATGCGAATATAAGCTAAAGCTAGTATGTTTTCATTTTGCTTGTAAAATATTTGTATAACTTAAGCCTATATTAACATTTAAACTTTCGCGTTGCATGATTATAACTATTTATTATACGGGAATTAACACGCATTGTTTACCTTAACATCGCTGCGACAGTCCGTTTGTGACCACGGCCGGTGCAACCTGGTCGAAACGTCAAGCAATTTTAAGGTAAACAATGCGTGTTAATTCCCGTATTATAAATAGTTATAACTTAAGCCTAGTCTTAAAACGACACGTTTCGTAAAATATTATCCAAATATATATTAGGTACGGGTCTTAATCGCGTGAATAATTTAAGGTAAAACACCTTGTTTATTGCCCGACGTTTCGATCGTATTGCTACGGCGGTGGTCACGGTAAGACTCAATAATGTGTACAAATCGCGAAAGTTTATCAACATATAATATTTTCAAATACAAATGGACATAGAAATCCTTAGAAAGAATTATAAAACATTTATTATGGTATAAGGAGGTATGCTTTAATAAATCTTGAAATGCAACCTACTTCGTAAAGTGAACGGCTGCAGTGACGTGGCAAAGCCTTGGTATCTAACTCAGAACATAAAAATATAGTAGGTATCTATGTTCTGTGGTATCTAAGCTTAGTTAGGTTCTACCCATTGACGTACAAACCTGGACCGCGCCATCCCTATCAATTAAAAAGTAAATATTGACTGCAAAGCAGGTATTGTCCACAAAGTAGCGTTGTCTCTTTCTAGAGGTGGTCAATTTTGTGAGGTTATGGCGCAGTCCTCTTCTATACGTCTTTGGACCTAAATCTATACTAATATTATAAAGCTGAAGAGTTTGTTTATTTGTTTGCTTGTTTGTTTGAACGCGGTAATTTCAGGAACTACTAATCCAAATTGAAAAAATCTTTCACTGCTAGATAGCCCATTTATCGAGGAAGGCTATAGGCTACATAACATCACGCTACGACCAATAGGAGCGGAGCAGCAATGAGAAATGTTACAAAAACGGGGAAAATTTACGCAGATGAAGATGCGTGGGTCCGCTAGTTAATTAATAAATTGTCTTATCTACACTAATATTATAAAGCTGAAGAGTTCGTGTGTATGACTATTTGCTTGTTTGTTTGGACGCGGTAATCTTAGGAACTACTGTTCCGAATTGAAAAATGCTTTTACTGTTGGGTAGCCCATTTATAGAAAAAGGCTATACCTAACTTCACGCTACGACCAATAGGAGCGAAGCAGCAATGAAAAATGTTGCAAAAACGGAGAAATTTACGCGTATCAGCTTGTCTGTTTTTTGTATGTTACGGTCCAGTAGTTTCTAAGATTATCGCTTTCAAACAAACAAACAAACTCTTCAGCTTTATAATATAAGTATAGATTAGTAAACCGTGAATTACGTTCATTACGCACTTACACATGTTTAAATGTCAACAAATTAGTAGGTATAACAAACTCAGGAAACAAAAAGTTAAAACGCTAACTCGGTCTGGTCGTGTAACGTCATTATTAGATACTAGCGGACGCCTCGCGGTTTCACCCGCGTTGTTCCCGTACCCGTGGGAATACAGAGATAAAAAATAGCCTATGTCACCCGGGGTTAGTGTAGCTTTATAACGATGAAGGAATTTTTCAAATCCGTCCCGTAGTTTCGGAGCCTATTCAATACAAACCATCAAACAAACAAACAAACAATCAAACAAACAATCAAACAAACAATCAAACAAACAATCAAACAAACTATCAAACAAACAATCAAACAAACAATCAAACAAACAATCAAACAAACAATCAAACAAACAATCAAACAAACAATCAAACAAACAATCAAAGAAACAAACAATCAAGCAAACAATTAAACAAACAATCAAACAAACAATCAAACAAACAATCAAACAAACAATCAAACAAACAGTCAAACAAACAAACAAACAAACAAACTCTTCCGCTTTATAATATTAGTATAGATTACAGTCCCACCAAACAATACAGTATTTACCTAGAACATAGGGTTTTACCAGTAATTATATAAACTGACTGATGACCCGTTTAGTTCAATGTTCTATAATAGAGTAGAGTAGTTTTTTTAATTAGTAACACAAACATGAGCAGTAATTTAGTTATTAGTGACTAGCTGACCCGTACAACTGTGTATGCGTCAATTTACCCCGTTTTAGGAGCGAAGCAGCATTTTTCAATGCTGCTTCGCTCCTATAGGTCGTAGCGTGATCTTATATAGCCTACAGCCTTCCTCGATAAATGGGCTATCCAACAGTAAAATAATTTTTCAATTCGGTTTTGTAGTTCCTGAGATTATGACGTTCAAACAAACAAAAAAAAATCTTTAGCGTTACAATATTAGTATAGCTTACGTCAGGTCAAGGGTGGTTCCAGATGTAGGAAGATTATGATCTCATAGACGTAAAAAGGGTTTTTAACATTTCTCATTGCCGTTTTTGTAACATTTCTCATTGCTGCTACGCTCCTATTGGTCGTAGCGTGATGTTTTATAGCCTGTAGCCTTCCTCGACGAATGGGCTATCCAGCAGTGCAAGAATTTTTCAATTCGGACCGGTTCCTGAGATTACCGCGTTCAAACAAACAAACTCTTCAGATTTATAATATTAGTATAGATATGGTGTTTAATGTAATGCTGACAGCATCGGCGATTAGAAAAGAGTGGCCGCGAGTTTTTTCCGGCTTTACCTATTGTTTGCGAACAGGCATTACATGTGTAGAATGATGACTTTTCAAAAGTGTAGTATTTTGCTTCTTAAGTGAATAAAGAATTTTTGATTTATCTTCTAAAACCAAGACATCTCTTATTTGTTACAGAATCACTACCTGGTATAGGCCATGCGTCACTGAGACGCGCGCTCACAGACAACCGGAAGCGGCGCGGGCGCATCGGCGCGTGCCCAACATGTTCGACGCACTTCCGGTGCGGTGGGTCGCGCGGCTCAGGGATGGGGGCGTCATCAATCAATTCCTTATGGCCATCATGGGTGAGTATTAAAAACTTTTTGTTCTTTTTTTTTTTAATTCGCCGAAGAAAGTTTTGATTGTTGTGTTCTTAAATTTAGAACTGGCTGTTTTGTGTTTTTTTTTAATTCGCGGAAGGTTTAGATTGTTGTGTCTTCGAGCTTCTTTTTGTTGAATTTAGAATGATAATAACTGGTTTGTGTTTTGTTTTTTTAATTCGCTGAAAAAGGGATAGAATGTTATATTTTCGCGTTTCTTTTTAAATTCGTACTGATTTCGTAAAATACGGTTTACTTTTTTGAACGATTTAACACTACTTTCTGAATGTAGAATGAGGACAACAGTGGGAAAAAAATTCCTACTAGTTCCGCCGCGATCTTTTTCCACGGAACTACTGGGAATAAATAAAAAAAAATTGACGGGGATAGTGTATCAGTTATTTTTAGGGTTCCTAACCTAAAGGGTAAAGACGGGACTCTAACTGTATTCTACGAAATACGAATTTAAAAAGACTATAACAATATAATGGTATAAACGCGTAAAATCTGCTAAAACATGTTGATAACGCGCAGAGGACGCGCTAATCAAAACGAGCGTCGTCAGCGCGTAAAAAACCCCCAAGTGTATAGATACTAAATCTTGAATGTATTACATATTGATTACACTATTGTAACAGACCTACCAACCGAATCGCACTCAATTGCCGTAGCAGAAACAAAACGATTAAGATAAAAAATACCATATTTCCTATTTAATACTCACAGATTATTTTATTTTTATGAATAAACTAGTGACCCGCCAAACTTCTTTTTTGATCGACTGCCTCTGTGCCCCGGTGGGAGTGTGTCCGTATGGCGACACCACTTTGTGTGATCCACAAATTGTTGTTCCGGGTCTGGGTGTACTTTGTGTTCATGACTTGTATGTTTGTAAAGTCCCCCGCGACACAGGGCTGGTAAGCTACGGCGGGAGTCGTCTTTTAAAAAATAAAAAATAAAATCTTAACTAAATTTTCCCCGTTTTTGCTACATTTTTTATTGCTGCGCCGCTCCTATTGGACGTAGCGTAATGTTATATAGCATATAGCCTTGCTCGATAAATGGGCTATCAAACAGTAAAATAAGTTTTTAATTCGGACCAGTAGTTCCTGAGATTATCGCGTTCAAACAAACAAACTCTTCAACTTTATAATATTGTAGTATAGATAATTTCTCCCTACGGCTTCCGTTGTTTGATTTTTATTGCCTACTAATGCGATATTCTTATGTAGGTATAAACTACAATACTGTATAGTTTCATTAAAATTTGTCCAGTAGTTTTTGCGTAAATGAGAAGCAATATCTATAGGTACAAACTTTCGGATTTTTTAAAGAGTAGGTTACTAAGTTTTGCTCGCAGCTCCACCCGCTTAAATGTCAGACATCACAATAAAATGTAGCTTAAGTATTGTTCTGAGTTATAATAAGAAAGAGCCATGGCAGATAAATTACACACACTTTACAGAAAACCGCATCTAAATCGATGCTACCGCTCTTGAAATAAATGGTAACACCCACACAAACAATCTCTCACCCTAAACTCATATTCATTCTCCGTTCCATCGTAGCCAATAAAAGGTTCATCAAAATCCACTCGATAGTTTTTTTATGTTAAGACACCTGTCCCACCGACGGCGATGAGCGAGAAGCGATTTATCGCTCAAGAAATGTACTCGTACAATAGATCATTGCAGATCCCGTCCGTGTAAACAAAAGAGATGCAGTATAGAGCGAGTACTCCCCGGCAGTGTGAAGGGTTAGCAATCGCTATTTTTAAGCTATTTCATAGCTTTTATCGCGGGCTTTGAGCGCGGCGACCGAATCAAGAAACTCCGTAACAAAAATTAAAACCTAACATTATTACTGTTTTTTACCCTCCTCTTCACCTACCATGTAGCTCGGCGTTCGCATAATATGATACGACTGTACAAAGCTCGCAAGAATCGAGACGAGCTGCTCCGAAATGTAATGAAAAGAAAAAAATAAAAAAAAGCATTAACTTATTTATTTATTTATTCTTATGCTATTAAAACATTTTTTTTTTCAAATTTTATAAAAATATATATTTTTAAATTAAATAAAAAAAAAAGTTGTTTTTTAGTTGATAAAAAATGCTATGCAATAGCTTTACCGCGGCAGTCCCCGAGTGCCACACTTTTTTTTTAAATATTAGCATTTCGCACTTCTTCTCTTTATAAACTACAAGTGTGCGAAATTTTATACTCCTCCGTCCGCGCAATTCTCGTTAAAAGGGGTACAACCCTTTTGCTTTACGTATTAATATATAGTTATCTCTTTTGTTTACACGGGATTTACATAAGTATGAACGTTTCTTGAGCGATAAAATCTCTACTCGCTACTCGCATTCTCCGTTGGTGGGACAGCTGCCTAAAGAGTAACAAACGTCTACATATTAATCTTCAAGTTCTTGCGTTCAATATTCGTTTTCGTATGATAACCTTTGATTATAGGTTATCGATGGGGTCATTTCATTTTATTTTAACTCTACATTTTTGTTAGAAGTGTATACTACATGACCTACTGTCAGTGGCGAACCTGGCGGCTAAACCCGGACAAATAAAAATCACTGATAATAACATAAATCGGCCTAATGAGAGTAGTACTCGTGCACCGGGAGTTGTATATATATATTTTAAAGATAGCAATGCGGGATTGGGTCCCACATTACTAGCAATCTTGTAAATCTCTCTGTGTTAGGAGTGGGTTCGCGTCGGTAGTTTAATGGGTAGGATTTAAACCCGCGACCTTACGATTGCGAGACCGATGTCTTGCACATGTACAAAACGCTCAGTGCGCGAACACCACTCGTATTTTTTTAAATTTTTGTTATTATTACTGTTTTTTTTTTAGTAATTCACTAATGATAACCAAAATCAAAAAATGTGAGTCCGAGTTTACCCGACAGGTTCGTGACTGGCTACTCTATGAATGTTATGTAACCATATACACTTTGTGGTCAAATTTAAGGTACCTTTTTTAGGGTAGGTAATTGGCAAAAAGGAACCCTTATAATTTCACCAGGTCCGTCCGTCTGTCTGTCCGCAGCTTAACTCATAGATGTATAATATTTAATAATATTAATAATATTATCTTGGGACAACTCACACAACGCTATCTGATCCCAAACTAAGCAGAGCTTGTACTATGGAAACCAGACAACTGATAAACATACTTATATATTTCTAAATACATACATATTATAGATAAATAACACCCAGACACAGAATAAACCATCGTGCTCATCAGCTCATCACACAAAGTTTTATCCTGGGTGGGGATCGAACCCACGACCTCTTGCGTAGCAGTCGGATACACTCCCACCGCGCCACAGAGGCAGTCGAATGTATGTAGGTACTATACAGATAGGTTGAATTCGGAACGTGACCGAAAACAGTATTAACAGCCTATCAGCAGGCGAAACGTGACCGTAGACAGAACGTGACATTTATAAGACGTTATCACATCAAAAAGCAGCCTACCTACAGATTAAGACATCCAAGCCGGCATAAAAGACTCACCCTCAATCTAATAGAAGTATTATGAAAAGGAAAGAAATAGCAATATAGGTATTTCTCTATATTGCCCCTCAATCTAATAGAAGTATGATGAAAAGGAAAGAAATAGCAATATAGGTATTTCTCTATATTGCAGTTCGGTCAGATGCAAATTTACCTAGTCACTGAGTCACAATGCAGTTCCACAAATGTCATCTCACACGTCACACTACGTAAACAGGTTACTGAGGTTGGGAACTACTATTATATTATTCTGACGTATGTGATGAGGTGTCCGTAATTCTACTGTCACTTAATAATTAAAATATTAATATTCTTTATTGTACACCAATATAAAAAAACATAATTTACATATATTAATTTAATATATGTAAATTATGTTTAATTAATTTACATATATCAGACTGGCCTGTTGGTCTAGTGGTTAGTGATTCTGACTGCTAAGCCGTAAGTCGTGGGTTCGATCTCCACCCGGGATAAAACTTTGTGTGATGAGCACATGGTATAAGTGTGTTTGTATTTACAAATAATTATGTATGTTTATCAGTTGTCTGATTTCCATAGTACAAGCTCTGCTTATTATTATTAATATACATGTAAATGTACAATGTTTGGATGGACAGAAACATAAATACACGAATTAGGTAGTGGTAGTGTACAGCCTGAATAATGCGTGATATTAATTTATAGTTAACAAGAATTGCAAGGCAAAGAAAAGATAATTAATACAAATTTAAAGTTTACCCAGAGTGTCCTTCAACGTTTTTTGAAACGTCGCCAACGATTGGGCTCGTCTTATAGTAAGAGGCAGTGTATTCCAAAGTCTTGCTGCCTCGAAAGTAAACACTTAGAACTAGGTACAAAGAAAACAAGGCTTCGGGCTATGTTGGGCCAAATGACAAGGAATTAATGTCCAATTGATAAAGTCCCCAGTTGTTTTAATACCCTTGTGTCAAAACAACAAAATGTATAGGTAGGTAAAGTACTAAACTAAGTACAAAAATTTCGCTTTGTTAGCAAGACTTGTTAGATGAAACTGGGGGTGAAATGATGATTTGACAAAGATTTAGATACCAATTGATACCAGTCTATGGTTTTGATTTGACTGGAGTTGCGATTAAGATTCTGGAATACCAAAATTGTTTTCGTTGTAACTATTTCAAATAATATTTACATCGGTGTTACAATTGGATCAACGTAACTTGACCGGATTAAAGTTTAACACTTTCGCGCATGTCATATAGATGCGACCCTAAAATTACTTACGAAAACAATTATTAATACTTAATCGATTAAAAACGCTAACAACATTTTAATTCAACAATATAAAAATACCATAAATATGAGTTCATAAAAGTTTAAATTTAGAACAGTTACAGTAAATACTAAAAAAAAGTTTAAAAAACGATTTCTTTACGAAAAAATACACAAAAAACATGAGTTAGTAATACTAATTATGACAATGTAATGCGTAATCGCATCTCTAATTGTCTTGGTTTAGTTACCGCCCCCCGCTTCCTGTCACCATTTACTACTAAAATGCATCTGCGCAACCACTTTTCGCCAACTTCAATCCGGTCAAGTTACGTTGATCCTACTGTAATTGCTGACTTGGAAGCAAATTATTTGATTTTTGTTTAGGTCTTTCTAAACCAGGGCGCAAATGTGTAACGAAATGAGTAGTTAATTACTATGAGTTCTTGACCTACCTAGGTTTTTGTACAATGTTACTGTTTCATAATAACTACTTACATAATAATTGTGGACTGATTTTTCAATCGTCAACCTTTAACTGAAGAATACATTGCCGTTTTGACAATCCATTGTTAACAGTCAATTAGGCATTTCTTGGAAATTATTGTTAAAATAAATGCTTAAGGAAAAAAATATGAAATGCTTGAATGTAAGCTTGCAAATAGATGATTCAGCTTGATAAACATTCTGCAAGCGATGGAATTGACCACTGAATAGGTTTCTTTACTATACCGTGGAATTGGGTATTTGACTACTATCAAAATAAAATATTTTAAAATAACCAGGTAAAAATATGTCATAAAGTGTTCTAAAAAATATGTTCATTTATTAATTTAATGTGTTACTTAATTTATAATCATAAAGAGAAACACTGCAAGTAAATAATTTGACTATAGAAACGTGACGTCATATGCTAGCATTCCATACAAATTTGTAAAGAGCGGCTCGTTTTTAACGTTTCTTAAAAAGGGGCTGATTTGACTTTAGTCAAATACCCTATTGACCAATGGCTTTCGCGGTATACTTCATGTCGTTATAGTTCGACCAATATCGAACTCTGTTGATGTAAGTATACTACCTAAACAATGCGAAGTTAGGTCGTCTATTAGCATAATGAAAGCACGAAAACCCTCTAAATCAATAAAATCTTTACAATTATATAAGAAGCTAATAATTTTACATTATTTAATCTATACTAATATTATAAAGCTGAAGAGTTTGTTTGTTTGTTTAAACGCGGTAATCTCAGGAACTACTGGTCAGAAATGAAAAAAACTTTTTCTGTTGGGTAGCCCATTTATCGAGGAAGGCTATAGGCTATATAACATAATGCTACGAGCAATAGAAGCGGAGCAATGAAAAATGTTGCAAAAACGGGGAATATTGACGCACACGAAGTTGCGCGGGTCAGCTAGTAATCTTATAAAATTATAACCAATGACGTCAAAATGTCTGACATATGACTCGCTATCGTGAATTGAAATGATTAATTCAATAAACTGTTCAAGATTAAATTTACAATAAAGCTTTATTAATCGTGGACATAAAATTAAATTAATTTAAATTAATGTTTTGGTTATCATTGACTTAAATATGTAAGTATATATAATATCGACCTCTATCTATAATTGTATAGGTAGTACTAGTAAGCTGGACTGGTTGCCCCATACAAGGCGATTTATTGTGCCGAATCGAATGAACGTACTGTGAAATGAAATGAATTGAAATTTATTTGCACGAAATATGGTTTACAAGATTTTGATAATTTGATTTAGGTACATAATTATATATTTCGCCTTTATAAGATATGGTTTTTTTTTTGTTTTTTAATCTTATGTTTAATAATTTTTAAATAAATTGTTGTTAATGAAGACACTACCATACATTACAAATAACATAATAAATTTTCATTTTAATGGTATTGATATTAAATTTCATTACCTAATTTATTATATAAAATAGCAAAATGTCAAAATAATCAGCACAATATAATACAATTTAATTTAAATGTATCATTAATAGAGTATTATATACATCAATTTCATCTGCGTACATTTTCTCCGCTTTTGCAACATTTCTCATTGCTGCTCCGCTCCTATTAGTCGTAGCGTGATGTTATATAACATACATATATCTTTCCTCGATAAATTAGCTATCTAACAGTGAAAGAATTTTTCAATTCCGATCAGTAATTCCTGAGATTACTGCGTTAAAACAAACAAACAAACAAACTCTTCAGCTTTATAATATTAGTATGGATTTACTAAATCATGTGGTAATCTATACTAATATTATAAAGCTGAAGAAGTTTAAACTACTGATCCGAATTAAAAAAATATTGTTGTATAGCCCATTATTCGGGTCAGCTAGTTGTTAATAACTAGCTGACCCACGCAACTTCGTTTGCGTAAATTTCACCCATTTTTGCAACATTTTTCATTGCTGCTCAGCTCCTATTGATCGTAGCGTGATGTTATATAGCCTTCGTCGATAAATGGGTACATCGCATCGCATATCTAATAGGTACATCGCATAATTAAAACACATACATTTTTAAAATAAGGTGTAATAGAAACAAAAATAGCAATCAGTTTTTCAGGTACCGAAAAGGTATCACATAATAGTTTATTATCGTTTGAGTATTGGTTACTAGACGGAAGAACTAAAAAAAAATAGAAAAGCTTTAAAAAAATCATTCTCAACAATTTATCAACACTAATGTTTCAGACAAGACAGTTAAAAAGAAACATCTCAGTTCTCTAGTAATTACCCCGAGTCAAGGGCAATATAAAAATAAAACTTCTAAATAAAACTACAAAGTTGCTCACGCGCATGTTCCAATCAAGTGTGTCGGGTAGATAACAGATGATCTTGTGACACGATCCAAGATGGACGTAGGATTAAAGTCCGGGTGTAACGTAGAAGATGAAAAACTACGCACGCAATGAAGGCGCGTCATCACCATCACAAAAAAAAAACAAGATTAATATTAATAATAATAATAAAAATGCTTTATTCACTTAGGAAGCTAAATGCTACACTTGTGAAAGTCGATTCTACATTTACTGGTAATGCCTGTTCGCAAACAATAGGTAAAGCCGGCAAAAGAACGAGGCAATAAAAACTCGTTGCCACTCTTTTCAAATTGCCAATGTTTACAATGTTTTTTTGTTTATAAACTGTAATGCAGGTAAGGTGCTACCACTGTATTATATCCTAGACGACTGATGCAAAAACAAAAGATAAAAAAAATTAAAAAAGAATACATATGATTGGATATAATGGTATAATAATCTATACATAATATTATAAAGCTGAAGAGTTTGTTTGTTGGTTTGAACGCGGTAATCTCAGGAACTACTGATCCGAATTGAAAAATTATTTCACTGTTGGATAGCCCATTTATCGAGGAAGGCTATAAGCTATATAACATCACGCTACAGCCAATAGGAGCGGAACAGCAATGAGAAATGTTGCAAAAACGAGAAAAAATTACGCAGACGAAGTTGCGCGGGACAGCTACTATTAAACCATGAGATTAGATATATCAACCTCAATGAGTACAATATAGTAGGAGCATCCACTTACAATATAAAAACGATATATGCTCAAATATTGGCCAAATCACTGCTAATTAATAAATAACTACAAATGTTTTGCAAAAGACAGAAAATAATTAATTCATCAAAAGGTAACCTATAACTATTATACGGGAATTAACGCGCATTGTTTACCTTAAAATTGCTTGACGTTTCGACCAGATTGTACCGGCCGTGGTCACAGTGGTCACAGTGGTGAAGTCCGCTGGTGACCACGGCCTTATAGAAGGTAACCTAACCTACATTAAAAACGTACCTGACGTACGCATGTATATTGCAACTGACGCGGAGTTGGGGCATGCCTTCCGAGCATAGTACACCGATGTAGTCTTCGTTTCATGTCCATCAACTCACGAAGTCCGTGAATTGGGTATTTGACTACTATCAAAATAAAGTATTTTAAAATAACCAGTTAAAAATATGTGCCATAAAGTGTTCTAAAAATATGTTAATTTATTAATTTAATGTGTTACTTAATTAGAATCATAATGAGAAACACTGACAGTAAACAATTTGACCATAGAAAACGTTACAAATACAATAATTGCATTTTTGAAAGATAGAAAAATTTGAATCCAGACTCAGGAATCGAACCCGAGACTTCCGTAGCCAAACCGGGGCCAGAAGCGAACCACCTATCTGGACTATGTTACTAGATATCAAATTCTTCTATCTCTTAATGCTTACGGGTTAGGCCCCCGTAGCGACATCTAGTCGGTAGTTAAAGAACTATCACGGCTTTTGTTATTGCTTCGTTACAGAGAGCATTTTAACAAATTATGATGACGCAGGCCGAATATTGAAGTAATTTTTATAGGCATTTCTTGCCAAAGACTTTACAAATACAATAACATAGAAAACGTGACGTCATATGCTAGCATTCCATACAAATTTGTACAGAGCGGCTCGTTTTTGACGTTTCATAAAAAGAAGCTGATTTGACTTTAGTCAAATACCCTATTACGAGTGATAGGTCTAGGAAATAGCCGTCTTGGTCGGTACCACAATAGTGTCAGTTATTCTTCTGTAAAATAGTAATGTTAACGCATCACCGTGTTTCGGTTGAAGGGCACTGTTGCAAGTGTAATTGGGTAGTAGGAACACATATGACGTCATAGTTTGTTATTCCATACATATTTGAAAGAACCTGTCGTTTTGACATTTCATAAAAAGAGACTGATTTGACTTGACAGTCAACATCCCTATTACTGGACAAATAATATTTACGAACTGATGTCTCAAATGAGGAGCGCGGTGCGGTGTCATTCAGATCTTTGCCAAACAAGGATTTGGGTGGCATTGATACTGTTATGTGCTAGCGTGACGTTTACCATCAGGCGCACAACTCTTCTCTTCATTTCAACGCACGTAGAGTCGTAAGAAACGCAAGACTTGTTCATGTGTTCGTTTATAAGTCCGTTGCTCAACCGAGGTTTTTTTTGTTCACGAACATGGAACCTCGTAAGCTTTTTCAACACAGTTGTCTATAACAGGGATGTTGAGATTATTCGCATCCGCATCAATTCCTGAGCTTCCGCATCGATATGGACATCCGCATCCGCATTCGCATCCGCAAAAATCAATGCAAATTTTTAAGCGGATATTAAAGCAGATATTAAATGGTCTTTCTCATTTTGGGTTGATATCCGTAGACAGAGAAACGTTAGAGAGCTCAAGTAAAATGCTACAATAATAGGCATTCACGTTGGGAAGTTGCAGAATAATTGCGAATATTCGCATTTGCATTCCCAATGCGCAGCTTCCACATCGATCTGGATATCTGCATCCGCGTATTCCGCATCCACATTCGCGGATGCCGGCCATCAAAATCCGCATCCGCATTCGCTTCTGCGAATACAAGAAAATTGCATCCGAAACATCCGTGGTCCGTAAGGAATTACAGACCACTGTGTTCGAAAGACGTCCCGAGATTCCGTCTACCTATGTATGTGTCGCTCGATTGAAGTACGTATCAAGGTTACCTTCTGAACTCATCATATTTTGTGTCATCAACTCATCAACATCCACACTATTTAAAATATCTGAGGTCGAAGGTTAATTGACATGACGCATCAATGCGCTTAATGTTTCGTCTAGGGTTGTCGACATTTTTCATCTGATTTTTTTTGCAATGGACAAATGTGCTAAAGAATTCGGAACAGGTTATCTCCCGTGAAGACGCTGTTTGATTTCTTTTCTGACACTGTTAACCTTAAAGTCACGTTTAAATTATTCAATATTTAACAAATAATAAATAGGTATAAACATTTTTATCCTTAATTTTGTTACATCAATATAATAAATAACAATCACAAGTAAAGGACTACAAATAATAAACTTGTTCCAAATCGGAGCCCATGGGCGTTGTGCCCAGAAGGCGGGCCGCATTTCCTCTTTGTATGGCCAGGCTTATTCGCTGGCCGAGGAACATGCCGGTCCTCTGGTCACAAGAGCTATCTCTTAGCCGGTTAGCCAGCTCCTGGTATAAGCGGTGCGTGCCTGGTCCCGACGGTCCCAGGGTCCTGACCCCATAATATACAATAATTGCATTTTGCAAGCGAGGGCCCAACTTGCGTGCAAGAAAGGATAGAGAAATTTGAGGTCTAGTAACATAGTCCAGATAGGTGTTTCTGTTCTGGCCCCGGTTTGGCATACCAAACCCACGGTCCAGACCCACGGATCGAACCCGGGACGGGTTCGATCCGTGGGTCTGGACTTCAAAAACTTTTTCTTTCTTTCAAAAATGCAATTATTGTATTAATAAAGTAATTGGCAAAAAATGCCTATGGAAATACTATAAATAGGTAATGTTAAATATACCTACATAAACTGACGAGCAAAAGTTCCAGGTCATTCACAAAAACCTCGATATCTTCCAAAATATCGAACATAGCCGATTAAAATAAGTTGTATGTGGAAGAGAATTTTTAAGGCAGAAAACTGAACTATTACCTATTGCATTTTTGAAAGATAGAAAAAAATGCTCTCTGTAACGAAGCAATAACAAAAGCCTTGATATTTCTTTAACTACCGACTAGATGGCGCATGCGAGGGCCCAAACTCGCGAGCATCAAGGGATAGAGAAATTTGAGGTCTAGTCACATAGTCCAGATAGGTGGTTTGCTTCTGGCCCCGGTTTGGCTACGGAAGTCTCGGGTTCGATTCCTAGGTCTGGACTTCAAATTTTTCTATCTTTCAAAAATGCAATTATTGTACTCTAAGCCTTACTGTCACGTAGACTTACGTTTTTACCATTTAAAAAAATAGTTTAACTATTAGTGACAAAACGTATGCAGACGATGACATGTTAAACGTTTACGTCTTACGGCCGGTCTCAATAATCTACCTATCGATGGATTTGGCTACTAGAGTTTGAATTTTGACATATTTTGTATGGAGCTTTTGTCAAATATATACCTTTAGTAGCCAAATCCATCGATAGTTAGATTATTGAGACCGGCCGTTAGTGTATTTTATTTATCTAATATTATTTAACACACCAAATCGATACATCAAATCTTTTTGAATGGAAATGTATTGTGTCATTCTAGAACACAATTTAAACTTAGACTGTCCACGAACGTGTTAAGATTGGCCGCTATAATCAAAAGTAGGTTAAGATGAGGATACTTCCTTTGACTTTTTGGAACTATTTTGGAGGTTAATATCCCTCGTAATTTTCCTTCTCCATCAAAATGAAGGCGATAATACTTAAGATTGTGTGATGGCACAAAAACCTGTATAGTATCTTGTTTTATGTATCTATTGTAATAAAAACTAGGTGAGCTAGTACATAATCATTAAAAGTAATGGAATTACGTAGAATAGTAACTTACTACCTTCCTTTTAGGTACGGTGCCCTTGTTAGCAGGAGTGGGGGGGGACCAGGGGCAATTTCAACTTTGCCATACACTTCGCCTACATTTAATTCACGTTGATAGGCCCCACCTATTCCCACAGACTCATTAAGTCACCCCCCCCCCCCTCTACGACCCGCACTTACAGTTGGATCAACGTATTGACCGGATTGAAGTTAGGTTCTTATCACTTTCGCGCATGTCATTGAGATGCGACCCTAAAATTACTTACGAAAGCGATTAATGAAGTTTAATCTATTAAAAATACTAACAGTTCATAAAAGTTTAAATTTAGAACAGTTACAATAAATACTAAAGAAAGTTTGAAAAACAATTTCTTTCCGAAAAAAATCACAAAAAAACCTACCAATTATGACAATGTAATGCGTAATCGCATCTCTAATTCTCTTGGTTTAGTTACCGCTCCCGCCCCCGCTTCCTGTGACCATTTACTATTAAAAACTTTTTTTATTTTTTATTTATTTATTTCTCACACAATCAAATGTACACAAGAATTGAACAAACATCGTTATACACAAATATGTGAGACTGGTCTCCAAGCTAGGTTAAAAACCTGTGTTATGGATAACCAGGCTTCCTTCTTAATGAGACAGAACATAACAATAATAATATGCAGGTGCCCATGCGCGCGAGTGTGTTGTGGTTGAGTGTGTGCGTGTGTGTGTATGTGTGCGTGGGTGTGTGTGTGTGAGTGCGTGTGTATGTTTATGTGGATGGGGGTGCAATTGTAAGAATGCTTATACGTACCAACTACCTATTTGTTTATTTAAGCACAATTAGAAGATTTTCTGTATCTACATAATCAAGACTAAGTAAATATTTAGCGCAAAACTGCATCTGCGCAACCACTTTTGCCAACTTAAATCCGGTCAAGTTACGTTGATCCTATTGACGTCGATGTTGAATCAGGTGCACCCTTCAGTGCGCACGTGCGGACAGTATCGCACGGGTTTTTCTTCAACTATATTTTCGCTATCGAGTTGAGTAACGAGACAGTATTGCGTTTCTCAAGATTCTGCAAGCAGAGCCATATTTTTGGCATCATTCCCTTTAAAGTAACTATTGAAGACGTTAAAGGGAAGCCTAATATATTACTATGGAATCAAACCAAATTTAAGGAATATTACCGCCAATTTTATGGCATTTGCATTGACGTTGACCGTTCAAGTGTGGCCATTCTATTTACCTTTGAAAAAATATATTTAATAATTAACGCCATAGATATTGACGTTTCCGGTGACGTTGGTGTTACTGTGGCCCCAGCATTATAGAAGTTTCTCAATAACCCGAGCTTCTAGCTTAGGTACAGAGGTACAGAAGAGGTCTACCGGTCTATCACACTTGTAGAGGTCTACATATGTATAAAAATACAGCAAACATATACTAATGGGACTTCTAAACGGGCCATGTTTTACTATAATATGTGGCTGCACTATTGGCAACTAATTGCTCGGCCATCACAGAAATAGTGTTGCAATATGGCTGCAATAGTATGGCCCATGATGCAGAATCCTAAACGGCTTACACAACCCGACAGCAATGGCTGACAAAATCACGCATTATTGCCGCATCAAAATAAAAACATGGGATGAAAATCGACACACAAATTCAAAATGATGACATTATGTGACTAGTAACACCAAGGCTTACAATGCAACAACAAACAACGGTCAAAAATATTTATTTTTACTGACATTTCTTTCTGCTTTCTTACTTATAAGGTCGTTTGTGGATATTAGATATATTTCGGGACTTAATCGCGTGAATTATTTAAAGGTACGAACTTTTTATTATTATTATTATTATATTATTTACCCGACGTTTCCATCGAATTGCACCGATCGTGGTCACGAGTCGACCCGAAATATATCTAGTACTAGCTGTGCCCCGCGGTGTTACCCGCGGTTTATTAGCCTATGTGTTAATCCAGGGTGTCAGCTAACTTCATAATTTTTTTTATTAAAACCTGCCGTTTAGACCTGAAGAAGTAACAAACATACACACTCACATACTCACAAACTTTCGCCTTTATAATATTAGTGTGATGTATAAAAATCGTTTATGGATGTTTCAGTGATTTTTAACGTTTATATAGAGTACTAGCTAACTCGTGCCCACTTCGTTAAGACCATGACACTCACAAATAACGTGGCCTTCTATTGGTAAAAGAATTTCAAAATCGGTTTAGTAGATCCAGAGATTACCCCTACAACCTGACAAACTCATAAACTTTACCCGGAATAGCAACGCTCTCACATCTCTAGACGTGTAGGCCAATTGGTTTAGCAATTTATTCAATTACAAAATCTTCCTTCATCATTCCAAGCCAATCTCTCCGCCAATAACTCAATGTCTGCCTCGATAATGACATCATCACCTCTTTCTCTAAACATCCACATCAAAGCAATGTCCACATACCAATCGTTATTAATCAATGAGTTGTATGATCTGTTTCAATAAACACATACCATAAAATACATAGATACAGGTCGCTCGGCTCACAGCTCAATAAGAAATTCACGCACATATAGACGCGAATGTACGGAGCCCTTAAGGTTCCTACACACTACCAGTCCGCCGGTAAATATCTGCCTATCAGTTAATCACAGACCAGAAACTAATAGTTTTCTATTAAAAGTTCAACAACCAATAGTGTGCGCTCGCTGCCGCGAGGTTGCGACCTGCGTCGTCAGATATCGCCCGGACAGTCTGCGATATTCGAGCATACACTAGCAAGTAGCCGGCCGGCAACCGTTCAGTTAGTATAAAGACCTCTGAATGTACGTTATCTCGCGGTCTGAAACTATTGGCTGTCGACTGCTAGTGTGTGGCCCTAGAGCCGGTTTTTAACCATTGTAATGTGTGGACTATATAGACCCAGGGCAACAGTGGCCCGGATAGGGCGGCAGATTGCAGGCGGACTGGTAGGTATTGTGTGGGCGCCTTTAGTCTCGGTTGACGAATCGACAAATTTTGACCGAGTTCTGCATACATGTGTATCTATGTGTGCATGAGCCTGTTTTCGCTGGTAGTAGGAAGCTGGCTGTCTGTATCTTTGTAATTTGTGCAGACAGTGACTGGTTATATCGAGTCGAAGCGAGGTCGCGCAGATTTGTTCCGACTCTGTACCGCTTATTATTTCCACTGATAAATTAGTACGCGTTTTGTTGTAGATTGAAACTGAATGATTCGAAGAATTTCAGTAATTCAAGTTCAATTAGATTGCACATTCCTTTATCCAAACACATAATTTTATTAGATTTTTTTTTTAATAAAGAAAACTAGCAATGTGGGATTGTGGTCTCACATTACTAGTAATTTTATTAACACCTCTAATTAAGCTCAATCGCTTGAGTTCGGAGTGGGTTAACGTCAGTAGTATAATGCGTAAGACTCCAACTCGTAACCTAACGATTGCGAGACCGATGCCTCAGCCATTAGGCTATAGCCGCTTCGATATTATAAATATGAGAGTACCTCTGTCTGTCTGTCATGTTTAAACCGCCGAGTTGAATTTGTTATGGTATTGAAAGTTATGTCACATCTTTATATATATATATTTATTGTGTGCGTGTGTATTTCACTGAGCTCCTCCTAGACGGCTGGACCGATTTTGATGAATTTTTTTGTTCAAGGGGATTCGAGGATGGTTTAGATTCACAATTGAACCCGATTTACAAAAAAAAAAGAGTCGAGACGAAGTTCGCCGGGACAGCTAGTTTAATATATTAACAGATTTGTTTTTTATTAGAGATAACTCCCGCAGAAGGGTACACGCCCTGTATAGCGGGGGGCTTAATAATCATACCAGCGGAATCCTAGCGGTTTCACCCGCGTAGTTCCCGTTCCCATGGGAATACAGGAATAAAAAGTAGCCTATATCACTCGGGGTTAGTGTAGCTTCACAACGATGAAAGAATTTTTCAAATCCGTCCAGTAGTTTCGGAGCCTATTCAATACAAACAAACAATCAAATCTTTCCTCTTTAAAATATTAGTATAGACAACTTACGATATAGATACCTAGTCTGGCCATAAATACTGTTACAATTAAAAATAAGAAAGATATTACATTTGAATTTGGAATCTGTCATTTTTATACGATTGTTCATTGTATTTTCTAATTTTGGCGCCAATACATTGTACAATATTTTGCTATATTAAAATGGAGTGGGGTGATAAAGAAAACCGAATCGCTGTGATTGCATTACACAAAGTTGGTATGGAGCCGAATGTAATTTTTAAAACTCTCCATACGCTTGGTATTAGTCAAATGTTTGTGTACCGGGCTATTAATAGGTACAATGAGACCTTCTCTGTTTGTGACAGAAAAAGATCTGGCCGTCCACGTAGTGTTCGTACGAAAATGGTGGTCAAAGCAGTAAGGGAAAGAATTCGAAGAAATCCTGTCCGAAAGCAAAAGATTTTATCTCGGGAGATGAAGATAGCACCCAGAACCATGTCACGCATTTTAAAAGATGACTTAGGACTTGCAGCCTATAAGAGACGCACTGGTCATTTTTTAACTGATAATTTAAAAAAGAATAGGGTGGTAAAATCGAAGCAACTACTGAAGCGGTACGCAAAGGGAGGTCACAGAAAAATTTTGTTTACGGATGAGGAAATCTTTACAGTTGAGCAACATTTTAACAAACAAAATGACCGTATTTATGCTCAAAGCTCTAAGGAAGCTTCCCAATTAGTCGACAGAGTGCAACGTGGGCATTATCCGACTTCAGTGATGGTTTGGTGGGGTGTTAGCTATGAAGGAGTGACTGAGCCATATTTTTGTGAAAAAGGTATCAAAACATCGGCTCAAGTGTATCAAGATACCATTCTTGAGAAGGTAGTTAAACCCCTTAACAACACCATGTTCAATAACCAAGTATGGTCCTTCCAACAAGACTCAGCGCCGGGTCATAAAGCTCGGTCCACGCAGTCTTGGTTGGAAGTGAACGTTTCGGACTTCATCAGAGCTGAAGACTGGCCGTCGTCTAGTCCCGATCTTAATCCGCTGGATTATGATTTATGGTCAGTTTTAGAGAGTATGGCTTGCTCTAAACGCCATGATAATTTGGAGTCCCTAAAACAATCCATACGATTGGCAGTGAAGAATTTTCCCATGGAAAGAGTGCGTGCTTCTATTGATAACTGGCCTCAACGTTTAAAGGACTGTGTTGCAGCCAATGGAGACCACTTCGAATAAGCTTTTTATATTTTGAATTGTTTTTTATTTATGTATTAAACTAACACACTGTAAAAGTAATAAATATTATTTGCAATAAAAAAAAATGTTTTTTCTTCGTAACAATATTTATGGCTAGACTAGGTATATATATATCTTGGGACAATCCACGCAACGCCATCTGACAACAAACTAAGCAAAGCTTGTACTATAGAAATCAGACAACTGATAAACATACTTAAACACACACACGCCCACACACAGTTGTCCATAAGTCATTCTTGTTTCTACTTTTCCTCTTTTTATTAATTGGGTATTTGAATGTCAAGTCAAATCAGTATCTTTTTTATAAAATGTCAGAACGATTCGTTCTGTAGAGATTTGTATGAAATTTAACATTGTGACGTCATTATGTTCTGGTTTCAAATCATTTACTTTTAGTATTTATTTTGATGATTATAAACACTAAAACATATTAAATTATGCACAAATATATATTTTTAAGATCATTTAAAGGCACATTATTACTTGGTAAGTGTAAAATAATTTATTGTTATTGATTGATTTGACATTCAAATACCTAATTATCTGTTTTGGTCACTCACTTAGTTTTTTTTAAAGCTATTGCATAGCTTCTATCGCGGGTCTTGAGTGTGGAGACCGAATCCAGAAATTCCGTAACGAAAATAACCTAACACTCCCCACTCCGACCGGCACAGCGGTGATACTTTTTAGTTTTGCCATCTATCAATGAATAGCAGAACTTTTAATGACTTTTTTTTAAATATCAAAAAAAAAATTAAAGAAAAAAAAATTAGAAACATTGTTTTTTTTTATAATTAAAAAAAAACTTTTTTAAACATTTTTTTTTTTATTGCTTAAGTTGATAATGCTTTGCAATAGCTTTACAGCGGCAGTCCCCGAGTGCCACATTTTTTTTTTTTTTAAGATTACTAGTAATGTAGAATTATTGGTTCCCTCATTACTAGCAATCCTGATAACCCCTCCAGCTAAGCTCAATGGCTTGTGTTAGGAGTGGGTTCACGTCGGTAGTATAATGGGTAGGATTCTCACGATTGCAATTCCGATGCCTTAGCCATTAGGCATTAGGCTACCACCGCTTACATAAGTACATGCTATAATTTACATAAATCTTGTCATAATTATTTCTATTTTTGCTTTATAAAATAAATATAATTTATTGTATGTATATACATATTTCTATGTCCAGGTAGTGGGAGCCTGGTATTCTGTGACACAGACGTTTTACCTAAAACAGACACTAGTCTCTTGCAAAGGAATGTTTATATTTGTTTTGTACTTTATGTATTGTCAAACCTATGTAAACAGAAATCAACATATTGTTATTATTTTATTATATATTTCTAAATACATACATGCTATAGATAAATAACACCCAGATACGGAATAAACCATCGTGCCCATCTCACAAAGTTTTATCCTGGGTAGGAATCGAACCCACGACCTCTGGCTTAGCAGTCAAGCAGGTCAATTCACGTGTTTAAAGCAGTGCAGTTGCAGATCAGTTGCAGATCAGTTGCAGTTAAGTTTCGATTAAACCGGCCATTTTCGTATTCTTGTAACTTTGGGATCGATCATAAAAACGCTTGCGCACCGTACTAGAATGTCGTTATTGCGCTCTCGAGACACATACTTAACGCAAGCGTATTTGAGATCGATCCCAAAGTTACAAGAATACAAAAATGGCCGTCCTAATCGAAACTTAATTGCAACTGCACTGCTTTAAATACGTGAATTGACCCCCAGGTCACTAATCGCTAGACCAATAGTCAAAGGAACAATGAAGTGTAGATGTTAGATCTGATTTAAAACAGTAACACAGTGCATATGACATCAACATAGCATAGCAACAACAAAAACAATGTCGGAGACAAAGACTTAAAATACCTGGACATAATCAATACTCTTATAGATAAACTAAACTAATTTCCTGCATTACTGAAATAAACGAGGCCTTATTGGTTTATGTAAGTATGTACTCGTATAAATTCAATAATGTTTGCGAAACACTTGACTATCATTGGTATGTTTTGACCCGAATTCTTTGATTTACTGGTATGACTGGCCTGTTGGTCTAGTGGTTAGTGACCCTGACTGCTCACAACCCTGAGGTCGTGGGTTCGATCCTCACCCAGGATATTTTTTCGTGAGATGAATATGATGGTCTACATTATAGAATTCTATAAGTGGGTCTTAATCTAAGCCTCTTATTGTCTACCCGAGACCACTGCAATTGCAATATGGTCGAAACGTCGGGCAATAAAACAAAGGTATACCTAAATATTTACACGATTACGACTCGTACAAATAGCGAAAGGTTACGAACATAAATTATGGTCTATTTTGTGGCTGGCTGTAATTTAATCTATAATATGTATGTATTTAGAAATATGTATGTTTATCGGTTCTCTAGTTGCACAGTACAGGCGCAGCCTAGTTTGGGATCAGATGAAGTTGTGTGAGCTGTCCCAAGATATTATTAAAAGAGAGCAGAGGTGTTCCTAATAGGACCTAGGTCTCAAGTGGCTTGTTTTTACAAAAAAATATGCGTATGGAAAATATGCTAATATAAATACACCTTATTAGCATATTTTCCGTCCAGAGACCGTCGCCGGGTCGACTGTATGTACAGTCGACCCGGCGCGGTGACCCGACCCGACGGTGACCACGATCGGTGCAATTCGATCGAAACGTCGGGTAAATAAAAGGATCGTACCTTTAAATAATTCACGCCATTAAGTCCCGAAAGATATCTAATATGTATAAAAATCGCGAAAGTCGGTTAGATGTTTTATTGAGATCTCACGAAAAAAAACAACAGCTAGGAGACGGATTTTTTGAAATTATTTGAAAGTAAAAGGGGATAAACTCCTTTTTTAGTCGGGTCTTAATGCCGAGTTGAGAAAAATAGAATTATAATGATGATATAGGTACTCAAATTTCAAAGCCATGTCATCGGAACACTTTATTCCCCTAGGTTACAAAATGCAACTTTTATAAACATCTATTAAAATTTGGATTAGAATGAGTCTACATTACAAGCAGAAAAGAAGAAAAAATTAAAATTAAAAAATGCTCCGTCAGAAACCGGTGTAATCTAAGATGTCAAAGTTGGACGCCATCTTGGACATGTCGACTTATCCAGGGCTTATACTTGACTATAATTTACAACAGCAAATAAAAAAGTCATTCATTTCCACTGTAATATTTATTGATATGATTAGTAAGTGTAATAAACCGATATATTTAAAACACTTCCATCAAATTACAATATAGTTTGTGAGGTGTGCCCATCCGGGCCTCACCACGGAATATAAATGAGATGCTATGCAGCGATGCGCGTGACACGAATTTCAATGATATAGCGAAAATCACATGCAAATACATTAGTGAAATCTTTGTATGATGATGGGGCCTGAGCGAGGGGTGTCGTGATATATAGGCTTGCCATCCTTAGCTTCTCCAGATTTGTCCTAGTTTAAAGGGCGTCCGGGGAGCGTCTAGATGTATAACAGTTTCAAGTAGATGAGTTGACTGTGTTCAGATTCAGGGTCCTTATTCTCTATGTGTTTTTTCGTTCTCGTGGCAAGCCCGCGCGAACTGGCGCATGGGCGGTGCGCTCAAAGATGTCCGATGCATTTCTAAGCGCAGCTCTCTTTATACCATTATGACAAGATTTTGACAGTTAAAAGCGCGGGCTTGACGCGAAAACGAAAAAAAAGATGGTGAATAAGGACCCTGAGCTCCAAAATCCAGAGATTTTATGCTTATTTTCCTGGTGACCACATTTTAGAGAAGGCAACTCTTACGATATTTCTTGTTTTTTTTTTCGTCATGTTCCACACCGCTATATATATCTGTAAGCAAGGGTATCGCCCGCTGATGCCTTAAAGGAGACGGGAAGGAACAAGTAGATATGAAGCATGAGTTGTGGTTACAGTCACATGGAGCATGCAGCTCCATGTGACTGTAATGTACGCAATTCGAGTCTCTAAGCGTGACACCGCAACTGTTACGAAGGCTTAGGTATATGTCGCTTACATTTACACGAAAACTTACCGCAACTTTTATACTCAGGGCATAAAAGTTGCGTTAGTGTGATCAATTTGAAATTATGAATAATATTCGATCATTATTATTAATTACCGGAATTGGAGAGAATAGAGGTAAAAGTAAGAAATTAACCACTTTTACCGATGATGATTAGCAGCTCGCCTTTTCAGCCACTGTCGCTGCGACTCACATGGCGCCGGCGCGCTTTGTTGCAGTGGGCGGAGGCTACCCTTGCTCCCCGCCTCCGGTTTTTGAAAATACCCTCAGGGTGTCATAAACAAACATACAAGTCACAGGCACAAAGTACACCCAGACTCGGAACAACAATTTGTGGATCAAACAAAGTGTTGTCCCATGTGGGAATCGACCTCTTGCGTAGCAGTCGGACACACTCCCATGGCGCTAATATTATTATTACATAACATTATATTTTAGGAATTTTCCTAATTCAAACAAAAAGTAACATTTTATCAAGTGTGGAGCTCAGAAAGAATGGTAATTTATCGCTATATAGCTACTCGCTATAACAGAGAAAATAAGGTATTATGCGTGTATGAACGTGCGATGAAATACTCATAATTTTTTTACGAGATTTTTATCAATATCTTCGACTAACCATAACATTTGTGGATGTGTTGAAACGAACCTAACTCATTACTTGCTTGTTATGTGTAGATACCGACGTCTAGTAAGTAGATATTCGTTGAAAACATTAAAAACAAATGCGTACCTAATTCTCAAGACCCTGATTCATTATCTTTTTTTTTCGTGGCAAGCCCGCGCTTTTAACTGTCAAAATCTCGTCATAATGAATAATAGAGAGCTGCACTTAGAAATGCATCGCGCATGCACACGTAGGAATTCGCGTGGGCTTGCCGCGAAAACGAAAAAAAACAGTGATTATGGACCCAAGTCATTTTTCAAAAATATTGGGAATGAACTTTACCTATCATTTTGAATATTTATTCAGATAGGTAGTTACTTTAAAACCGGTACCTACCAGCCTATTCATTATTTCCCACATTTATTTTTTGTAGGTATATTATCCATTAGTGAAATCTTTGTTTGATGATGAGACCAAAACGAGGGATGTCATGATATTTAGGGTTGCCATCCGTACGAACTTTGTCAGGATATGTCCAGGGAGCGTCCGAACGGGATATCTTTTGTAGTCCGGGTATAACATTTTCAAGTTGACGAGTTAACTTGACATATCCGGATTCTAAGCTCAAAAATCCCAAGATTTTATGCTTATTTTCCTGGTCCTAGGATTTCTTCGGTATCTCTGGTAAACTCTGAAGTACTTACCGACCTACTTATGAGTATCATGATTTCATTGGTTTTGTTCCAAATAAAATTCAAAATAATAATAATATAATAATATCTTGAGACAACTCACACTACGTCGTCTGATCCCTAACTAAGCAGTGCTTGTACTATGGTAATCAGACAACTGAGAAACATACTTTTAAATTTCTAAATACATACATATTATAGATAAATTACACCCAGACACAGAATAAACCATCGTGCTCATCACACAAAGTGTTATCCCAGGATAACACTTTGTGTCATGGGTTCGATCCCCACCCAGGTGGCCTCCTCCCTCTTGCGTAGCAGTCGGATACACTCCCACCGCGCCACAGAGGCTGGCAAATAATCCAATTTTGAACTAGGGGAAGTATATAACATATGCCATACCTTCGCTTTTCTCTACTGGAATTTGACAAAAAGAAAACTATAACTATGTAATAACTAGCTGTGCCCGCGACTTCGTTCGCGTGGAAGTTGGGTTTATATTAAGGTAGTTTATGTTACAATTAAACTTCTGTGTAAAACATATTGGAAACATGCTCCACAATGCTCTGTGGCATCTATGGATATTAGGGCCTAGCTCTAATCAGGGCCCGACCTATGGCAAGGCAAGCCAAGCAAATGCCCAGTGCAGCAAAATGAAGGGCGACAAAGTTTATGACGCCAGACGGTTAGAAGACAAATTATAATAGTATTTTACCAAAATGATTTGCATCACATCAAATATTACTATTATCGGTTTCGGGTTAAATGAAGCCCGAAACCGCCCAAGTACTCGCGCGAAATAGGGCTAGTGTGAAATAAGTTTTTACAAAAATATCCTGTTTTTAAAACATTGCACTCCCGTGGTACTGTGATGTGTGTTCAAACAAACAGACAACATTCAAACGTTTCTAAAAGATATACTGAATTAGTATATCTTTTAGAAACGTTTAGTTTAAATACTAAACTTATTTCTGTATAATGTCTACATTGGTGAATTAAAAAATAGGTGTGTCAACCTGTCGTAGCCGAGGATAGAACAAAGTGGCGTGCAATTGGAGAGGCCTATGTCCAGCAGTGGACTGCGATAGGCTGATGATGATGAACCTGTCGTTAATTAAGATCATCATAAATTCATATCCCTCTACGTAAGAATTTTAGATTTATTTTTTAAATCAATTTACCTGATTCTGTTTCATTTGTATTTAAACGCCATCTATTTTCAAAACTGGATAAGTTTATTTTAATACTTGATGACTTTAAATTAAATTATACTTAAACTATCATGCATATTAAACGTAGGTAAGCAAGGTATTTAACCTAAAATTATTCACGCGATTAAGACCCGTAATATATATATATTCATAATAGCTGTGCCCGCGACTTCGTTCGCGTGAAAGTCGGGTTTAAATTAAGGTAGTTTAGGTAACGAAATAACTTCTGTGTAAATATGTTGGAAACAGTCCTGTTGACTAAATACTTACTAAATAAAAATCGATCTGTTCTATTCTTTTAGATGGTAGTTTGGTGTGCGGCTTAAGAAGTGGGTTTTCTGTTGTTTTTGTTTCATTCTTTCAACGTTATACCTACTTATTACCTAATAATTTTTAATAGAATTTGTACGAAAATGGTGTTACTTCTCATGTGATCGTAAACTTGTAAAGCCTAAGTACTTAACTGTGATAGTTTTCCTTATAATTTTAGTATTTATACTACTACCCTGAATTTTTTCACATACCCAACATCAACCATTTAGCTGGCAGGGGGACACTTGACTCTAACAAAAATGTTCACTATAAAGCCTAATATTATACACAAAGGAATCCTTAAATCTAAAAATAGTCTTCACAAACCCTAAACGCTTTTTAAAAGACCTATCTAATGATACCACGCACGATGGGGTAGGTAGATGAGAAAAAAATCACATCCCCACTTTACATATAAGACCCATATAATACATACCCTTAAAAAAATAATGATAAAACTGCTGTAACACTTTAGTAAGCAACCACAGAGCGTGTCATGTGTGTCATGCCCGCGAAAATGTCAGATATCCCTAAAGGTACGGTTGACAAACAACGACCCCCCTCCTCCCGTCACCCGAACTACTCACACTTGACCGATGTTGAGCCATTCAATAACGTTGAATTGATGAACACGTAATCTCCAACCATAACCCCAAAACATGATCCTCGATGCACCTGTGTGATGCGTGGTCAAACAAACGGACAGACAGACGAACATTTCTATAAATCATAGCAATGTGTTTCTTTTTAAAACTTCTTTTACTAAGTATAGAACGTTATTGAATACTACATCTACTTTCAAGAATGTTGCCACTCAGCATCTCAAGCACCTATACCCTAATAAATGTTTTCACAATTAAGGAATTATTTGATCACGGTGAACAATTTGATTTTATAGATGGCGCTACATGTCTTTTTTTTAGACGAACACATCATTTCTGGAAAATGTCGAATACTTTTTAATTATAATGTAATATTGTTTTTCATTTCTACTACGATTAATTAATTACTCTCAGCAGTGCATGCAATACCTATAATTAACTTACCTACGTGCATAATTTACTTGATTTTTAATATAAAAAAATAATAGCCAAAGTAAATAAGTTACTTACGGTCGAAAAAATAACTAAAACATTGAGAAAAATATTAAAAAAGGATAAAGACAATTAAAAAAAATACAAAAAGAACATAATCAGACATCGGATTCGAGCCCGGGACTTCGTCGTCCAAGTCCGCTAGCATAGCTTCGAGGCTATACTGTTCGCTACTTGCCACGTCAAAATAACTGTTCTTATGAAACTTAACAATGTTGTGTTTAGCTCCTTTTAGTTTTAGCGTGAAGAAGTATTCCATGGGTTACAATTATAGATAATGTCTAATTGTGGAAAATATGTGATAAACCATTATGGTGCGACAAAAAATACGTTGCTACTCGTCCCCCATAGACGTTAGCGTAATGATTCATAGTGTAAATAATGTCCTATAGTATTTACTATAAAACTGCAAATTTTCATAAAGATCCGTCTAGTAGTTACTGTTTTATAACGAAAAATAGCTACAGACATTATCCCTTACTGCTTAGCTCCTATGGGAAAAAGCGTGATAATTTATAGCCTAAATGTTAATCTGCATCTATTAGATTGCACGTGCAAAATTTCAACCGAATCTGTACGGTAGTTTTTGCGTGATGCGTGTTCAAACAAACAGACAGACAGACAGACAGACAGACAGACAGACAGACAGACAGACAGACAGACATTTCTAAAAATGCAGCAAAGTGTTTGAATACTCTTTTCGAACATTTCCTAATTTTTTTTTTCACTAAGTTCGGCCATGTACAGACACGTGAAATTTACAGTTTTATTATATGTATAGATAATGCATACGGATATGCGTAGCAGTCGGATACACTCCCATTGCTTCACAGAGGCAGTCATCAGGCAGAATCTAGGTACATAGACGCTATGTTATCATTGCTATCACGTTGGGTTATGGAGACATAAAAAAATATATCTGGCTCAGAAAATCAGCGAAATACAGCCGTAAATATATACAATTTATTGCACATTTAAATTTGCACAATCACAATCAATTTTACTGCGGGGTCTCTCAGATGTGTGGAAAATGGTTGTAGGACAAAAGTAGAGACTAGGTGGTAAAGGGTTAATTTGTATTTTTTTTTCAATAGTTATATTACCTACTTGACGTAATGTAAAATAGCCAAGAGCGGGAAGTTATTAGTTTATAAAAATCATCCTGTATAAACTACCTGTACCTACATAGATCTGTCGCAATTGTAATCCATATAAATATTAACTAGTCACAATTAAATTGCACTTTAACTATTATAATAAATAGTTAAATAAACCTTGCATTTAAAATAATAGAGCGTATTCGCCTCTGTGCCTACCTACCTTTTAAACATATTATTGCTAAAGATATTAATATATATTTATTTAATGTCAATCCATCCAAGCCCTTTGCGAGTTAATCTTTACCAAGTAGTGGCAATACGGTATTTGACTTAAGTCAAATCAGTATCTTTTTATGAAACGTCAAAAACAAATCGCTTTGTACAAGTATTGTATTGAGTACTAGCGTGTGACCTCATAATTTAAATGATCAAATCATTTAATTTTAGTGTTTCTTTTAATTAATAAAAAATAATAAACACGTTAATTTATGAATTAATATATTTTTTGAGAATAATAAATTGCATATTATTATTTATAAAAATATTTAAGCATAGTTAGTATAAAATAATTAATTATGATAGTAGTCAAATACCCAATTGTTGATATATATTTCGCCCTCAAATTCTTCGTCAAAAACGTTTTATAGGAATTTGCAAATGGTTTCGCAGAGTCATATGCGAATAGTGTTGCCCAAATTCAGTCTTGGTCTTGCAGTCTTGGTCTTGTTCTTGCGTTTTTGCAAGACCAAGACCAAGAACAAGACCGCGTATTTTTAGCAAGACCAAGACCAAGACTGACCGTGCAAGACTTGAGCAAGAACAAGACATAGCCTGCAAGACTCTTGCGTCTTGCAGCTAGGACTTAGCGCTATTTCACTGAGTAGTTAGGTGTAACAGTTCGGTGTATAGGTAGGTACGCTTAGGAATTCTATGAGACGCAAAAAACTGTATCAAAGAATATGAAAAACTGGACCTATGCGCATTACGACTAATACCATAAACATAGCGAATAAAAAAATATCTATTAAAATCAAACTGAGTGCATGCATAGTTATGTTTTAACCATCGGCACTTTGATAATGCGGCATCAAAGGTTTTGTACTTACTTCTCAAAGAAATTTGCCGCTTTTCGGAAGTACATGGTTATGATACACGCGCCGGCGGCTTCTTTTGAAATCTAAAACAATCGTTGCCGCCACGCCGAAATCATAACATTTGACACTATTTGATTGCCGCCATAGGGCGAAGGTATACTCATGCAAAATAATTTCCTAGTAGAGTACCTACAGGTGTTCCAAAGAATAAATAAGTTTCAGAGTGCTTAGAATGAAAATGAATACATTATACCTACTGATCACGCAAGTAGTATTATGATTAGGATAAAATGGTAAGGATAGGTAGTAGATGTCATATTAATTCATTCTAGTAAGTATATATTATAATATTGATTACTTATATGGTTTTAAACTAATTACTTAGGTACTATTATTGTACATTTAGTCATTATATTTCTTAAGTTTTTACAAGAAGAAATAGCAAAAAAGTGTTCAAATATCACCCGTTTAATAAATATTGTAGCCACTCTTAAATATACTTGAAACGTGTAAAAAAATTCTACAAAACTAATAAAATAATATAAAAAGCGTAGGTACTTACCTACTAATAAAATAAAAAGCCTGCGATAAGAGTTTTGTATTACTTACCAGCCCGAATATCTCTGAGAGAGATGATGAGAGTAAGTATTTACTAGCTGTGCCCGCGACTTCGTCCACGAGGAATAGTAACTTTGGAGGTATAGTGACGTTCAGGACTTATTTATTTATTTTAAAACTTCTGTCATCAAACATACAAACGAACTCTTCAGCTTTATAATATTAGTATAGATGTACGCCAAAACATTCACTTATATGTAAAGAATAGTGATTGGCACTAATTCTATTTTATTCACGCGTCGCGTCTGTACAAGTAGGTAATATTTAGTGTGTGTTTGTACGCCGCACGCGGCATTGTTTGATTTGCGGCGGCATCCTTTTCATAGAGCCGGCACGTGGCGAGGCGGCGCGGTAAAGCAAGGAAACGTACTATAAATAAAGGAATTATTTTAATTCCAGTCATTTCCAATTGAGCTGTGCTTCGAGTCTAACTTGATAATTGTTTTTACTAATTCTCGTTGTTTTCTAAAAACGTATCACGTGTACAATTTAATATGAGTGACGAAGATTCAAATTATTCTAGTCCGAGTAACGAGAGTTTGAGTCACAGATCTAAAAGACCCAAAAGCAAATTTGAGGAGTTTTTCGAAATAATTCATGCATCCCAAACTGCCTTCTGTAAATTGTGCCAACATAAAAAGATTGAAATAAAAATGAAAAACAGAAACACTTCAGGCTTAAGGAAACATCTAATATCTTTCCACAAAAAGGAATCAGAAATATTTCTTCCTGTTAAACCAAAATTAAGTGGAGATATCACAAGCTTTTTAGTAACCGCTGGAAGTGGACAGGTAAGAATATTTTTTTAACAGTTAAAAGAATTTTAACTCCGCGTAGCTATTCATGCGATACTTTCAAAAACGCCATTAACTTACGTAAGTATTTTTGAGTTAGTGGTGTTTTCACAGTTTTCATCTAGGGGTGCGACATATTAAGTATGTAATTATCGTCTTAAATATTTTTTATAAACACCCATATTTTCAGTTAATCGGCCAGTAACAACTAAGTACTTTATTTTGGTAAATTACAGTACAGTGCAACCTTAATATAACAAATATCAATTTAACGATTTTCTCGATTTAACAACAACAAACCTCCTCCTCTTATACGCTCAAACCTAATAACACAAGATTTATTGTTTTGTTTCAGTCGGAAAACAGCAGTGACAACATCACGACAGCTACAGTTGATTGGGTGGTGAAAAAATATCTTCCCTTCTCATTTTTCGATGACGAAGCTACACAAGTATATTTTCGACGTATTTGCCCTAATATGGTGTTTCCTAAAAGGTCTACACTTAGAAGGAAAGTCAAAGAGCGATTTGAAGAGCTCCAATTGAATCTCAAGGAACGACTTCAACAATTATCATCTAAAATGTCTTTTACCATTGATGGGTGGACGTCAATTGCTGGTAGGAGTTACTACGGGGTTACTATTCATTATATAGACAACGCATGGAAGTATCAATCTGTAGTTCTTGATTTTATACCATCACGCGGTCGACATACTGGGGAAGATATTGCAACGATTTTCCATGAATGTTTATTGGAATATGGCATAATTGATAAAATACAAGGTATCACGGTCGACAACGCAACTGCAAATACCAAATTCATGTATGAACTGGGCAAACAGCTGCCGCCACACTTTGATTCAGACAATCAACATTTCCGGTGCTTTGCTCACATTTTAAACCTTGGTGTACAAGATTTATTAAAGACCTTAGCATTACACTGTGAGTCTGACACTAACGCGCAAGATCAGCAGTACGAAGACTATGCAGACGAAACTGAGGATGAGGAAGATGAAGAATCTGCACCAAATATTGCTGACTCGCGTACATCTGTAACAAAGTTACGCAGTATTTCCAGTAAAATAAAAAGAAGTGAGATAGTGAAGAAGAAGTTTCAGTCTGCTTGTGAAGCAGCTGGCGTGCCATCAAATCTAAATGCCATTCTTGACTGTCCAACGAGATGGAATTCCACACATGATATGATTGGATTTGGTTTAAAAGTGAGAGCGGGCATTGACATATTGTGCAGTTCTGTCACCGAATTAAATGATTTTCAAATCACAGCTAATGAATGGCAGGTACTCGAAAAATTACATAAATTTCTAATAAACTTTAAACTTTTAAGTACAAAACTTGGTGGAGACAAATATGTTACATTACCGCTAGTCATTGTATCATTCAATCTCTTGCTAGATAAAATTGAATCCATGGTAAAACAGTTAGATGAGAAACCTAATCGATCTGAAGTGGATGAAAGGCTCATTCTAGCTTTCCAAGCAGCTCGAGACAAAATGCTTAAACATTACAAGAAGAGCAACTGGATTTATTGTACTTCTTTAATTTTAGACCCAAGGCATAAGGCTCAGACTTTTGACCTGACAATGTGGGGGAAGCAACTTAAAACAGAAAGTCTGCGCAAGTTCAATGAACTTTATGAAGAATATAAAAGTCTACACTCACTGAACAAATCTCTGGAATTACCAGAAAAAGAAAATAAAGTATGTGATGAAGATGAAGACGTAATAGACTTTGATAAACTCTATGAATGTCCCTCGACGTCATCTGGATCTTGTCTTCAAGGCTTAGTGATAGACGAGTTGGAGGAGTACCTGAGAAAACCAAGAACTGCCAGCTCGGAAGACATTTTAGATTGGTGGAGGACGCATGAGACAGAGTATCCGATTTTATCGAAAATGGCCCGTGATTTTCTCTCAATACCTGCAACTTCAGTACCTGCTGAGAGGTTATTTTCTAAAGCATCATTAGTAATTAGAAAACATAGAAATAGGTTAAGTGATGAGTCAGCCAGATGGTTACTTTGTATTAATTCTTGGTCAAAAAAAATTATATAAAGTATCATAACCTAATGATAAAGCTGTTGATTTGTGTTGTATTTTATTTTTTATTCAAATAAATGATAAATCGTAAACTCTTTTATTAAATTTCTTATAAGTTGAGGGTTCAATCTCTTTCTAGACAGATAAGTATTGTTCTTTAAAATACAGTCAAGTTATTGTAATTAATTTGTTTTTTTACATGTTTTAGCAAATGTAAGCTTATAAATCATAAATGTTTATTAAGAAACAGTTACTTCCATGGAAAACGACATATAGGTCAGTTGATTTTTCGAATTTCTTATCAAATCTTCAGTTACTTATTAATCTGCTTGATCTTTACTATGGCTATGTTAATTCAAGCTCACAATGTTCCAATTCTAATACGTTTTTCTAAGATTTAAAGTAAACTTTAATAAATAGTAATAGACTAATAGGTAATTGCAAGACTTGCAAGACTCTTGCTGCAAGACCAAGACCAAGACCAAGACTGGGAGCGCAAGACCAAGACCAAGACCAAGACCAGGTGTATTGGCGCAAGACCAAGACCAAGACTGGCTAAGTCTCGTCTTGTTCTTGCATTTGGGCAACACTATATGCGAAGAACATTTCATTTGGGTGACATACATAACACAAGATGCATTCATAGGACAGCAGTTAGGCAAGCAGATATAATATACATATTAATAATAATACCTATAATCTATAGCTATAGTACTTGCGGATATCAAAATATAAACGGCAGTACCTTTTGATTATGTTGACTAGTGAAAAAGTTTCATAGATCGGAATTCTAACACCAATTTTTCTCAGAATTGCTACTAAAGATATATATTTGAAATAAGTTCCATACAAAATATGTTAAAAATGTCTCTTTACTAGCCAAATACATCGACAGATATATTATTGACTAGCGGACGGCTCGCGGTTTCACCCGCGTAGTTCCCATTCCCGTGGGAATACAGGGATAAAAAATAGCCAATGTCACCCGGGGTTAGTGTAGCTTCACAACGATGAAAGAATTTTTCAAATCTGTCCAGTAGTTTCGGAGCCTATTCAATACAAACAAATAATCAAATCTTTCCCCTTTATAATATTATATATTATAATATAGATATAGAAAACCGCCATTAGAAGATAGCGTCATTTCTATGTGAGGAGTTTTGATTTTTTTTGAAAGCCGTGTTAAGCCGAAATTGGTCACTAGAATATAATTTTAGGAAATGGTTTAATGATATACTTTTCTGTATTGTTCCAGTCACAATCCCGGCTCTAAACTTCGGCATGCTGATGGGGTGGCAGTCTCCCATGACGCCCATCCTGCAGTCCCCCGATGGGCCGGCGCCAGAACCGATCTCCGACGAAACCATCTCCTGGATGGCAGCTATCACCTTCCTACCCCCTATATTCTGTGGCTTCATGGTGGGGGATCTAGCGGATAGGTGGGGGAGAAAGTTTACTACGATGTTGACAGCATTTACGCTTGTGGTGAGTTTTTGTCACTTTTGCGTACTTAGCAATGATAATTATAATTTGGGGGGGAAATGCACATGGCTGGAGTTGTCACGCTTGCATAACCCTTTGTGCGTGCTACCACGCCAGGTGCCAATACAAAGGGGGGCAACAGCAATTGCCCTGCCCAGGCTCAACTGAATATACTTTTTTTAGCGAATTTGACAATTTTGACACTAGATCGTTTAGGCAGGCAATTACACCCCGCTCCCTCTCGGTGGTAGTGGGTATGCTGTACCGGTGTTGAATCAAATGCCCCCCCCCCCAGCCATTCCAGTGCTTTAAACTTGACCTATTGAGTCAAATGTTGCCCCCCCAGAACAAAGTTCTGGATCCGCGCCTGTACCATGCTACTTAATTGTCATGTGTTTACTAACTGGCATGCGTGTATCTGATTTATATACTGGCATGCAACTCGCATGCACGGCACCGTTCTGTTATGCCGACATGTATCTTCGCCTCTAGTGTACATTGGATAACTCTAGTGCAGAATTTCAAGCTTATGAATTCAACGAATTCAGGTGTGCCTGGTTATTATTATTTTTAAAGATTCGAACCCGATTGCGAGTCGGATGCCTTAGCCATTAGGCTACCGCCGCTTGAAACTGTTTAATAACTGATATAAATTAATCATTAGTTTTTTGCGTTAGATTGTCCCATCGCATCGGCCCACTGCTGGACATAGGCTTCTTCTAATTTACTTCTATATATCATCCAGCTACATCTGGATTAAAAAACAAATAGTTCAAGTATTTATCGAAGAATCATGTCTATTACTGTAAGCAGTTGTAGCCACTTATCTCAGATAATTGTCTGTCCACAGTAGTTATTGTTTACTACGAAACCAGATCAATTGTTGTTTGTCGGATTAATGTTAATTTTAGGTTATGTAGCCAATCAGTTGATAAATTATCTAACTTCAAAACTGACGGAGTTTCTTACAAAATTGCAACCCCTATTTACTCTCTTAAAGGTTGATTTTCTAAAAACAAAGAAACTATTTAAAACCAAAATGTGAAATAGCAATATATTTTCAAAACTGACAGTGTTTTCTACAAATTTGCATAAGGAACTTATTTACAAAGATCAGTCAATTAGTGGATGCCTACTTCCAAAATTCTGGTCAGCTGCAGCGGTTAAACTCTAATGAATCAGTCAGTGGTCCAGGAGGCCTACTCTATTTTAATGAAAACGAAGTTTCGATCAAAAATGAGGTGGTGATATACAGAGCCAGGAACATCTATTCAATCCACTCGTTCCAGAAAATCGTCCATGGGTTCGAACTTCTTGTGCTTATCCAACAATTAATTTGAATACTCCCCGTAAACTGAAGAAATTTAAGTAAACGAAAATTCATGAATTTCGTTATAAAGAAAGAGAGTAGGCCTGCAGGTCCAGACAAGTGATTACAATTGCACAAGCTTTCGTGGCTCTGCACGCGTGGAATATGTTTCTCCATACAAACTTTGGACCAAAATTCATCCCTTATTCGGCACCTGTCCCACCAACGACGATAAGCCAGATGCGAGTAGCGATTTATCGCAGATGTATTTTGTAGATCCCGTCCGTGTAAACAAAAGAGATGCAGTATAGAGCGAGTACTCGCCGGCAGTGGGACCGGTGAGCGATCAACTATTAATATCTGTATCTCTTTTGTTTACACGGGATGTACATAAGTATGTACGTTTCTTAAGCGATAAATCGCTACATGGTCCTCTAATCACAAACGGACAACCCAAACCACAAACGGATTGCACTGAAATTTGGCTAAGAAAGTTTTTTAAAAATTCACCCCCTTAGTGGTGCCTTAGGGGGTGAATTTTTAAAAAACTTTCTTAGCCAAATTCACTTAGGGGGTGAATTTTCAAAAAACTTTCTTAGCCAAATTTAAGTGCAATCCGTTTGTGGTTTGGGTTGTCCGTTTGTGATTAGTCAGTGAGTAACAGTTGCCTTTTATATATACCTACCTAAAGATAGATAAAATCAATTCAAGTCTTTAACTTCAGAACACACCTTAACAGGTACATTACCAACTCGGGTATTTCCCTTTTACGGTTTATAATAATATACTCTCATTGATTATTTTATTATACAAACGAGTATTATCCGTAACCATTTATTACCGCAGGTACCTAAATTGAAATTAAATATATTTTGCTATGTTTTTCCTTATAAAAATGATTTTGTCTCCTATTTTACATGCGTAGACATCTTGTACTTGTATATAATTTTTGGACCTTAAGTCTAACGGTTCTAAATTAAGAACTTTGCATCCTCTGCTTTTTACCCGACTGTAAGGAAAGGTTATGTTTTTCGCGCGTATCTTGTATGTATGTATGTGTAGGCTCAGGATGCCGCAGGTTATAGCTTGCCATCGTTCACGAACACCGGGAGATCACTAGGTTTAGATTTTACCATTACTAATTAAATTAAAATCTTAATTTCACCACAGATAATTTAATAAACGAAATAATACTAGACGCGTCTAAATTATATAGCTAATAATTGATTCCACATATCACTATACGAAAAAATAAAATGATCGGGTCGGAAATTAGCGATTCGTCGGGCACGTGGTGCGCAAACGGCTCTCGTCGGCGAACTGCCTACAAGATGGCCGCCTCGCCATCACGTCCATGTGACGTTCCGCAAGAATGATCAACTACCCTCATTCTTTTCCGACGTAAATGACAGTGAATGTCAAGTGTTGCCATATGTTGCGCCGTCATATGTAATATTATTTATTACCCCATATCTTTCATACCACAAGACGGATTTAAACAATTAAGACGTCGTTAGATTTGTCTTGACTGGCCAATCTAGATAAGTGAGGTTTAAAAAAAAAAAACTTGGCAGCTGTGAGATGTCAAAAGCATGTGTGAAAAAAAAAGATTTTTCGAATACCGCAATATGGGTATCAAATTAAAGAGATCATCGTAAGCTTTTCAAAAAGCTATAACGTGATTATAACAGTAACACTAAAAAATTCAATTAGCAACCATTATTTTTTCAATTTTCAATACTTGGCGATAACTGTGTTCATAGTTAGTAGTTACATCGGTTACACCCTACAACCACTAAAAAGTAATAAATAAAAAAAAATACCCCTACCACATGCTCAAAAAATATGTAAACAAGATCCCCTACATATGTAATATCATACTTTCTGAGGCACAAAACTAAGTTCATCGAGATTCATTATGCTTCCGTTTTTTAATTTTTTTATTTATTTTTGGCTTACGAAGTCTTCATAAATCCCAATTAGGTTTACGGTTTTAAGTACCTACCTGTTGTTATATTTACGTATTGTTATGTTCATCTAGTTTAAATCATGCAAGGTAATACTATATTCTCATAACGACTCATTTGACTTGTCGAAAACGGTCCCCCATCTATGGGCAGACAGTGGTAACGTTGCTTAACCTCGTCTCTCGATATGCGCGGTCGTCACTGAGTCACGCACTCACCTACAGGAATTTCTAATTACCTCCTAAAAGTGAGTATAGACTTGATCATTTGCTAGAGTATTACAATGTAATGTAACGTTCTTACGAATGGTACAATACAGGCAAACGCTCAGTTTCCTAAAGTGTTTCCATGTAATGTAACGTTCTTGCGAATGCTCGACGCTGTGTTCGAAGTACCTAATTACAATGTGTTTCTGTTTGCATACAGACCATACAGTCTCTTCGCCATCGCTCGGGTCTTTGCTCGATAAAACGTTACACCAAAACGCTCGTTGGTATTTAAATAAGGTTGCAACAAAACAACGAGCATCATATTAGATATATTTCGGGACTTAATCACGTGAATTATTTAAAGGTACGAACCTTTTAATTACCCGACGTTTCGATCGAATTGCACCGATCGTGGTCACGGGTCGACTGATAGCAGCTTAGCGATGTCATGCAATCGTAGCCGTAAGGACTCCGTGCCTCAGTGTAAAGACGTTGTAAGTGTAGTGTGTAGAAGTGCCGACAGTACAAATTATCAAAATGATCAAGACCAGGGGAGGGTAGTTGAAAAACCCCGCGCCTCACGGAGACATCGCTAAGCTGCCATCAGTCGACCCGTGACCACGATCGGTGCAATTCGATCGAAACGTCGGGTAAATAAAAGGTTCGTACCTTTAAATAATTCACGTGATTAAGTCCCGAAATATATCTAATATATATAAAAATCGCGAAAGTTTAAAAACATAAACGAGTATCATGTTGGAAGTGTGGCTCGAGTAAATTTGAAAACAGACAATGCTCTAAATTACTAGTAAACCTTTACTCGTTAGGGGTCATTCAAGTATAAAGTAAGGAGAATTTTTGTCATTTTCACCACTCCATCACCATCAAAACCCACACGTCAACAAAAATACCACCTCCCTTGTGTTTAAGTAATAGTCGAATAGCCCTAAGCATTTGAACTTAGTACCTAACTAATGGTAGTTCATCATTCATATCTAATACAAATTTTCTGTTTCAGATAAGCTGGTCCATAATACTGTTCTCACTCCGTCCATGGGCGCTCATAGCGTCGCGAACTGTAGCTGGACTGGCATGCGCCGGCTGCTACGTCGTTATACCATTGTACCTGAAAGAAGTAAGTCTACTATACTCTCCTACTAAACAGTTCTAAAGTTCACGCGAAATTACATACATACCCAGGGTTATTTTACTTATATATTTCTAAATACATACATATTATAGATAAATAACACCCAGACACAAAATAAACCATCGTGCTCATCACGCAAAGATTTATCCTGAGTGGGGATCGAACCCATGACCTCTTGCGTAGCACTCGTATGTTCTAAACTGTCTAATGAGATACATGGTTTGAAAAGGTAACATGTCTTTCCAAAGCTATAAAATGAGTGTATTTGAAAACTGACGGACAATTTCATTCCGCGAAGACCTATCGACGGTGACACCTACTGACGCTTGACGTGAGCCATTTGGATGACTCTAATAATTTATGGGAAATGGTGACTAAAACTCATAGCTAGGTTTTTACCTGATTCCTATTGTTATAATTAAATTAATGTTTCGGCTAATTGTCATTGCGATCCAATCCATGGGTAGGAGGGGGGGGGGGGGCAACAGCGAGTTTATGATTAGGTTTAAAAAGACAAAAGCGACTTTGTCGGCAATTTAACCTTTAGTTTTAAATAGCTTATGACCATTTGGATGACTCTAATAATTTATGGGAAATGGTGGCTAAAACTTATACTTTGGTTTTTACCTGATTGCAAAAGTGTTTTTAGTAGTCATATACTAATATTACAAAGCTGAAGAGTTTGTTTGAACGAGATAATCTCAGAAACTACTAGTTCAAATTAAACAAGAAATCTTTTAGTATTGGATAGACCAAATCCTCTCATACCTTATCAAGGAAGACTATAGGCTATATAACATCACCCTATGACCAATAGGAGCGGAGCATCAATGAAAAATGTTCTAACATCAGGGAAAATTTATACAGACGATTTTACGCGTGTCAGCTAGTACTCAAATAAGTGGCGGTAGCCTAATGGCTAAAGCATCGGACTCCCAATCGTGAAGTTGCGGGTTCGAATCCTATCCATTATACTAACAATGTGAATCCACTCCTAACACAAGTCATTGATCTTAGCTATAGGGGTTAACAGGATTGCTAGTAATGTGGTACTAACAAACCCATATCGCTAGTTAACTTTATAATTAAATTAGGTGTACCGCGCAACTTCGTCTGCGTATTTTTTCCCGTTTTTGCAACATTTCTCATTGCTGCGCCGCTCCTATTGGTCGTAGCGTGATTTTATATAGCGTAAAGCCTTCCTCGATAAATTGGCCATCCAACAGTGAGAGTAGTTCCTGAGATTACAGCGTTTAAACAAACAGACAAACTAATTCTTCAGCTTTATAATATTAGTATAGAGTACCTGGATGACCGAGCTTCGCTCGTTATTTTTTTTAAACGATGTTTTCCAAAAATGAAACCTAGCTAGATCGATTTATGTCCCCCGAAAGCCCCTGCATACTAAATTTCATGAAAATCGCTGGAGCCATTGCCGAGATTCAGATTATACATATATATAGGTATATATATACAAGAATTGCTCGTTTAAAGGTATAAGATTAATGTTTCGGCTAATTGTCATTGCGATCCAATCCATGGGGGAGAGGGCGAGTTTATAAATAGGTTTTAAAAAAACAAAAGCGACTTTGTCGGCAATTTAACCTTCAGTTTTGAATAGCCTGGTAGGTCATCAGATTAGATTAGCAAGACCATAGTTCCGTTTTGTTCTCATTTGTTAATGACAAATTGAAAGCACATTTAGTGTTAAAAATAGGACACATCCTGACAGCTGTTATTTGTACTTAACAAGCGTGATGATCGTTGCGAAGATCTACATAATAATCAGATACATAGTATTGTCTCAATTCATTGAAACGAGTTTGATATATTAGAAGCAAGTAAATAAAAATGCAACAAGTTTTGAAATCTCAGGAACTACTGGTCCGATTTGAAAAATTATTTTTTTGTTGGATAGCCCATTTATCGAGGAAGGCTATAAGCTACAAAACATCGCGCTACGACTAATAGGAGCGGAGCAGCGACGAGAAATCTTGCAAAAACGGGGAAAATTTACGCACACGAAGTTGCGCGGGACAGCTAGTATTAGATATCTTGATAATACCTGATCCACTCTCACAACCCAAATCGCCGCGTTGGGGCTATACATTTGACATTTGGGTGCTTATTGACGTTCTTTTTTTCCGTTTTCACGGCAAGACAAAATCTAAAGCAAAGTCAACATTTTATGGAATGGTAAATAGAGAGCTGCGCTTAGAAATGTGTATAACGCGAATGCGCGGCGGACATCTTTGAGCGCACCACGCATGTGCCTGTTAGCACGGGCTTGCCGCGAAAACGGATTGAAAGAACGGGAATAAGGACCTTGGACAGTAGTTTTTTTGCCACGTAGGGGCTCTCTAAGAAACGATTTATTTTCTTAAATTCTACCTATGAACGGGTGCACTGAAGCTATAAACCTCCAAATGTCTACTTTAGCTTCATAATTTTGTTTTAAATCTACATTTTTCCTTAGTGGTTAAAAGGACTGATGAATTGTTGAAAGAAAAAACAAACGAAAGCTGCTGGCCTCATAAAGCTTGAACTACTAGAGCTAGAAACTTAAAAATGGGTTTTATTAATGATAATTTGAAGCTCATTGCAAGAATTTATGGGTTAGTACCCGTGCAGGTATGCACCCACCGGCCTCACGCACCGGTGGGGGAAGGATAATTTAAACCAAAATATTTTAGGAAATTAAATAAATATATTAAATTAGAGCTATGAAACTTCACACAAAAACAACACTTCGAAACAACTTCGAAAATTGCTGGAGTTTAGAGTTTGATGTAGAGAAGCTAATATTTTACTTGCGACTGAAACTTGATGCAATATCGTCATGACGCCTGCAAAACCCCAAATAGCAAGTGTATCCTAAAATCTGATTTGTACTTTATGGGTTAGATATAAAACTGATTTTCGACTGATCTTAATATTCGCGGTTTAACATGAGCGACGACGATATGTTTGGTTACTAAATGGTACTTAATTGGACAAACGGTTCTCTTTTGATTTATTTGTTCGTAAAAACATTGTATGTTCGGTACTTCATAACTCTTTAAATGATATAGTGTCCCGGCAAGTTCAAGGGTCATCTCTGAGCGCACCGTGCATGCACCAGTTCGCGCGGGCTTGCCGCGAAAACGGAAAAAAAATAGTGAATATAGTGATAGTAATAGATTGTGAAAACTCCAGAAACTTTTAAAGTTGTTTCGAAATAGCATTTATCATCATTCTTTTTCCTAATTATTCGGAGGATTTTTGTACACAGAAGAGACGATGCCGATGAAAAACTTTTCTTTCATAGCAAAATTTAATTCTTGTTCTTTCCCACCAGATCGCATCAGACAACATCCGCGGTGCGCTCGGCTCTCTCTTCATCCTGTCACAGAACATGGGCTATCTGGTGGTCTACGTGGCAGGAGACCTGCTCTCATTCGGAGCAGTACTATGGATCTGTACCGCGGTGCCTGCTCTGTTCCTGATAGGATTCGTTGCTATGCCTGAAACACCAGTGTTTTTGGTCAAACAAGGGAAGATCAAGGTGAGAATCAGTGCGTTTCGTGACCAGAAGGCTGGTCTTTTTTGCACAGAGAAATAGCAGTTCTATACAATGTGGCAATGCTGTCAGCCTTCTGGGTACTATACCGCTTCACATCAATGGCGACCTTCGCTCGAAATTATTCGACGACTAAATGGGTGCCTCCCCTTTTCATTTAACCCTTTTGAGGGTTCCGTTGCCAAAATGGCAAAACGGAATCCTTATAGTTTCGCCATGTCCGTCCGTCCTTCCGTCCTTAGCTTTGCTCAGAGACTGTTAGTACTAGGAGGCTGTAATTTTGCATGGATACACATATTACTTACGCCGACAAAGTGAAAGAATAAAATCTTGAAAAAAAATGGTATGTAAAGTAGGGATGTGATTTTTTTTTCACACCTACCCCATCGTGTGAGGTATCATTAGATAGGTCTTTTAAAAACGTTTAGAAGTTAGTTAGAGATCCGTTTGTAGAATATTAAGGTATAAAGTAGGCTTGACAAGTTTATGAGTAACAGCTGATCAAATGAGAAGTAACAAATTTACACATTTTATAGTACTAAATAAGTTGTAAGTAATTTAGTTAATACTAGCTTTCATTATTTAAGCAATATTTAAATTTTTTGTGACTGTAGATAAGCATTTTGTTGATGAGAATGTCGGTTCACTTAATCTAAGAAATTAAACTAATGTAACGATATCCTACAATGAGGCAGTGCTGCCATCCAATTCAGCGCACTATTCCAATTGACATTGATGGGAAGGAAATTATTCGACGCCTAAACTTACAGGTTGCTTTAGTAGATAACTAGTTTTTAGTTTGATAATTTATACTTAAGCATAGGCACGTATTTCAAAAACAAACTGAGTTTTAATTGAAATCCATAAATTATTCGGTATATTTCCTAAACATAACCCTTCCTTACAGTCGGGTAAAAATAGCAATCTGAAACTTTGCAAATTCTTCTCCGAGGCCATTAATTCAATAATTTATTATTTACACCTTTCTCAAACTTGTTTTTCGAAGACAGATAATAATGACACGTTGATGACGCTAGTGGAAACACGAGTACTTTCCCCTGATGCTGGAAAGACCAGCTTTATCTTAAACTAGTTGTAAACGACCTGTCATACGGAGGTGATTCAGATTTTACAATGACGGAAATTGTGGTTCTATCACTGTCGGAAATACATGCCTTGTAATAAATGTCGCAATATGCCCTTTCTTATTTTTAGGGTTCCTCAGCCAAAATGGCAAAACGGAACTCTTATAGTTTTGTCATGTCCATCTGTCAGTCCGCAGAGACTGTTACTACTAGAAGCTGTAACTTTGCATGGATACAATATATACCTACATAGGAAAATCTTAAAAAATACATTTTTTTGAGGGTAAAAAAAAAAGTCACATCCCAAAAAAATCATAGGTGAGATCCCCTATGAATAAAGTCGGGATGTGATTGTTTGGGATATTATTAGATAGGTCTTTTAAAAACATTACGGAGTAGTTAAACCATTTTTAGATTTAGGGAACCATTGCATATTAAAATGCATATTTTTGTTAGAGTCTAGGCTCCCCCCCCCCATCTGCCATCTTAATGATTGATGTTGGGTATGTGAAAATATTCACAATATTCACAGATATATCACAGCTAAGTAGGCTTTACAAGTTTACGAGTAACACCTGATCAAATGATAAATAACAAAATTTTCCTACAAATTCCATTGAAAATTATTATTAAGTAGGTAATATTGTACCTAAGTATGAAACAAAATTAACAGAAAACCTACTTCTTAAGCCGCATTATTCGGATGGGGGGGGGGGACTACGGAACCCTACATTGTGAGGCCCGACTTGCACTTGCCCGGTTTTTGTACTTTTTTTTTTTTTTAATCTTTATTTATTTAAAGGACTTTTATCTTACGATATGTCAGTCCTATTGTAACAAAATAACACAAACAATAAACAAGATATCATCAACAAGTAGGTGCTTGCAAAACAAAATAACATAAAAATAAAAACAGGTAGGTGCTTAAATAACTTAAATTAACTTAAATTTCTACACATTGTATTTAAATCTTTAGCAGCTTCTGAATTAGGTGTACATAGTATATTGAAGACAGAACCCATCTCTAGTCTATTAATGTTTTTGTACTTAGATCCACTTTGATGTTATTTATGTTGAAATAAAGGTTGTTAGTAGTATTTATTTAAAATTCTCCGTAATATGACTTCATTTGGATATACCACCGCAGCCGCCTTGAATGAATGGATTTATTATAACGGAAAATTGGATGTATTTCCTATTGATTGTGGTATATTTATCTTTTCAATGAAATATAGTAGTTCTTGTTTAGGGAACAGTGACTCAGTGGCGGCTGAGTTACAGTACGATCAACGTAACTAGGCCGGACTGAAGTAGGCGACAAGTGGTTGCGCAGATGCATTTTTTGGAAGTGACAGGAAGCAGGAGGATGGGGGCGGTAACTAAACCAAGAGAATAAGAGATGCGATTATGCATCACATTGTCATAATTAGTTATTACTAACTCAAGTTTTTTTGTGATTATTTTCGTAAAGAAATTGTTTTCCAAAGTTTCTTTAGTATTTACTGTAACTGTTCTAATTTTAAACTTTTATGAACTCATTTAAATAGTGTTTTTATATTTTTGAATTAAAATGTTGTTAGTATTTTTTATCGATTAAACATAATTAATCGTTTTCATAAGTAATTTTAGGGTCGCATCTCTATGACATGCGCGAAAGTGATAAAAACCTAACTTCAATCCGGTCAAGTTATGTTGATCGTACTGTACTTTATATTGTTTTTTTCTTTAAAGTCGACTCCCTCAGTAGGCAGCCTTGTGTCGCGAGACATTTTATAAACATACGAATACAAGTCACGAGCACAAGGTACACCCAGACTCGGAACAACTATTTGTGGATCACTCAAAGTGGTGTTCCGTGTGGGGAATTGAGCCCTCTTGCGTAGCAGTCGGACACATTGCCACCACGCCATCAAGGCAGTCAATTGTAACAAAATTATTTTATCCTTAAAATGAGGAAACTTTTTGATTCTCAGATTGAGGAAACTGCTTAAGGAGAAAACCCTTTAACTTGGTTCAATCTTAAAACCGCAATTTATATTTTACTCTAGCTGTCCCAAGCAACTTCGTCTACGTAATTTTTCCCCGTTTTTGTAACATTTTTCATTGCTGCTCCACTCCTATTGGTTGTAGCGTGATGTCTTTAGCCTTCCTTGATAAATGGGCTATCCAACAGTAAAATAATTTTTCAAATCGGACTAGTAGTTCCTGAGATTTATGCGTTCAAATAAACAAACACTTCAGCTTTATAATATTATGTACTAGCTGTCCCGCGCAACTTCGTCTGCGTAAATTTTCCCACTTTTTGCAACATTTTTATAGCGTGATGTTATATAGCCTATAGCCTGCCTCAACAGAGTCGAGTTCCTCGATTCAGTTCGGACCAGTAGTTGCTGAGATCACCGCGTTCAAACAAACAAACTCTTCAGCTTTATTATTTTAGTATAGATTAATTTTATTTGGCCTAGGGAAATAATGATACCTCAAAGCGAGACAAGAGGATGATTCCACTGGCCTTACAATAATAACTTTTTTTATATAGTTCTATTTTTACCAAAAGTAATTAAGGAAGATAGAATACGGTATTATTGCTATTAATTATTGTCCTCTATCAGCTCTAGTTTGATACTCTTGTTTTTAGGGTTCCGTAGACAAAATGGCAAAAACGGAACCCTTATAGTTTCGTCATGTCCGTCTGTCTGTCTGTCCGTCTGTATGTCACAGGCACTTTACTCAAACACTAATGATGAATATTGATTAAATTTGGTGAAAAGGTGTCTTGTAGTAGCAGCTACTTAGTTTGATAGCTAAATAATAAAAATAAATATTTTTAGGGGACACTTCATCACTTCATACGTAACAGCTAAAAAAAAATATTTAGGAAACATCAAAGTATGGCACCTCATTTGATAGGTCTTTTAAAAACAGGTTTTAAGGTTTCTAATAAACTTTTTTGATTATGGGAATATTTTTGGAAATAATCACTCCGAAATTATTTTTTTATAATCTTTTATTTTTGGGGATTTTATTCTAGGAACATGTCAGCCACTCTGAAAGTTGTATCACAACTTTCAGAGTGGAAGTAAAAAAAAAAACTTTCGGAGTGATTCGACTCCGAAAATTGTGGCACACGGTTCAAAAGATAATGGACATACAATGTATGCACATTTATCGGATATACCGTCATTGAGTTATTGCCGAAAAACTGCGTTTCTCAACAAAGGCAAACATACGTTCTTCCGCTGGCGTAATTACTCAAATCGGATTTTGTCACGCGGCAACGACTGCGGAACCCTACATTGAGCATGGTCCGACATGCTTTTGTCCGTTTTTGTTTTATATTTTGCCTTGTCTGAAAATAGTCAATCTTACAATAACAGCGATTAAATTTATCAAAATATTTCATCATTTTCAGTGAGCAGAGATATTATACTAATAATCATGATAGGTTTAATTACAGTTATTTTTATAGGTATTTCTTGCCAATTACTTTATTAATACAATACAAAAAGGAAGCAATAACAAAAGCTATATTAGTTCTTAAGGACATGGATAGATGGCGCTCGCGAAGGCCCAACTCGTTTGCAACAAGGCTACTTTCAAATGCAATTATTGTATTATTTAGGTTTTATTACATTTGTGGTAAAAAAGTAATCTTATCAAAGACAGTCGTAGATCTTTTTATTTATTTTTTTCTTTTTTTTATTTAACAAAACTGTTCTTTCCAGGAGGCGCGCGCAGCTCTAGCTTGGCTTCGAAACACAACGACAGACGACAAAGACATAGAAGAAGCTATACAGCAGCTAGAAAGAGAGGAAGAATACGCGAGGAGCACGAAGAGAGCTACCTGGATGAGTATAGGTAAGGTTAAAAAAATTTTTGCTTCAAACAATTTAACAGGATGGAAGTCAAAGATTTTAGACTCAAGCTTTAAAAAAAAAAGTACTAAGAAATAGGTTTATTCGCAGTAGATTTACATGTCAAGCAAAAACGTAAGCGAAAATTTATATATGCATTCGACGGAACCTGATTCAGACTATACTTACCCAAGAGTTTCTTTGCGCATGTTCCAAACGCAGCTAAGAATGATCAGCAACTACAGTTGTCTTAATGTAACTGGGCCGGATTGAAGTTAGGTTCATTACACTTTCGCGCATATCATAGAGATGCGACCTTAAAATTACTTACGAAACCGATTAATTATGTGTAATCGATTAAAAATACTAACAAAATTTAAATTTAACAATATAAAAAATACTACATAGACGAGTTCATAAAAGTTTAAATTTAGAACAGTTACAGTAAATACTAAAGAACATTTAAAACATAACATCTTTAAGAAAATAATCACAAAAAACATGACTTAGTATTACTAATTATGACAATGTAATGCGTAATAGTATCTCTAATTCTCTTGGCTTAGTTACCGCCCCCGACCCCCCTTCCTGTCACCATTTACTTCCAAAAAATGCATCTGCGCAATCACTTGGCGCCAAATTCTATCCGGCTAACTTACATTGATACAACTGAACGTTGGATCTGGTTTGAGTAGGCGTTAGGTAGCAAAGGTGTATAGAATAGAAACTTAAATTACTGTATAAAGTACTATTTTTAACTCACTTCTACGGAATAACGTTAGAAATCGCGTAACTCGTCTATACAATATTTGCATCTCGTGACCAGAAGGCTTTTCTCTGCATAAAGAGCATTGCCATACAACGTGGCAATGCTGCCAGCCTTCTGGGCACTGTACCGGTTGACATCAACCGGGAGGAATTTTCCGACGCCTAACCTGGTTGTGACTCCCTTTTTTATGCGATTTTTAGTTGTAAATAATGTTAATAGTTTATTTATTTAGTTAGTTCGTAGGGTACCTAATCTGGCATAATATTTGCATTAGAAAGAGAAAAATTAAGTTCAGACCCAGTAAACGAAGTCGAGACATTCGATTTTTTTACTAAGTTTTTTTCTGTAACACTTACTTAGGGTTTGTGACTTTGTGTTAGTTACAAAGGCAGCCTTGTTTGTTATGTTTTTATTTGTGTCACTATTATCTAACAAATTAGAGATAGTTCAGCTTGCAGTGTTTATCTGTTCAGTCTAATCGACTTATTCTACGAAGTAAAAGCCAGACTAATAACTTTGAATAACCTTTATAAACATTGTGCTGATAAGCAATTTGAATCGTAGGCCACTTTCATATAATAATATCTTGGAACAATATTTTGGGACAACTCACACAACGCCATATGCCACTCAAAAATAAATTTGTCAAAATGTCTGATTTCCTTTGTACAAGCTCTGCTTAGTTTGGGATCAGATGGCATTGTGTGAGTTGTCCAAAGATAATAATAATTATTATTAGTAATTTATTTTTAAAGGAAGATCAACAACAACTAGGTTTTTTTTTGTTTTTTAAATGTAGTTTAAATTTTACCGCAAGGTTTAACACTAATTTTTCCCCTTCATATTGCGTTTATAGACAGTATTTTAACGAGGGAGTATTTTGTCTCCTTCCATTCAGTTTTGAAAATAAAATCTGTTGATAAACACAAAATATTAGGTAGTTAAAATGTTATTACTAATATTCATATGAATAACAAAACAACATTTACAAATAGTGGACGTTTTTTGTTTTGGTGTTCTAAACTTGAGTTCTACTGTGGCCCATGATTCAAATTGGCGGGAAGTACAGTGTAACTACCTGCATATTTCTTGTCTGACGTATCAAATGACCTGAGAGACTGTACACCGGTTCTGAGAAATATTCTCACCGCTTACATTCCGGTGACTGCGTGTTTACTTTGTGCTTGCAATCAGGGGTAGCACGCGATGGGACGCCGAACTTTAAATATATAAAAAAAAAGAATTTTAAATGTTAAAAATGTTAAAGACTCGCCTGCTAAAAGACGGAAACAAGATATCCTGCGCATTTACTGTCTGAATCTTGTTGAACTTAAAAATTGTGAATCCGACTGCATGATATTAAATGTAAAGGGTATCTTGTTTCCGTCTTTTTGAAGGCGGGTTTTTTAAATTATTAAATTTATTTTTTTATTTACGTTTTTTTTTTTAGCATTTCTTATTCTAAATAAGTTATATAGGAAGGTGTATATTTATCATCAGCTCATCAGGCTCTTGGACGTGCCAAATAAATATATATACATAGACACTTGAAAAACATAAACCTCCTTCTTGCGTAGCGGGTAAAAATGGGAGGTGTTCTAAGAGTTTGGTTGATGTTGGTTATTAAAATACGTCGTATTTTCGCCCTATTGCCGCATATAATCGAAGTATTGCTTGGTCTAAATTCACATTCCGTAGTCCTGGTAAGGTTAAGTTTTGGATAAACATTTCACCAAGGCTTCACCGTATTAATATTAACTAGCTGACCCGCGCAACTTCGTCTGCGTAAATTTCCCCGTTTTTGCAACATTTCTTATTGCTGCTCCGCTCCTTATTTCTCCACTATTTAATGGATGTTATTATACATATAAACCTTCCTCTTCAATCAATCTATCTATTTAAAAAAAACGAATCAAAATCTGTTGCGTAGTTTTAAAGATTTAAGCATACATAGGGATATAGGGACAGAGAAAGCGACTTTGTTTTATACTATGTAGTGAAGAGGTAATAATATTTATGTGAACTAAGCACCACGCATCACGAGTTCACATTATAACAGAAATTGACTTTGATCATACTAACCGTTGGAAACTAATCGAATCAAATACCTAATCGAATATAAATCAATATCGATCTGGAACGTTGACGAATTACTATTTGGTGTGCATTTAATGTATAACCTAGACTTTAAATCCATACTTATATTATAAAGCTGAAGAGTTTGTTTGTTTGAACGCGATAATCTCAGGAACTACTGGTCCGAATTTAAAATATCTTTTACTGTTGGATAGCCCATTTATCGAGGAAGGCTATAGGCACACTACGACCAATAGGAGCAGAGCAGCACTGAAAAATGTTGCAAAAATGGGAAAATTTACGCAGACGAAGTTGTGCGGGTCAGCTAGTGATTACCTATATTTTAATGCCATTCTACGAGCTTAAAAATCTGTTAAGCAGGTTATGGTACCGGCTTAAGAGCCATTTAGCAAATTTGACATAATTTTATGGAACGATGTTTGTGCTTCGTAATTTATTGAAATTCGAATTGATTATAATTATGTTATTAGGTCTGAATAAATGTGATACTACGGGTTTGGGTGTACTTTGTGTCCGAGAGTTGTATGTTTGTAAAATCCGTCGTGATACAGGGCTTGTAACCTACTGCGGGAGCCGTCATTAAAAGGATTACTTTTTTTTAACAAACCTATTTGATTACAAACTAAATAAAATAGCATAATTTTATTAGTTGTAGATCAATGCGTAATGATTCATTAAAATCTTATTTTGAAATACGTTTTATTTAATACAAAAAATATTGTAAAATGGTGACTTTTAACGCAAAAATTGACGGCAGTTTTAATTTTTTTACAATTTAATGTAATGATTTTTAAAAAATGAGGTACATTATGTGTCAACAAATTTATATATCTGATGTTTTGGTATTTTTTTACAGTTTAAAGAGGTTTAATGAAATAATAAGCCACTTGAAAATAGCTACACACGTACTTTCCTTAAAATGGGGTGTGGGAAATTGATCACTACAAAAGAAACAAAGCAATATTTGTAAATGTGGTACATTAACTGTCAATATTAAAGATTACTCTATTTTGAACATGTATTTTAAGTGTAGGTATTTCTTAAGAGGGTAAATTAAGCGCTTGAAAAATGCAGAATACTGACATGTAAATGCGAAATGCCTCTTAGGAATAGTACCACCCCATCTCTACCCGTGGGTGTTGTCAAGGCAACTAAGGGATTTCAGATCGGAGGACGGGCAGCAGCGTCCTCTGTGTTCTACTTAAAAGCCTTACTGCGATCGCCAACCCGCTCGCCAAGCGTGGCGATTATGACAATTAACCCCAGGATCTATATTAAGTAGGTTCTATTGGGGATACGTGTTCCCAGCAGTGGAACGTCATATGGGTCGATATGATGAAGTTATGGATTTGTATAAATTTTGGCCCAAGCTAGGGGGTAGTCATTACTCTGACTTGACCACCAAATGTACTGAATAAAATATTGAGGAGGAGAATTGACTCAATACCAACCATATGTAATATGTAGGGAGCCCAAGTAGCTAACTTAGATTTACTCGAGTGCGGCACATAGGGGAGATACCTCGTACTTTGTTGAGTATCCGTACTGAATATTAGCTCTTTATATAGTGACGCGTGTCTTGGGCAGCCGATCAAATATTTAGAAAGATGCATAGAGATAGGTACTCGAGGGCTTTAGATGGATACAGATGGTTTAGTTTGATATGCTTGACACACTGATCTAATATTTTAAAGATTATGTGGAAGGGTTTTCCTAATCTGACGATGTTTTTTTTTAATTTTCTAAAAACTGCTACAAGCTTGCAGCTTGTCCGAATCGTAAGTTATTTGAATGGGAGCTTCTTGTAAGTTCATTTAACAGTTAACATCCCAGTTTCATGCGAAAAAGTTTTTTTTAAGACATGGAGCCGCCAACTCCCTTCGCCACTATTGAAAAGATATACATCCTAAATATTATTTTCTTTGCACCATAATAATCTTCAAAATCGAATAGACGCTCGAGTAAATCCAATATGGCTACTTGGGCTCTCCGGCCATTATAGAATTTCGGGGAGGAAGAAATTGAACCTAATCCCCCTTCCCTGGATGTACTGAGACTACTAAAACCTGGTGTTGTCTAGCAAGAATCTGAGTCTAGTCATAGATTTTCACAAAGTTGTCACCCCTACACGTGTCGTATCATTCCCTGGTGAGACGATGTGTATCAGAAAACTGACTCAGTTTTCATATCACTTTGTGAACAATGGGTAAAATGAGACATTGCTATTATCTTAAAACCACAAGAGTTCCACTGTGTCTCAGCAGAGGGAACTATAATTACGATGTCTGCCAGTGTGTAGCGGTAAGCCCAACCCTTTAAGGGGGCATTACACTGAGAGAATTATTTATTTAGCGCTACGTACACAGCGACACGATCGCCAGCCTCGCTCTTCCGCATACAGCCATTACTTCACAGTGCGCAGGAGCGTAGGTCAAAATAAAGTAGAATATTCGTTAGTATATATGTTAGATTACGAACGCCATGACTATGACAATACGAAAATGCTCGTTTTGCATTTTTCCGCAACTTCAAGATTTATTTTGCGGGATCATATTAAGACATATTCTTAAATTTCTTTATATCATCTACTAGAAATACTCATTGACTAGTGACACAATTTTTTTCGTGTTCTAATATTTAGGTTTCTTATATAATTTTTTGAGAGAGCCGAACCCTGTTTCGCGTAATCTAACGCGTATAAAACCTATAGGTATGCATATCATTCACAACACAAACCAACGGGACACCACTTTCTGTGATCCACAAATTGTTGTATCGAGTCTGGGTGTACTTTGTGTTTTTGACTTGTATGTTTGTGAAGTCCCCCGCGACTCAGAGCTTGTACCCTACTTCGAGTCGTCGTTAGTTTCCAAGGTAGGTAACTGCCTCAGTGGCGCGGTGGAAGTCTATCAGGCTGCTACGCAAGAGGTCGTGGGTTCGATTCCCACACGGGACACCACATAAATATAATTCACGGTCGTGTAAAGGGGCGTCGATAAATTACGTGATGTTATTTTGGCGGATTTTTGTGATACCTTCTACTAGTGAGATATCGTGAGATTGGCTTGACTCCCTCCCCGCTCCCCTACCTAATCTCACATGAGTATTCACACCTCTCAAAATTTAATTATAAAAACAATACAAAATTTCATCGAGTTTTGACAAAAAATTACGTAAGACTTGCCAAAACCTCTGACCTCACCTCGCCCCTCACATCCAGAGAGTGGGGGGAGGGCCCCCACGTGATATTGAAAGGTGAAATTCAGCTTTACCCCCCCTCCCCTCTTCCTTTAGACACCTCACGCAATTAATGGAAGCCCCCTAATCTTGTAATCTTGGAAGTCCTTCGGAACAAAGTGGTCCGAGCGAGATTTCGTGTCTATCAGCGAAGATGTATGCATGGGCGGGTCCAAGACTTCGAGGAGCACGAGTGGCAAATGGCAGTGCCGGTTCTATCATGTTTACGACGAGGGGAGGGGCGGTGTGCTTTTGTTCACCCTACATCGGCCAAGTGTGAGTGGAGGGGGCGATAAAAACATTCTGGGGGCACAAAAATTTGGGGGGAAATTCAATACAACACAACAAATTCGGTACAAAAAATAACCGCCTGGGAGGTGCACGTGCATTTTCAATTCAGACCAGTAGTTCCTGAGATTATCGCTCAAACAAACAAACTCTTCTATTTTATAATATTAGTATAGATTCAGCCAATGACGTTTTACATAATACCTAATAATAATATCTTGGGACTCACACAACGCTGTCTGATCCTAAACTAAGCAGAGCTTGTAGGTGCAATGGAAACCATACAACTGATAAACATACTTATATATTTCTACATACATACATACATATGTATGTAGAATTTGCCGTGTGGTACCGGCTTAAGAATAGTACCACCCCATCTCTTCCCGTGGGTGTCGTCAAGGCGACTAAGGGATGTCACACTGGAGGACGGGCAGCAGCGTCCTCTGCGTACTTAAAACCTTACTGCGATCGCCAACCCGCTCGCCAAGCGTGGCGATTATGGCAATTACCCCCAGGATCTACATACTAGTAAGTTCTACTGGGGAGACCCGTGCCCAGCAGTGGGACATCATATGGGTTGATATATTTCTAAATACATACATATTATAGATAAATAACACCCAGACACAGTATAAACCATCGTGCTCATCATATAAAGTTTTATCCTGGGTGGGGATCGAACCCACGACTTCCAGCCTAGCAGTCAGGGTCACTAACTACTGGACCACACGCCTTACCGCACTCTATTTTGGCAACATAAATGCACGGTAACTGCCGTAATCCCAGTCAGTAAGGCATCAACCAGTATCACGACAGCATGTACGTACTGCTTGCATAAAATAAATACAAAATCGAAGTTTATAAATTAAATGCCATCTGACATGCTTCGGCTAATTACACTGCAACAGTGTAGGTTAACAGAAACGTATCATTTCACACGGAAGGACGCCATTTTATAGTATAACAAAATATTTTTCATTCAAATTGCATGTTGTCACTGCGCAGCATCATACCTTTATTGCGATCATTCGCTCGCGCCAATTGGGTATTTAACTACTATCAAAATAAAATATTTTATATTAACCATGCAATAATATGTCATAAAGTGTTCTAAAAAATATGCTCATCTTTAACTTAACGTCATCATCATCATCATCATCAGCCTATCGCAGTCCACTGCTGGACATAGGCCTCTCCAATTGCACGCCACTTTGTTCTATCCTCGGCTTCTCGCATCCAGCTCCTGCCAGCCGTAACTTAACGTGTATATTAATTTTAAATCATGAAAAAAAAGTATTAAAAGTAAATAATTTGGCCATAAAAAGTGACGTCTTAAGCTAGCATTTCATACGTTTTTGGCATTTGTTAAAATATGCTAATTTGACTTTACTCAAATACCCTATTTGATGCTCTCGCAGACTCTCGCTTTACCTTAAAACCTCTATTTATCTCTTTCTTACAATAGGTACGGCCTATATTGCGTTAATATTCCGTCCCTTTCATTTCGTAGTATGTACTTTTTTGTACACATAGGTAACTAGTTATAGATATGTTATTTTACGTAACCATTTTTTCGTGCAGTTTTGTTAGCCTATACTCAACGTCTCTATATGTAAAACCTCATTGGATTCAGCCCAACCCTTTAAGTATGCATACCATTCGCAACACAAAATGTCGCCAAGCGAGTTTGGTGACAACCCGTTCCAATGTACCGTTTCATTATTATTTAAAGGACTCTACTTGAAATATTATACGCCTCAGAGGATAAATTGTCTTAGATATGAATAACACAAAGTACAAACATAAAAAGCGGCGGTAGCCTAATGGTTAAGGCATCGGAATCGCAATCGAGAGGTCGTGGGTTCGAATCCTACCCAATAAACTACCGACGTGAACCCACTCCTAACACAAGCCACTGAGCTTAGCTGGAAGAGTTAACAAGATTGCTAGTAATGTGCTTGCTATATAACTCATTTAAAAAAAAATTGCATGCAAGTTATTTGCAAGGAGTTTGACTAAAACCTGACCTATAAAACAGCACGAACCAAAGGCGAATTACAGGAACACATCCTTCATCAGTATTTTTTGATTAAATCATGATCTCTTATATATATATATATGGGAAAATGATTTTGTACCGAACGAATGAGCTCGAATGTTCATAAAACTCGAAGAAAACTCGCGAATACTTCGAAAACTGGCCTAAAAAACAAAACATGCTGTTGTTTACCAAAACAACGCTTGTTTGTGTGCGTGACGTGAAGGAGTTTCGTTTGAAATACATTAAACATAATTAGTGTTGATCAGTGGACATTGTAATAGTGTTCTTTAAGGAATAGTGATACATTAAAGACGTCATTGCAGAATTTGGAATTTTATTCGAACCATGGTAGGTTCGAATAAAATGCCAAATTCTGACTCCTAACAATATATACATACACCTCACAACATACCTAACATAGTTTTACTTTAAATAAAATTAAAACACAGCACAATTCTCTCTGTCAGATTCATAACCTCTTATTTTGGAAAAATTGCACGAGTACCTATCGAGAAAGATACTACATCCCTAATGTAGTTTTACTAGGAATAAAATAGCATTTTTCCAACGGCTCCAGGTGACAAGATGTTTATTTTAATCTTGGTAAACTCGTAATGTTATAATTATTCTCCTAGGTAAACCCCTTCAGCAAAAAGGTACATTAACCACTTAGAAACTAGACCTTTTATAGCATTAAGATACTAAGAGATACTGCATTTCCCGACAGCAGCTGCATTAGTTCAACTCGTAGAAAAGTTGTTGAAGTCTAAATATAGATAACGTTCTATTAGCTTTTGAATTAATTACCTACATAGCTTACATATCTGCAACTAGTATTTCTTGTATGTATATATATATATATATATATATATATATATATATATATATATATCTTATACCTTTAAACGAGCAATTCTTGTATATATATACCTATATATATAATCTGAATCTCGGCAATGGCTCCAGCGATTTTCATGAAATTTAGTATGCAGGGGCTTTCGAGGGAGACAAAACGATCTAGCTAGGTTTCAATTTTGGAAAACATAGTTTAAAAAAAATAACGAGCGAAGCTCGGTCATCCAGGTACTATATATATATATATATATATATATATATATATATATATACCTATATAAATAATCTGAATCTCGGCAACGCCTCCAGAGATTTTCATAAAATTTTGTATGCAGGGGGTTTCGAGGACGATAAATCGATCTAGTTAAGTTTCAAGAAAACATCTTTTAAAAAAAATACCGAGGAAGCTCGGTCATCTAGGTACTTCATAATAAATCTGTATAAGAACCTATCTTTATAAAACCATGCACCAATTGATGTAATGTGTAAAAAAACCCTTCCTTACAGTCGGGTGAACATTCACTAGTTAAAATGCTGTTATTAACGTTTCAGGATTAATGAAGAATAAGAGAGGAAATTACTTAACTATTAACTTGATAATTATTTGACATATCTGCACGCTACAAAAGAAGAAAAAGACATAAGGAATTTTGGAAAATCGGCCCATATGGATGCAAATGGTCCTGTCTTAATCCCATACATCCAATGGATTGTTTAGCTTTAAGCTTCGAACAACTGAATGAATTTGTTAAAAGGCTGATTATGTCATTGTCCGAATCAACAAAAAAGATGACTCATAAATTCGTAAGAAATTCCAAAAACCAGTTTTATACTTGTAGGACAGACGTAGTTCTGTTTTTTTTATTTAAATCAGGTTTCGCGCAAAACAACAAACATCTGAATCCAATTAAAGATGGTATTCATTCATCGTCCGGACTTTTTGTGAAGACGGCACTTATCGATAAAAACGTTACGGAAGAGTTAGGTATAAAAAAATCCGATCCAATTACATAAGAAGGTATTGGATCGGAATTTTGAAAATAATTATAAAGCTCTAGCATACAATGTATGGGTTGTGGATCAATCCTCGAACAAGTTTACTAAAACCATAGCTTTTGTACGTATTTTGACGATCGGACGTCACTAGAGGTTTTAACTGAAAAACAGCGCTGTGTTGTGGCTTATGTCACAACATAGCTTTAGGCTGAGATGAAAGATACGACGTGCACACAAAAGCACAATCCTAATTGTACCTACATATATGTATGAGCCATGTCTGTATGTGTTATCTGTTGTACCCTACTATATTGTACCCACTAAGGCTGATTTTGGTTTATCTCATGTTTCAACTTTTTGATAATACAATTTGCATCAGTTCTTTTACATGGTGTATAAGTTTCTACATCAAGTTTATAAACATTCAAACATTGTAAAATAGGCCGACTGATACGCATGAGGTCGTGGGTTCGATCCCCACCCAGGATAAAACTTTGTGTGATGAGCACGTTGGTTTATTCTGTGCCTGGGTGTTATTTATCTATAATATGCATGTATTTAGAAATATATAAGTATGTTTATCAGTTGTCTGGTTTCCATAGTACAAGCTCGGCTTAGTTTGGGATCAGATTGCGTTGTGTGAGTTGTCCCAAGACATTATTATTATAATTATTTGTGATACGAAAATTAACGCGCATTATTTACCCTAACATTGCCGCCTAATTTCGTATCATAATCCTGCCAAAATGCAGGCTAGTCAGCGATAACGCCACCAAACCGGCAAGCGATCTATTGCGTATTTGTCAATTCTTTGCACTTGACAGCAGTTTAGCGACTGACATGTGTCAAGTTCAAACATGAAGTTGACCTACCCTGCACTTGGCAAATAATTTAAATGTTTATGGTACGGCTCCAGGTTGGTTGACCGGCCGTGGTCTCAATGGGATTTCTTACCAAATTATTTGCTAAGTTTAATCGGATTTCATATGAGCACGGCCGGTGTAACCTGGTCGAAACGTCAAGCAATTTAAAAGTAAAAAATTCCCGGTTAATAAATCATTACTTTGTATCTGTTAACTATATGGTAATAAAGCGTGACTCTGGCTTTAAACAAAAAAAAAAAACAAGCTCAATCATACTTCTCCAGACGAATTGCTTAGTTACGTTTAATTATTTAAACACTTCCAATAACTTTCAGAGTGAAACCGAATGTGATCATTTTAGGTCTAGCTGCTTTATGACCACATTAAAACCATTTCGTTTTTTTTTTCAGTAAAAGACAAGACCACATTCAAAGCCTTCCGGATCTCCCTCAACGTGATGTTGTCTCAAGAGACTTGCGGCTACCTGGTGGTCCTCATGTATGCTGGGTCGATCTTCGAGCAAGCTTCCGAGTCCATTAGTCTGAAGCTGAGCCCCAATAAGCAGACAATTGTGGTGGGAGTTATACAGATGCTGGGGTCGGTAGTCGCAAGCTGTATTGTGGAGAAGACTGGTAGAAAGGTAAGGATACCTACTCTTATTAACATTTTATTGAAGCATTTGACGCGGCGGAAATCTGAACAAACATGTGCTAACAACTCTTTTTGAAAGATAGAAAAATTTGAATCCAGACTCAGGAATCGACAGAAGCCGTGATAGTTCTTTAACTACCGACTAGATGTCGCTACGGGGGCATAACCCGTAAGCATTAAGAGATAGAAGAATTTGATATCTAGTAACATAGTCCAGATAGGTGGTTCGCTTCTGGCCCCGGTTTGGCTATGGAAGTCTCGGGTTCGATTCCTGAGTCAACTGTCCTTATTCACTATGTTTTTTTTTTCATTTTCGCGGCAAGCCCGCGCGATATGGCGCATGCGCGATGCGCTCAAAGATGTCCTGCGTATGCGCGATGCATTTTTAAGCGCAGCTCTCTAATAATCATTATGACAAGATTTCGACAGTTAAACGAGCGGACTTGCTTTGAAAACGAAAAAAAAGATAGTGAATTAGGACCCTGTCCACCAAAACTCGGCGTCAAAACTCTCAGTATGATACAACTTCGATAGTTACTAACCATTTGATTGTAATTTCCAGTGGCTCCTAGCTGGGACTTCATTCGCGACAGGCTTATCCATGCTGGCACTCGGGGGCTGGTTCTACATCACATCAAGGAACATCTGGCTCCCTGGTTGGTTGCCTGTACTCGCCATGTGCTTGTGCATCTTTTCGGATGCCGCAGGGTACCAACCTGTGCCCTACGTTATTACTTCTGAGCTGTTTACTTTTCAGGTAAGGATAAAACGAATGTTTAACTTTTATAAACTAATATTATAAAGAGGAAAGATTTGATTGTTTGTTTATATTGAATAGGCTCCGAAACTACTGGACGGATTTGAAAAATTTTTTCATCGTTCATCGCAGGTGACATAGGCTATTTTTTATCCCTGTATTCCCACGGGAACGGGAACTACGCGGGTGAAACCGCGAGGTGTCCGCTAGTTTATTATAAATGCTTATGTAACTATGTCTTTCCGTTTCTAAAGAAATCAAGACCAAGTCAAAGCAGTGGTTTTATTGAAATTTTGTAGTAAAACAGCCTAAACCCCGGATAAAGATATTGACTTCTTTTCTTAAAACTGTCCATTGACGAAGCTTTGCAATTTTGTAATAGGTACTTATTGACATAAAGTAGGAAAAATATGTTCTAACTTGTTTTATTTACTTTGCTACATCTTATATATAAAATTCTCGTGTCACAATGTTAGTTACCATACTCCTCAGAAACGGCTTGACCGATTTTTAGGAAATTTTATATGTATGTTCAGTAGGTCTGAGAATCGGCTACTATCTATTTTTCATACCCCTAAGTGATAAGAGTTGCCCACCCCTAACATTTATAACTATGCTATAATATTTTAAAGCTGAAGAGTTTGTTTGTATGTTTGAACGCAATAATCTCAGGAACTGCGGGTCCTAATTGAAAAATTATTTTACTGTTAGATAGCCCATTTATCGAGGAATGTTATAGGTTTTATAACATCACGCTACGACTAATAGGAGCGGAGCAGCAAGGAAAAATGTTGCAAAACGGGGAAAATTTACGCAGACTAAGTTGCGCGGGTCAGCTAGTAATACATAAAACATGGGAAAATATTTTAATTCTTGATTTGTCCAAAGGTCATATTTAATTCGAGTTTTTTTTTTCAGCATCGTGGTATGGTGACCTCCTTTGTCAGTTCAGTGGATGCTCTCAGCGACTTCCTACAAACGAAGGCTTACGATCCTCTCCTAAAACTGCTAGGAATCCACTGGGTCTTCATTATGTTCTCCGTAGTCTGCTTCCTTGGTACCTTTTATACTGTAATGTGGGTGCCAGAAACTAAAGACAAAACAGTAGAAGAAATATACGCTCTTCTAGAAGACAGCAGAAAGAAAGAGAAGAGGAAAGAAGATCCTGAAAGTGGGAGAGAAATGAGTCGTTTATAAGTGATATTTTGACTTGAAACTTGTTGGACTTTAAAGAATCGGTAATTAAAATCAGATTTTTTTCCGGCTTTCTACGTAGTATTTGCGCCAATATTTGCGTTATTTGGTTTGTTTTTGTAGGTACTTATGGAGCGTCTAAACGGGCCATTTTTTACGGCAATTTGTGGCGGCAATGCTGTGGCCGGCAACATGGCAGTAGTCTCCAATATTGATCTAATGGTTGCCGGACGATCGCTGAGCGATCTATTTTCCGCAATGTTGCCCGGCCAATTTTGTTGTTGTTTCAGTCGCCCTCTATTTTATTGTTGCCGGGGTGTGTAGCCCGTTTAGGAGACTGGATCATGCGCCATACAATTGTAGACATATTGCCATTATTGGCCGAGCAATTAGTTGCCAATAGTACCGCCACCAATAGCCGTAAAAAATGGCCTGTTAGGCGCCCTTTTATATATATCATATTTAATAGCAAACAATGGTCTAACGTATGCTGCTTTGGACTATTATTTGCATGAAGGCTGGCGATATTAGAATAAGACTATGTTTTGACTCAAACATTGGCGTTCAATGTACCGTTATTTTTGTTGTTCAAGAAAGGAGTAAAAAGGTTTTAAAATATTTGAATATTGGAGTCAACAAGTTTTATAACAAAAATAACTTCGCTACGATTTTGAATCATATTTAAATGATTTTAAAGATCATTGTCCAGTGGCTCCTAATCGAATGTGATATTTCTGACGAATTATTAATGTTTAGTACACGGGTATTATTAATTTAAGAAGTCTCAATGACGATAAAATTATAATTTATACAGTAAACATTTATGACTTTAATTTTGTATTAATTATATTGAACCTTAAACCTTCTAGCTACTCATCGGGTATCTAGTATGTACATAAACAGTGTAGTGGTAGATACTGTTCTCATTTCAACCGGGTTTTGTATAAATATCCAATTTTCTCAAAAACTACTGAGTTGTATATATTTCAGGAAAGTGCAGTAGTCAAATAATTTAATCAGTGGTGCAAAGTGCTTTTTAAAGAATAATTATGATTCTTTTTTTTATGACGACTTCCGCAGTAGGGTACAAGCAGAGGCGAAGGGTTAATTTTTTTTAGAGGTAACCCGATACAAAAATATATCTTGCTGGACATGGCTTGTATCTATAATACTAAGTAATTACAATCCAAAGGGAAGCCGAAAGTAATAGTGTTCTAAGGCCATTGGGTACAAGCCCTGTGTCGCGGGGGACTTTACAAACATACAAGCCACGGACACAAAGTACACCCAGACTCGGAACAACAATTTGTGGATCACACAAAGTGGTGTCTCTTGTGGGGATCGAACCCACGACCTCTTGCGTAGCAGTCGGACACACTCCCACCGCGCCACAGAGGCAGTCAAAACCAAAATCGTATTAAACAATCCGTTTTAAAGTTACTTATTATTTTCTTTACTCTCAACTTAATTTGGCGACTGTATTAGGGCTTCGGTCACGACCTGCGCGATCACAGCAGCTCTAGTGAGCGCTTTTGTAGAAAGTCTTGAAGAAGGCCTAATAGCATGAATCTGTTTCTATCGAATTTGTGACGCTAACGTCAATGCGATTAGGGTTGCCACCCTTACTTTATAACAAAGTAATATACTTTATGAGAAGTATAAAGAACTCAAAATGCTTTATTTTACATGATTGATTTCTCCAGATTTCACTTTACATTACACTAAAAAAAAATGTTACCGAAATAAAGACAGATAATATAATACTACTACTAGTAATTAAGTTTAGGTATTTATTCAATGTGGTTAAAAATAATTAAAGACATTTTAAGAAAACAAACGAAATTAAATTGTACTTTATTTTGACGTTGTGTCAAAATAAAGTGCTTTTTTCTACTTTTAAAAGCAACGTAAGTATTTTACTTGCACCAAAAAAAGGTGGCAACCCTAGATGCGATGTAGACCGGGGCGTCATCAGCGAGGCCAAGCGTACAACGTCAATCCAATATTGTTTTTATTAATAGAAAAAAAAACAGGCACAATTTTTTTTTTTGTATAGGTATACTTACTAGTTTTGCTGATGCTGATCAAGCACACGAAATTTTTGCAGTATTTTTTTTAACACCTAATATACTAAAACATTGCATTGTGCAAGTGACATTTGCGTTAATCAGTGACGTGTTTGATCAAGTTTCACTTGACAATAATATATCGAATACAACACATAACACTCTTTGATTTTCATCTTGCAAAGCTATTTAATAGATTGTTGCAAATACGATCAATAAAAAAATGGAAAGGTACCTAAACCACACACCCCCTTCCTCACCCCCCATCGTTGCATATTAGATCCAGCACTGCCATTTGCGTCCCCCAGAATAAAATCCTGGTTGTGTCGAATTGCCATCCCATCGGTTTGCGTAAATACTATTCTCAGATGAGATGGGCCGCCCTGAACAGGCGCAGATCCATAATCATGGTCTGGGTTTTTAATTTTACCGAACATCGGCCAAGTGTGAGTAGTTCCCGTGACAGGGGGAGAGGTGCATTTAATTGACGCCGAAACGGCAAGTATGACTAACGGAACGCGCCTCTGGGAGGGGGGAGGGGGCAATTACCTGTCAATGTGGACCAAATGTATGGCGAACACTTAAAAAATCAGGAGGGGGGGGGGGGAATTGCCTCTGTTGGTTCCGCGTATTTCCCTGAATGAGATTGCTTAAGGGATTATTACTGTATCATACCTAGTCGAAACGTCGGGCAATAAACAAGATATTTTACCTTAAATTATGCACGCGATTTAGACCCGTAATTTATATAATATTTTTTTTTTAAGATAACTAGCAATATAGGATTGTGGTTCCAGATTACTAGCAATCCTGTTAACCTCTCCAGCTAAGCTCAATGGCTTGTGCTAGGAGTGGGTTCACGTCGGTAGTATAATAGGTAGGATTCGAACCCGCGACCTCACGATTGCGAGACCGATGCCTTATCCATTAGGCCACCGTCGCTTTTATATATAATAATGTATATAATAATAATAATGTATCATAGTAGTTGCTCATCTAGTACTCTGCTGCAATGAAGACTCCACAGAAAGACAAAAGTTTTTTTTTAATGAATTATTCATATTCATTAGGAATAGTGACTTCATCTAAATCACGGAGTGGACGTTCTTCTTCTTCTTTACTTATTCTATCTTCTGGTTTAGCATAATCAATGTAAGGCCTTGCCACTCCCATCGCTTCTATCAGCTCCTCTGTAGTCTTGTATGACGATATTGTGGTTTTCACGAAGTCCCTGAAAACGTCCAGTTGTTAGTTGTGATATTATTATTAGACGAATCCCTGACTTAATACTAAAGCCGAAATAAATGTGAAATGTTTTTTAACAAAGTTGCTCGGCAATGGTTTTGACAAAAGTATTATTAGTAGCTGACCCGCGCAACTTCGTCTACGTAAATATTCCCCGTTTTTGTAACATTTTTCACTGCAGCCCCGCTCCTATAGGTTTCCTCGATAAATGGGCTATTAAACAGTAAAATAAATGTTTTAAATCGTTTGTTTGAACGCGATAATCTCAGGAACTTCGGGTCCGAATTGAAAAAAATATTTTAATGTTGGATAGCCCATGTATCAGAAAGGCTATATAACATCACGCTAGGAGCAATAGGGGCGGAGCAGCAATGAAAAATGTTGCAAAAACGGGAAAATTAACGCATACAAAGTTGCGCGGTACAGCTAGTATTAAAGGGGTGTCTAAACGGGCCATTTTTTACGGCAATTTGTGGTGGCAATTCTGTGGCCGGCAACATGGCAGTACTCTCTCTATTGATTTGATGGTTGCCGGCCGTTTTGCTGAGCGATCGATTTTCCGCAATGTTGCCCGGCTAATTTTGTTGCTGTTTCAGTCGCTCTCTATTTTATTGTTGCCGTCATACAATGGCCGACATATTGCCATTATTGGCCGAGTAATTAGTTGCCAACAGTGCCGCCACAAGTTGCCGTGAAAAATGGCCCGTTTAGACGCCCCTTAAGTATATATGAATGGTCGCTATGGCAACTTGGCTGGCACTGGAATTTCGGCTTTAGTATAGCAGCAACCGATCAGATCGAGATATCTACGAGATTAATCAACGTTACTACTATCGGTCCATAGATGGGTGAATTAAAAAATACTGAACCAAATATCAAAATTGATCAAAAATTGTCGCGAAAGCTTGAAGTGCCAGTCTGTATCTGCAGCCGTTGAGATGAACGAATCACAACTTTAAGCCAATCGCGAAGTGCTAATGACAACGTTTTTTTGTTGTTTTTTGTTTAAAAAGACGACTCCCTGTGTCGCGGGGGACTTTACAAACATACCTACAAGTAAGGGACACAAAGTACACCCAGACTCGGAACAACAATTTGTGGATCACACAAAGTTGTGTCCCGTGCGAGAATCGAACTCACGACCGCTTGCGTAGCAGTCGGATACACTCACACCGCGCCACGGAGGCAGTCTTTGATACTGAGTTGAACATCACGATCAAGGAACTTTAGTCACGATAATACAAGGAATATCATATCAACCCATATGATGGCCCACTGCTGGGCACGGGTCTCCCCAGTAGAACCTACTGGTATGTAGATCCTGAGGGTAATTGCCATAATCGCCACGCTTGGCGAGCGGGTTGGCGATCGCAGTAAGGCTTTAAGTACGCAGAGGACGCTGCTGCCCGTCCTCCGGAGTGAAATCCCTTAGTCGCCTTGACGACACCCACGGGAAGAGATGGGGTGGTACTATTCTTAAGCCGGCACCACACGGCCATACAAGGAATAATCCGATATTAAATACGCAAAAATCCACGACAAATCTTGTCATAATAGTAAATGGGTACTAGCTACTCATATATACATCAAGGCATGCGCATTGATGTATTGAGCGCGGCGCGCTCAAAAATACCATACGCGCATGCAGTTAAAAGAAAAACTAGTTATAAGGACTTACTTAAAATAAAACGCCTTGATGAACACAGCCGGTTGGTACTCATGTCCACAGCGCTCAGGTCCGAAGCTCATGATGCCCATGAGTCTATTTTGTTGTACAGCAGGAGCACCTGCATCGAACTGAAAATAACACAAGACAGATTACTAGTATTCGTCCAAAACACCAGACTATTCTAGAACCGTAACCGCTATGTCACACAAATACACTAACTGTCTGTTAAAAGAGCTAACTCCAGTAGCTAAACTGTCATTTATGCCCTTGATAGATATAGTCCTTTCACAATATGGTAAATGACGGTCAAGTCCAATCAGTATTTTTTTATGAAACGTCAAAACTATGCGCCTCGTACTAATATAAATGAAAAACAAATTTATGACGTCATTATTTCGTATGATCAAATTCACATATTGCTGAATGTCTGTAAGATTGATAGATTGCAATAATTACATTAAAAAAAAAAGAACACTTTTGCAAATGCTATTTCCTGAATAGTGTAAAATAATTTATTGTAATTGTAGTCATCCACCCAATTATATGTCCTTTGGCCTGACAGTTGGTAGTAGTGCATATAATGTTGCCAATTGTTAACTTAACATTTACCCAACTGCGTAGTAGCCAAAGCGCCAGTTCATTGACAAGACAAAAACCGTGATTTCCCGGGTATATTGGCGTAGTGTATGTAGAATGTAGATGGTATCTTTTTCTTGTTTGTTGTCATTGTTGCATTAGTCTCATATGAGAATATAGCGATTAGTAAAGAGGGGTTTAGATTTTATTAAATAATATCGATTGAAGTATTTTAACAAATTTAATATGAATATTAAATTTGTTATAATACTACAATCGATATTGATTGCATCCTTTTAATAATACGCACGTGTTCCTAAGTGAACTTAGAAAACACGCGCATATTATTAAAAGGATGCAATTCATAAATTTGACGCAATTTGGACAGTAAACTGAAACATGTTATTTCCCCATGATATGGGCATAATGTCTGAAGCTGGTAACATTTTATATCCGTCCGTTTACGCGCAGTGGTGCCAACATTGACAAGCCAAAGAACTCATCTTGATGAAGGCACAATATATTTCTATCTATTTATTTATTTATTAACTTTATGCACAAAAATAATGTATAAAGGCAAGCATAAAGCATTCTCTACGATGGTTATCGAAACGCACAAATGCCAGTTTCGCTACTAGACAGTTGAGAATAAATAAATTATTGAGACCCGCCGTAAAATCATAACTTTTATATAAATCTAAATAAAACCGTACAAGTGCTAGTCGGACTCACCCACCGAGATTTCCGTACAAATTTGTAGGTAGGTACATATTATAAATAGTTCAGGAATCGAGTCTCGCAGTTTTATAAAGACTACCTATATATTTTATGATTTAATTACAAATGTATAGTTTTCATACTTTTCCCAATATTTGTTGTTTAAGACGGTATTACTTGCCAAATTTCCAGGTCAACGGAATATACCCTATAAATTTTAATTCCCTAGAGGTCCTAGCGAGTATTGAAATGTACGTTTTATGCGGTAAGAACGGCCGTATCTTTTTTTCACGTTACCTTAGAAGCTTGATTTTAATACTACAGACCTGAGTATATGGTTTTAATTTTAATTCGATACCTCCACGCATTCCTGAGATAAAGGGTGTGGACAGAGTGATCCTATAAGGTTTCTGATTTTTTTCCTTTAGAGGAACGGAATCCTAAAAATCATTGTCATCAATCATCAACAGGAATTATACCCGAGACTTCTGACTTCTGAACCTAGCGGAACTATGTATCTAAACCTTAAACTCTTTTGAACGCCAGTTAGACCCTCGCTAGCGCCATTAAGCCCCTTAACATTATAAACAAACAATATATCAAAGGTAGCTTACCAAGCACGTGTCTCTAGTACCATTTCTGAGGGAAGCGCAGAAGAAATCGTTAGTGAACTGGAAGCCATTGACGAGCTGGTACGCGTCAATGCAATATTGTCGCGACCGTACTTTCAGCCTGGCAAAACCCAGGTCAGGTGTGTGGTCCCTGAAGGCAGTATCTGAACCCTAGATTAAATAGGTTTAATAGTCAAATAAGTATTTTTCATCATCATGAGCATAATCGTAAACTAGGCAGGGGTTTTGGGGTTCAACCCTCTCCACCCCTTCCATCCAAAACGGTTTAGGTAGCTGTCCCACCTAACAGCGAGAAAGCGAGTAGCGAGTAGCGATTTAATTCGCTCAAGAAACGTTTATACCTACTTACTTACCTACTAAGATCCCGTGTAAACAAAAAAGATACAGATATTAATAGTTGATCGCTGACCGTTCACATTGTCAGCGAGTACTTACTCTATACTGCATCTCTCTTGTTTACACGGACGGAATCTTTAAAACGTAGATAATTCGATAAATTTTGAGACGAATAAAAACTATACAAGACAACTACACAACCTATTTAGTTTACATTTTTCGAAGGCAGCCGCGGCCTCATCGAAGCTCTTTTTTCACAAATTCCCTTTTATATTTTCCTTGATTATCAAGAACAAAAAGATATAACAGGAAGTAAATCAGAACTGTACGGTGGATGGGGCAAGGTTTCAATACCAGAGCTTTGGTCTCCTCTCGTAAAGCTTGAAAAACTTTCGGCAATGCTACTGTTGTATACCATTCCGAGATAACAGATCTATGATTTTCTAATACTCTCGCACCATCATTTTAGTTGTCAGTACTGCCGTGTGGGCGACCACTTCTATGATCATCTTTTACCCCTTTTAAATTCACTAAACCATCTAAAAACTGTTGCTTGAGATGGAGCAAACTAACCCTAACGCTGATTGTAATCGTTAAAGGCTAAGTTTTGCAGTTAAAACAAATTTAAAATCATAAAATATTGTAGCACGCAAATGTTCACGGTTAAGCTCCATTGTTGCAAAGAAAAACGCGGTAACCGTTGTAGTAAAATGACTGGAACATAATTCTTTATAACCACAATCTGGCTACTTGCGTTCTATTTTTAAAAAGTTTGCTTTTTTAATTATATAGTACTGATGCGTTCCATTATAAAATTACAAGCACCTCAAAACTAATCGAGTGACATAAGTATACATATGTACGTTTCTTGAGCGATAAAATCGCTACTCACTTCTCGCTCAACGCCGGCGGTGGGACAGGTGCCTAAATTCTAGCAAGCTTGACAGCCAGCTCTGTCAAGCTCTTCTTACACTTGAACTCGACGAAAATTAATCCTGGCGTCTACGATTATGAGCATTATCAGCTCTGGTACTTTATTTAACAATCAATTTTCTAAACTAAAAAAAAACCGGCCAAGTGCGAGTGGAACTCGCGCACTAAGGGTTCCAAACAAACTTATAAGTGTGTAAATAATTCGGGACGTCTACATTGTTGTCTGTCATGAGTAACCTTCCCCCAGTTCGGACCTGCTGTTAATTTCAGATCGTCCTCCCATCTAGTGAATTGTCTGCCTCGATTCCGTTAACCGTCTCTAGGGTACCACTCGGTCACTAACTTGCTCCACTTTCCTTTAGTTTCCCGCATCATGTGGCCTGTCCATTCGTTAGTTAAAAGGCCCTTAATACGTCTGCAAATTTTATCTTTTTTAAATTATGTAATAACACAGTAGTGCATGACTTTATACTGTGTACTTTTTATAAAATTAAACCTCCAATACGAATTGTCCCTGTACTAAAGGAACATATACATACCTATAGATTTATTAAATAACCTAGCTAGGAATACAACATCTCACTCAACATGTTAATGTAGCTTTTATACACCCTCTCCCTTATCCATAATAAACAAATAAATTAGCAGATGTTTTAAGAGCTTTTAAACGATCGAGCTTAAAATTAATCTTGAAAATGAAATGAAATAAAGTGCTCTTAAAACGTCTGCTAATGTATTTGTTTACTATGAGTAAGGGGGTTAAACTGTAATTATGATTGTATTCAAATTGTACTACAATGTTTATATAAATAAAGAATTATTATTACTGTTTATCATGAATAAGGGGGTACGACACTAATCTTTAGCTAGACCAATACCCAACAGGCTAATGTAATGTACCACATTATCTTCACACTACTAAAAAGTATGAAATAAAAAAAAACGCCTGTTTAAAAAAAAAAGATAGAAAAAAATAACCTTCGGAGGCATTAATGAATCCTAGTGAAACAAATAAATTTTTTGTTCGCCCCTCCGCTAGCGTGGATATCGGTTATCGTTATATAAACTATGTCCTTTCCCGGGACTCTATCTCCACACCAAAATCTAAATCGGTTCCGCGATTCTTCCGCGACAGAGATACCTTCACATTTTTAATATTAGTTTGGATTGACAACGACATTACCCGGTTTTTTCCCCAGCCGGAGACTGTCACAAAACTCATAGAATAGGGCTCCTTAGTTCCTTCGTATATCTTGATAATATTTGTACGGGCTTTGAGAGCTAGAATAGAATGATAATTGAATATAGAAAACTTCACAAATACAAGTAGTAGATATAATTAGTAAATACATCTGGTATTGTAATAGGGAATATGCACGTAACTCCAAAATGGACATAATATATTTTTTTTGTAATCTTTATTGTTACAAAAACATACATAAAAAAATATTTTTAAAATTTATCATATTTTAATAGTGAAATTTAATCATCAAGAAGTGGCTGTTTAAAATTCCAGCAAATTTCTAAAACCTAACGCTATTGGTGGAACAAAACGTGACGTCAATTTACACTCGACGTCTTCTGTCACCAAATTGTTGCACTTCCCCGAATCATTTGCACGAAAAAGCATATAGGTACCAACGCGAGCAGACTGTTACACGAAAAACCATTATCGCAAATGAACGCGCATGATATTTTTAATAATAAAACATTTATTTGACTGTAAGGTCCATAATGTTAGTTATGTCTAATTACTAATTACATAATACTTATTGAAATATTGTTAATTAAAACACACGTTATCTAATTACAACAATATTAACAAAGAGTATAGACATTTTTATCACAAGCCTGGATAGGTATGTACAAATTTTGGCCTGGGGCCAAAATGTGTAATTATTAATATAATAATAATTATTGGACAGCTGTGAGGCGGGGAGTGCGACCCGATACCGTCTAAGTATATCGCGCGACAAGGGGGCGGTGCCAATCAATTGAGCGCCCCTTGCAGATAAATTTAGTACCCCATGAAAATCAATTTAGCCCACTTGATAGCACTTAACGCTCTACATTCCTTAGCAGGAGGACCCTTTCGGCACCCCTTGACTTACGGCGCCTGGAGCGGCCACTCCGTTCTCCCGCAGGACTGGCCCTGCACCCTTCAGCCTATCATCTGACAGTCCCATCACCCATCTGTCACTCAATGCCTTAAGCATGCTATGGAAGCTGGAATCAGAGAAAAGCGCATATCTTACGGATGATTGCATAAAAATCCTCCACTCTCGCGTTGGCAAACGTACCCGATGCGCTACAGAACCGCGGTAATCCCACAAGCATTCTGAAGGCATTGTTATACTGCTCACTTAGATCATTGAATGCCTTCTGTTTTAATCTGTAAACATGACTGGCATGGCCGTACAAAACGACTTATACTTACAAATCGGAATGTTCTCTGCGAGCTTCACGAGTGCCACATCAGCATGAGGAACAGGTTCCTCTTCAAACTTAGGATGCCTCACAGCTCCCACCACGTTTATGAGTCTGCCCCCCTCGTGGGCTCGAGCGCTACCGACTCGGACTTTCACAAAGTTGCCCAAAGACTTCAGGGGAGACACGTGGAGGACGCTAAGGAAACACCACAAAGTATTCAGAAAGACGTAAAGGGTACTTGATAAGGCTTACGCGGTTTATTCACTAACGAATTAAGACCTTTCCGAGGTCGATTGCTAAAAAAATAGCACCTCTACCTAGTTATTAATACAATGTTGACAAAGAATTAATCGATTTTGTGACTAGTTTTTAACACATGCAATAGTACGACTTGCAGTTTCACCTATGAGCTAATAGGCCACTTTACCAAATTAGTAGAGGTTTAAACCTTTAGTTATTGCTCTAAATTTTATACACATTTAACCTAGCGAATGTTTTGTCTTTGTTTTTCATTCCATTTTCAAAATCGAATAGAAGAAGACAAAACATTCGCTAGGTAAAATGCGTTTGAAACCTCTTCTAATATATTAGGTATTTAAAGGAGGGTATAATTATAATAACCATTTATTGCAGGTTACTAAGGTCCATATCATACATTAACACATTATTAAAACTTCTACAAATACGCATCTAACTATAAAAAACAATAAGCTAATGATCAGGATTTCCTCTTTCACAGTTTTTAATTGGTTGTGACAAACTTCTCAATTTTAAGAATTATACATTCACTGTATGATGGATATACTTGGGTTACTAGAACTTTTCCAAAGTTGTATCCCGTATATCTATACTTGTTTTATTTCAGGCTTATATCACGATCTACAGTCCGTTTAGTTACAGTCAGTTTATTAAGTGTCGTTTGATCCGTCTCAATTTTAGAAATGAGTAAGGCTAGAGTCCTATTTGTATATATTTCAATTGCTTGTTTAATGTAATAATTTAATTTTAAGCAGTAGAGTTTCAAAAGAGTTGTTGTCTGTTTGACTCGTATATACATATATGTCATGTTCGCGATATTCTCAAAAACTACTGATTCAATTTAGATGGAGTTTTTGCTTTTCAACTGCATTTTTTCTGGGAATGTTACCAATAGTGCATATAACTTTGTCCTAGGTTATAAGACTCCGGTCCTTATTCACGATCTTTATTCCATGTCCGCGGCAAGCCCGTGCAAACTGGCGCACTCGCGGTGACTCGCGCTTAAAAATGTCCGCCGCGCATGCGCTATGATGCATTTCTAAGCACGTGTTTTTTTAAAAATACACGGAAAAACGAACGTGAATAAAGACCCCGAGTTCTTATTCACGATCTCTATTCCGTGTCCGTGGCAAGCCCGTGCGAAATGTCAAAATCTTGTCATAATGGTAAATAGAGAACTGCGCTTAGAAATGCATCAACGCGTAAGCGCGGCGGACATTTGTGAGCGCACCGCGCATGCGCCAGTTCGCAAGGGCTTGCCACGATTAAAAAGATGTAAATAAGGACCCAGAGCTATAAACTAAACATAATAGTAAGTAGGTCAATGAAATGTTGGAATAATCGGTGATGTGACAGATTTTTTCCCCTTGGTTTTCAAATTTCTTAAAAAATGTTTTTTTTTAGGTGCGTAGACTTACAAATTGAGACAATGAGCAGCAGTCAGGACCCAGTTCTCATCAACAAGAGAGCCAGCACACCACAGCCTTCCATTTATTATAATTGCTGCCATGTAAGGAAAATTCTTTGTGTTCGTAGCATTCCCTATTCGGTATCTCTGATTATGCTTCTGGAAGACCTGTGGTTGTTTATTTGCAGTTCGCAGTATAGGCTTTTCCTTTCTTCTGCCACTTTCAAGTAGTTTCAAATCCACAGACTCGTTTTTATTACTGTCAGCCTCAGTCTCGAATCTAAAACCAATTTTTTGAGGCTCATTCTCGTCTCCTGGAGATTCTAAATGGAAGTGTAGTTTTTGTGGCTCCGCTTGATGCCCTGGTCCAAATACGATATCTAAAAAGCAGTAAATTTTAAGTGTTAAGTTACATCCATACTAATATTATAAAGTTTGTTTGTTTCTTTGAACGCGGAAATCTCAGGAACTACTGATCCGAATTGAAAAATTCTTTCACTGTTGGATACCCAATTTATCGAGGAAGGCTATATAACAAATATCACACTACGATCAATAGGAACGGAGCAGCAATGATAAATGTTGCAAAAACGGGGGAAATTTACGCAAACGAAGTTGCGCGGGACAGCTAGTATCCTACTCGTATTAGTGGAAATTGTATTTATGCTTAAGTCTCAAACAATGTAATTTTTCTAACGTAAAACATATAAACTGTTTGTTTCCCATAACAAAATAAATAAAAAAACGGGAGTTCCGGCAGAAGTGTAAACTTGAACGTTGTGCATTTTTAAATATTTTGGTATATTTAGGGAATATTTTTTTTTGTTTTATCAAGATATAGTACTATCATTTATGTGGTAAAATACAATATTTATCTATTGTACACAAACATAATAATTTAAAAAATGACAATGACATATAATTTTAAAAGTTAATAAATGATTCTCCCTCCGTCTTATAAATGTTCGATCAGGGTCACGTGATCCTGACGCGAGTTTAACATTTTTTACCCATCCCAAAAGTGCACAACGCCGCTAAAGAAGTTTTCACTTCAATAAATAAATATAAATGAAGTTTTTAACCCACTTATTCATTCATCAACGCTCAGCCTAAATACTTGAACCTAGAGAGAAATTTTGCAGGAAGTTTTATGCTGTATTTTGTACTAGAGGTAAGAAAGGCTATCAAGGAATTCAGCCATTATTATATATTAATTAAGTTTATTCTAGGAACGAAAGGCTTCAGAATAGTGCCACGCCAACTCTGTCTGTGGGTGTCGTCACGACCACTAAAGATTCCACACCAGAAGACAGGCGATCCGCGACAGCGACAGCGTCCTCTTGGCACTCCAAGAGTGGCGATTGAGGCCATTACCCCCAGGATCTATAATAAGTAAGATCTACTGGAAAGACTCGTGCCCAGCAGTTGGACATCATATGAGTTGATATGAAGAAAGGGTTTAAGCAGTGGGATGATGTTGGGACAGTTTGGCTACCATATAGCTTTGTTCCTCACCCCGGAGAGTACGTTAAGCCGTCCTGTACTCAATCTCTCTCAGGTCGTGTCGGATTTCCGTTCCATCAGGCTATGCGAGTGAGGGAACAGAACATGCACTTGTGTCCGCTCGTACACTTGTGCGCTATAATATCTACTGCGTAGTTGCCTAGTCTCGGATGAGATGGTGGACATCGGTTAGGAGACTAATACTATATATAAACATAATACCTTCGGACAACTCACACAACGCTATCTGATCCCAAACTAAGCAGAGCTTGTACTATGGAAACCAGACAACTGATAAACATACTTATATATTTCTAAATACATACATATTATAGATAAATATCACCAAACCAGCGTGCTCATCACACAAAGTTTTATAATGAGTGGGGATCGAACCCACGACCTCTTGAGTAGCAGTCGGATACACTCCCACCGCGCCACCGAGGCAGTCAACATGAATCATCTGACTTACCCAAAGAAGATATATCACTGTCCTCTTGATCAGAGGTTAATTTTGGTGTAAGATCATTATTCACTATATTTATTTCACCCACCACTACATTTATACATATTAATGTTATAGCTGCAACGTATTTCGACATTTTAATACGATTTTGGAAAAGAAAATATGCATTTAGAATTTATGGTTATAAAATTGAAATATTTAACGGCTTTAAAATATATTTTATGCTTTATTTTAATACAATAATGATAAAACAAATATGCATATATACTAGCTTTCGCCTGCGGCTTCACCCTCGTGGATATCATATATCGCTATAAAAACTATTGCATGTCTTTCCCCAGAATTCAAACTACCTCCATACTAAATGTCATCTAAATTGGTTTAAGTGTGAAAATGTTATTCACACATTTATAATATTAGTTTGCATATAGGGGCAAGGAGTGTTTATTGAAGTCGGATTCCTTAGAAATCCGGATTGGAATTCTGGCTATCCAATACTATTTGATTATAGCAAAAATACAGGTAACTCTAAAATATACATAGAATCGATAAGGGTGTGTGGTACCGGCTTAAGAATAGTATCACGCCATCTTTTCCCGTGGGTTTCGTCAAGACAACTAAGGGATTTTCACACTATGACGGGCAGCAGCATCCTCTAAAGCCTTATTGCGATCGCCAACCCGCTCGTCAAGCATGTCGATTATGGCAATTGCCCCGAGGATTGTTCTCAATTCGCCTGTTTTTTTATATATTTGTTACCTGATCACTCGCAGAGTGCTGGACCGATTTAAAAACATATTTTTGTGTTTGAAAGGGTATACTTTCAGATTGGTCCCATTGCCATCAATCTCGGATCTGATGATGAGATCTTGGAGAAATCGAGGGAACTCTTCAAATATATTATAATATTTATTTAGGAATGTCCAGAGGTACAAAAATATGGCCACCCTATTTTAAGAAAGATAACCCCTATTTAGAAATAGATGGAGAGGACAACAGTATTTTCAAGGTCATATCGTTTCACTTTTATTATTCGGCCAGCATGTGGCTTCCATTACTGACTCTATCTCCATGGTGGTAAGGCCTTTAATGCGGTCAAAATGTAAATCAAAGATGGCGGATGCGAAAATTTAATTTTTTTGTCATGGGTGTCGTTTTTTCGGTTTTCGAGGGTGCTTACGCCGAAAGAGAGGTCAAAATGTAAATCAAAGATGGCGGATGTGAAAATTTTCATTTTTTTGTAATGGGTGTCGTTTTTATGGTTTTCGAGGGTTCTTACGCCGAAATAGAGGTCAAACTATAAATCCAAGATGGCGGCCGATCGATTGATTTTTTTCTGTAATGGATATCGTTTTTATGATTTTCGAGGGCGTTAACGTCTAAAGAGAGGTCAAAATATAATTCAAGATGGCGGCTGCAAAAAAAATGTTTTTTGTTATGGGTATCGCTTTCATGGCTTTTCAAGAATGTTGAAACCGAAGGTGACGTTAAGATGTAAATCCAAGATGGTGTCTTCGAAAATATTCAAAATAAAACATATACTGTGAGTAGGAACTTCGTTCTTGGTGGGGGCCCCAAACCGCACATTTTTTAATAGAAATTAATCTAATTTATAATTATTTCATAGTAGAACAACAGTAATTTATCAAAATCGGTTGAGTACTTTCAAAGATTTTCCATTACAAAAAAATATTTATTAGTTTAGATTTAGATAATTAAAATACAATCTTAAATTATTTGGAGAGAGCTATAGAACCGATTAAATAATAATAAAATACTAATACAAACTTTAGGAGTGGCAACCCTAGCGCTCTAATGGAGCGTATGTAATAACTTCAACAATTGGGCCTAGTTTCCGTACTATATACATATTTTAGTGTGATTTAGGGGAGGACTTTGTCTTATCTTATTTTTCCTTACGAGGCGGTGGGAAGATATGATTATATTTCGAAAAAGCGCACGCATTCCTCCGAGTAAATGTATGCATGAGAAGAAAAACTTTACAATAAAACCAAAGTTGAATATTTATTTTAAAAATAATATTATAGATACTTTTATAGTAAGTAACTACAAAACAAACGTTCTTAAAATTTGTTTCTTTTTTATATATTCTTATTATTTTCTTACTTAAGGGAGGGAGGGGCCAAAATTGGGCCAAAATCGTCTTAAGTAATAAATGAATGGCGTGAAATGTTGTGCAAGGCAGGCAGTCATGTGGGGTTTGGGGGTGACCAAGGACCGCCGGTAGCTCTGCGAGGTATCATCGGGCCCAGCCGCGCTGTCGTCGGCTTCCCTCGGAACAGTTGTGCGAACTGCTTTTGTATAAGTATCGTTTAATAATACTTTTTACCCAACTGTAAGGAAGAGCTATGTTTTTCGCGCGTATCTTGTATGTATACATATATTTTTTTCTAATTTTCTTTATTTTCATACCTCACAAACCACTGAACACTGAATTTATAAAATTAAGACGTCTATAAAATTTGTCTTTATGGCCCAAATGTTCTGCGACGTTTGAAAAAAACAAACATGGCGGCTTTGAGATGTCAAAATAAAGAGGAGTGAAAAAGAAATGAATTAAGCATTTCAAAAAGGGATAACATGATTATTCTTTTTTTTAATTTTCAGTACTTGACAATAGATGTATAGCTGATAACTTGATATTTTTTTTTTAGTTTTTTTTTTCATCATTTCTTAACATTTAGTATAAAATAGCAATCCAAAAACCACTAAAGGGTTTGTCCGGAATGCTTTACAATCTGCAGTTACAATATGCTAAACAACATTAAATAACTAAACTTATATCTATGTACAAAATACAGATTGGCTGGGTATTGAGATATATTAATACTACTAATAAGGTAGATAGAGGTAAATTAATTGTTACATCCTACAACTACTAAATAAATAAAAAAAAATACAATAAATATATATATATATTGTATTTTTGCGTGTGTATGTCACTGAACTCCTCCTAGACGGCTGGACCGATTTTGATGAAATTTTTTGTGTGAGTTCAAGGGGATTCGAGGATGGTTTAGATTCACAATTGAACCCGATTTACAAAAAAAAAAGAGTCGAGACGAAGTTCGCCGGGACAGCTAGTACATTATTATAATAGTCGGAGGCACTTTACTAAGTTCATCGAGATTCATTAATACCTACGACTTATTTTTAAATAAATACGTTCGGTTTTTTTTTATTAATTTTAGTATTTTAAAATAGCCTCATTTTTTTTAAAAGACGGTTCCCGCCTTATTGTACAAGACCAGTGTCGCGGGGGCCCTTACAAATGTTAGTGACTTATATGTACAAGTCACGGACACAAAGTACTTACACAGACTTGGAACAACAATTTGTGGACCACACACAGTGGTGTCCCGTGTGGGAATCGAACCCACGACCTCTTGCGTAGCATTCGGACACATTCCCACCGTGCCACAGAGGCAGTCATCATATCAAACCAGGTTCCATTCATTCAAATCTTTGTGGAAGGACACCTCAGTAGAACCAAGTTATGCTAGATTCTAAGGGTAATTGCCATAATCGCCAGGCTTGGCGAGTGGTTTGGTGATCGAAGTACCTAAGGTTTTAAAATACGCAAAGGACGCTGCTGTCCGTCCTCTAGAGTGAAATCCTTTAGTCGCCTTGACGACACCCACGTAAAGAGATGGGTGGCACTATGATTGCCTCTGTGGCGCGGTGGGAGTGTATCTGACTGCTACGCAAGAGGTCGTGGGTTCGATCACCACCCAGAATAAAACTATGTGTAGCACAATGGTTTATTCTGTGTCTGGGTGTTATTTATCTATAACTAGCTCACCCGCGCAACTTCGTCTGCGTAAATTTTCCCTTTTTTTTTTACAACATTTTTCATTGCTGCTCCGCTCCTATTGGTCGTAGCGTGATGTTATAACCTATAGCCTTCCTCGATAAATGGGCTATCCAACAATAAAATATTTTTTCAATGCGGCCCAGTAGTTCCTGAGATTATCGCGTTCAAACAAACAAACAAACTCTTAGGGGGATGAAAAATAGATGTTGTCCGATTCTCAGACCTACCCAATATGCACACAAAATTTCATCAAAATCGGTCAAGCCGTTTCGGAGGAGTATGGCAACGAAAACTGTGACACGAGAATTTTATATATTAGATATGTATGTATTTAGAAATATATAAGTATGTACAAGCTCTGCTTAGTTTGGGATCAGATAGCGTTGTGTGAGTTGTCCCAAGATATTATTATTATTATTCTTCTTAATAGATATTATTACAGTAGTGTTACCCAGCATTCCTTATTATTCCTGTTGCCGTATCATCTATATCTACTACAAATAAATAAAATTTAAATGTCTGTTTGTAATATCAAAACATTTTTTTTTACTAAATGCATGTTATATGGTATTGATATCAATAACACAGTTTTTTTGTCTGTCTGTCTGTCGATTTGTTCCTGATAATCTCCGAAACGGCTGGACGGATTTTGACAGGACTTTCACTGTAAGACAGCTGATGATGTAAGTAGTAACTTAGGCTACTTTTATCATCACGCTATCGTGTATAAGGGAGGGAGCAGAACTGCAACTTTACGCGGACGAAGCAGCTGGCATAGCTAGCATATTAAGGATAAATAAAATGACTGACCACAGACAAGTTATTTATTAAGCTGATTCTATTTCTTCGAAAGGTTCCACAGATTCTTTAACAGTGACAGGTTCTTCTGGTTTGCGAAGCTCAGGATTCATTTCTTGCATGGCAAGTATCAATTCGTCATTCGTCTTGTATTCCGCTATAGTTGTTCTCACGAAGTCCCTGAAATAGTAGTAATATGTGTAGGTACCTTTCCTCATAAGAATTAACAATAATTCACTTACTGAGAAACAATATTCACTAACTTTAAGAGAGTGTACATTAACATTACTTAAATTAACGGTATAGTCGGCGCCTTTTGAAATGATAATTTTTATTTTATTATACTACTAGCTGTCCCGCGCAACTTCGTATGCGTAAATTTTCCCCGTTTTTGCAACATTTCTCGTCGCTACTCCGCTCCTATTAGTCGTAGCGTGATGTTATATAGCCTATAGCCTTCCCCGATAAATGGGCTATCCAACAAAAAAATATTTTTTTAAATCGGACCAGTAGTTCCTGAGATTAGCGCGTTTAAACAAACAAACAAACAAACTCTTCCGCTTTATATATTAGTATAGATTATACTATTATTGATCTGCGAAAAAAATGCCTCTAAACATATCTTGACCTACAACACAAATAAAACTAAGGTATTAATATTTAAAGCCGAGTCCTTAACGGTATTTTTTGTTTTATTTTACCCCTTTTTTAAGGTATCTTATTAAGATCTGCGAAAAATATGCCTCTAAACATAACTTGACCTATAACACAAATAAAACTAAGGTATTAATATTTAAAGCTGAGTCCTTAACGGTATTTTTTGTTTTATTTTACCCCTTTTTTAAAGTATCTTATTAAGATCTGCGAAAAATATGCCTCTAAACATATCTTGACCTACAACACAAATAACACTGAGGTATTAATATTTAAGGACACATCCTTAATGGTAATTTTTGTTTTATTTTACCCCTTTTTTAAGGTATCTTATTAAGATCTGCGAAAAATATGCCTCTAAACATAACTTGACCTATAACACAAATAAAACTAAGGTACCTATTAATATTTAAAGCTGAGTCCTTAACGGTATTTTTTGTTTTATTTTACCCCTTTTTTAAGGTATCTTATTAAGATCTGCGAAAAATATGCCTCTAAATACAACTTGACCTACAATACAAATAAAACTGAGGTATTAATATTTAAGGATGAGTCCTTAATGGTAATTTTTGTTATATTTTACCCCTTTTTTAAGGTATCTTATTAAGATCTGCGAAAAATATGCCTCTAAACATAACTTGACCTACAACACAAATAAAACTGAGGTATTAATACTCTAAGGACTCATCCTTAATGGTATTTTTTGTTTTATTTTACCCCTTTTTTAAGGTATCTTATTAAGATCTGCGAAAAATATGCCTCTAAACATATCTTGACCTACAACTCAAATAAAACTGAGGTATTAATATTTAAGGACTCATCCTTAATGGTAATTTTTGTTTTATTTTACCCCTTTTTTAAGGTATGTTATTAAGATCTGCGAAAAATATGCCTCTAAACATATCTTGACCTACAACACAAATAAAACTGAGGTATTAATATTTAAGGACTCATCCTTAATGGTAATTTTTGTTTTATTTTACCCCTTTTTTAAGGTATCTTATTAAGATCTGCGAAAAATATGCCTCTAAACATAACTTGACCTACAACACAAATAAAACTGAGGTAATAATATTTAAAGCTTGGTCCTTATCCACTATCTTTTTTCTTGTTTTCGCGGCAACCCCAAGCGAACTGTCAAATCTTGCCATAATGGTAAATAGAGAGCTTGGCTCAGAAATGTATTAACGCGCATGCCCGCGGACATCTTTGAGCGCACCGCGCATGCGCCAATTCGCGCAGTTACCGTCAAAACGAAAAAAAAGATAGTGAATAAGGACCCTGGGGAAATCTTAGATAATAGATAATATTATCACACTAATATTATAAAGGCGAAAGTTTGTGAGTATGTAAGTGTGTATGCTTGTTACTTCTTCACGTCTAAACGGCTAAACCGATTTTAATAAAATTTGGTATGGAGTTAGCTAACATCCTGGATTAACACATAGGCTAATAAACCGCGGGTAACACTGCGGGGCACAGCTAATTAATAATAATCTTTATTGTACACTAATAATTACATACAAAATACAAAATAGTTTATATTTTTAAACTTGATATTTACAATGGGCGGCCTTATCGCTAATAGACACAAAAATACAAGAAAAGATAGGGGTGGCAGCGTGAGGAATACACACATCAACAAAGTCTAGGGATATTCCGTATTCTGTTGATTATAAAAAACTGTAAGTATGTGCAATACCTATAGTTTTTTAATAATCAACAAAAGCGTGTTCAATGGTCGGGTGACTTAATCCCATTGAACACGCTTGAGACATGTTACAGCGACGAGATACGCGTAATTTATCGCCAAACTTGAGTACTGAACTACTACTTTTATAAAAAAAAGTTCGCAAATGATGCTTCAAATACTTTGTAGTCATTATTAACAATTTACTTCACATATTATACAATTTGGAGGACATTTGCCTTTATCATTACCCTATGAGTAATTTAAACTTGGGACACATTCTTACGCCTGACAGCATTGCTGCAGCAGGCATGTTCCGGCAAGACCGTTTGTTAGGCGGTATTAATCATTGTATTATAATTTTCATCCTGGGCCCACCTTTTACCATCAAAGAGGTCATACAGCCATCTAAATAAACCTAAGATTAAAAAAAACCATACTAATATTATAAATGTGAAAGTAACTCTGTCTGTCTGTCTGTCTGTCTGTTACGCTTTCACGCTCAAACAGCTAAACCGATTTAGATGAAATTTGGTATGGAGATAGTTTGAGTCCCGGGGAAGGACATAGGATAGTTTTTATCGCGATAACCGACATCCACGCGGGAGGAGCCGCGGGCGAAAGCTAGTAAGAAATAAAACAAGAAGTGACAGTAGTACCTAAAATAAAACGCCTTGACGAAAACAGCGGGTTGGTACTCGTGCCCGCAGCGCTCTGGTCCGAAGCTCATGATGCCCATCAGCATGTTTTGTTGTACCGCAGGTGCGCCTGCGTCAAACTGCGAGCAATACATACAACTACGTTAGGTCTAATAACTCAGACAGACGTTCGACGAAACCGTCTGTACTAAAACCGGAATGGATGTGAAATTAATACAATTTATTTTCTCGTTTTTGCATTTTTTTTTATTGCTGCTCCGCTCCTATTAGTCATAGCGTGATGTTATAAAGCCTTCGAAGATAAATGAGCTTCCAAGCGTTCCTGAGATTATCGTGTTCAAACAAACAAAGAAACTATTCAGCTTTATAATATTAAGTAGGTACATCGTGTCTATACTAATATTATAAAGCTGAAGAGTTTGTTTGTTTCTTTGAACGCGATTATCTCGGAAAATACTCGTCTATATTGAAAAATTATTTCACTGTTGGATAGCCCATTTATCGAGGAAGGCTATAGGCTATATAACATCACGCTACGACCAATAGGAGCGGAGCAGCAATGATAAATGTTGCAAAAAACGGTGAAAATTTACGCATTCGAAGTAGCGTGTGTCAGCTAGTTAAATATAAAAACTCTTAACTCAGGATAGAAGGTTCGCTTTCCCGCTCGAGTAAAGCGATCGAAAGACTCGGGTTCGATTCCTGAGTTAGATATATATTTTTTTCTTTTAAATGCAATTAAATCATTGTATTCATATAATAGCCTCCTCTTTTTATTTAGATGTTAAAATACCTGAAAAAGACTCTTACCAAGCAGACATCCCTAGTTCCATTCCTGAGCGAAGCACAGAAGAAATCAGGAGTGAACTGTAACCCATTGACCATCTGGTAGCAGTCTATGCAGTAGTGCTGTGTCCGAACCTTGAGACGTGCGTTCATCAAGTCAGGAGTATGGTCTCTGAACGCTGTTGGGGTACCCTAGAAAATCCAAAATCTTTACTATAATAATATGAGGTAAAGTTAGTGAGTTTGTAAGGTTTTAGGAGGTAATCCCTGGATCTACTAAACCGATTTTGAAAATTATTTTATCAATAGAAGCCACATTATTTGTGAGTGTCACAGGCTATATAACATCACGCTGCGACCAATAGCAGCGGAGTATTAATGAAAAATGTTACAAAAACAGTGAAAAATGACGCAAACGAAATGTGCGGGTCAGCTAGTACTTAATATTATAGATGTGATAGTAACTCTGCCTGCCACGTTTTCAAACAGCACTTTAAATAAAATTTGGTTCCCAGTTTGAATTCCAAGAAAAGACATAGGATAGTTTTTATCTTGATAACCGACATCCACGCCATTGACGTAGAGACCAGCACTGCTTCATCATCATTAGCCTATCGCAGTCCACTGCTGGACATAGGCCTCTCCAATTGCACGCCACTTTGTTCTATCTTCGGCTTCTCGCATCCAGCTCCTGCCAGCCGTTTTGCGTATATCATCACTCCACCTGGCTTGAGGGCGTCCTACACTACGTTTGCCAAGCCGCGGTCTCCACTCAAGAACTCGTTTACCCCAACGGTTGTCGGTTCTTCGGCTAATATGGCCAGCCCACTGCCACTTCAACTTGCTAATCCGGTGGGCTATGTCGATAACTTTGGTTCTCTGCCGGATCACCTCATTTCTGATTGTGTCCCTAAGAGAAACTCCGAGCATAGCCCGTTCCATAGCCCGCTGAGCGACTTTGAACTTGTGGACCAGCCGTACCGTCAGTGTCCTGCTTCATAACTTCACAAAATTGACCACTCCCTAGTAAGAGACAGCGCTACTTTATGGACAATACCTGTCAAAGGCCGCACGAGATTTTTCTCTTTCACACTTTGCAGTCAATATTTACTTTTTAATTGAAAGGGATGGCGCAGTCCAGGTCTCTACATCAATGGTCCACGCGGACGTAACCGCAAGCGAAAGCTTGTATTCTTGAATACCTACGTTAATTTTTAAGTGGATGTACATAGCTTAAAATGAAGAATGCTATTTTTTTGTATTTTATTGCAATATATGGCAAAAAAGGCTATTTTTTTGTATTTTATTGCAATATATGGCAAAAAAGGCTATTTTTTTGTATTTTATTGCAATATATGGCAAAAAAGGCTATTTTTTTGTATTTTATTGCAATATTATGGCAAAAAAGGCTATTTTTTTGTATTTTATTGCAATATGCGATATCTCTCCATCACTTTATTAAATTTGGGATGTAGGTTTGTTCGAAATTACCTCAAAAACATTTAATCTGATTTGGATGGGGTTTTTGATTTTCGACTGCATATAATTCTGGGCAAATTTTAATAAACATTAAAACCTGCCCAGAAATATATGCAGTCCAAAAACAAAAAATCTAAGACAACGTTTTATCTAAACAGGTAAAACGTTGGCCTACATTACAAGACACAAGGGTCCTAATTTACGTTTTTTTTTAGTTTAATTTATGGCAATCTAGCCTATATAAAAGCTAATTTCTGCCAGCGTCAAGTATTTATTGTAACAATACTTTAACTGCATGTATTTCAAGTAAGGACATAGGATATTTTTTATCGCGATAACCGACATCCACGCGGTATGAACCGCGGACAAAAGCTAGTTTTTAATAAACGTGAAAAAAAATTAAACACATAGTATATTTACATTACCTACCATTATTATATATGATTTAAATCAACAATGGTTGGGCCGATTAGCATGATCTTTGATTTGTTGGATTTGTCACCGTTCTGAATTAAAGATTATGTTATCAAAAAAACAATTTTAAATATCTATACTAATATTATAAAGCGGAAGTTTGTTTGTTTGTTTGTTTGTTTGTTTGCTTTGTTTGTTTGTTTGTTTAAACGCGCTAATCTCAGGAACTACTGGTCCGATTTGAAAAATTCTTTTTTTGTTGGAGAAATGGGCATTTATCGAGGAAGGCTATAGGCTATATAACATCGCGCTACGATTAATAAGAGTGGAGTAGCGACGTGAAATGTTGCAAAAACGGGGAAAATTTAAGCATACGAAGTTGCGCGGGACAGCTAGTATACTAATATTATAAAGCGGAAGAGTTTGTTTGTTTGTTTGTTTAAACGCGCTAATCTCAGGATCTACTGGTCCGATTTGAAAAAATATTTTTTTGTTGGATAGCCCACTTATCGAGGAAGGCTATAGGCTATATAACATCGCGCTACGACTAATAGGAGCGGAGAAGCGACGAGAAATGTTTCAAAAACGGGGAAAAATTACGCATACGAAGTTGCGCGGGACAGCTAGTTATTTTATAAACAACGCATTTGTTTATAACAATTATTAAAATAATCGGAGTTAAAAAATATTAAAAATCATTTTTAAGTAGCTTCTGATCATAAGAAAACGGATCAATACTAACATTATAAAAAAAACATTTTCAATATTTAATAAAGCTTTATAATTTTTCATCTTAGTAAATTGTTAATAAAAAAACAAAAATTAACAATTTTTTAATTTTTCCAATGGGAATTTATTTTAAGACCTTTGAGAAATAGGTCCACGAAAGGGAAAAAATCTCAGATTAATAGTTTAACAATTATCGCACTTTCAATGTTAATGTTCATGCTACAAAAATATGTTAATTAAATAATGGATAACCTATTGAAAAATCGCGATAAAATTTTTTTGAACATAGATTATTGTTTGTTGATCTGTCCTATAGGCGCCTGAATTTTTTCAATTTTTTATTTTCATATTTAAATATTATTTATTCATTAAAGGTCGTCCGAAGGGGGCGTGGCTTGCGCAAGCCGGAGTACCCGTTTTCGGGCGTATTTTCAACCCTCTGGGAAAATTAGAAATATTGGTCCTACAATTCCGGGAGTCAAGACTTTTTTAGGAAATTTCTTCCTCTTTTTGAATCTTTTTTAAATTTGTAAAATCTTTATTAGTTTTTGAGATATTTGCAAAAAACTAAACCCCATTTTTATTAATTAATTGTTAATAACTTTTGCAATTTTTGCAAGCTGAACTTAATTTTTTTCAAAAATCATCTAGATGCCATTCCGAATCGAATGACACTTCAATCATAATTTTCGGAGACTGCTGAACAAGTTGACCAAAAAGACACTTGTTGACTAGACTAATAAATCGTAGCAGGTAGAGAGCTGCGCTTATAAATGCATCAACACGCATGCGCGGTGAACATCTTTGAGCGCACCACGCATACACCAGTTCACACGGGCTTGCCGCTAAACCGCAAAAAAGAACGTGAATAAAAATGTGGGACAGCTAGTATTTTAATAAAAGTATCTAGAATATGTTTGTGATACAGTACCCTGGTCGCTCCCCATCCTGAGACCGTTACAAAACTCTGGGCGAATGGTTGCTGCGTTCCCTGATATATCTTTAATATGCCCATAAATTCTGACATCGCTGAAAGTAGATAATATTATTAGTTTTATAAACATAATAAAATTTACTATCTATTTTGTTTATGAGTGACAGCCATTGTGACGGGTACCGACACAATGGCTGTCAGACGGGAAGGTCGTGTGCTTGATGGTAAGCGTCGCTCTAGCTCATAACAGTACTTATCAGTGCCACCCAATCCTTGTTTGGTAAAGACCTGAATGTCATCACACCGCGCTTCTCATTTGAAACATTAGTTCGTAATTCTCATTTGCCCAGTAATTACACTTGCAACAGTGCCCTTCAAGCGAAACACAATGATTCATTAACATCATTATTTCACAGAAGTATAACTGACACTATTGTTGTACCCACCAAAATGGCCTACGGCTTAGGCCTACCACTCGTAACCACCATTTCCTGAAAGTTCCATTTTTATCAAACGTAAGAATTATCCTGCCTGGAGAAAGTAAGAATTATAATTATGTTGATAGCACGAAAGAATACGTGTGGAACATTTGAAGATTAATAATGACTGGTCTGCTGGTCTAGTGGTACATGATCCTGACAGCTAAACCAGAGGCCAAGGTTTAATTCAGGGCTGGCCCGTCCCAAGGTCAGGGAACTGATACGTTCCACTAATGGAAATAGCCTAGGCCCACTGTTCCCTGTTCAGATACTCACGCATATTTACCGCGAGCTTCAGTAACGCAACATCAGCGTGTGGTACCGGCTCCTCTTCAAACTTGGGATGTCTGACGACCCCGACAACTTCAACGAGCTTGCCCCCTTCATGTGCGCGGACGCTGCCCAATCTCACCTTCACATATCTACTGATAGTCTTAAGAGGAGACACTTGGAGAACGCTGGAAAATTAGGAATGTTCTTCGTCAAAGATTAAAGTTAAAAGTTGGTACTTTATTTCGGCTCGAAGGATCAAAAGACACGTAAAAGATTTTTTATTTGTTTTGCCAGTCCGCTGCCTATTACCAACTTGAAGGTTCCGTGGTTGAGTAGGCGCGGGTCAGCTTGTCATTCATATTTAGGCTGCCTGTCCCTTGAAGCTGAGCGCGGTTGCGAAGCGGACAAACGGAGAAATATTACAATAGGTAATATAGGTACTGGTCCATCAGACCATATTTAATTTTGCATTTATGCAATCCCATTGGTTAATATTCCGCAGCTTCGTACCACTTAACTAGACAGTCAACCTTATAGACAGTAGGTACTTGCGCAAAACTGGAGCGTGTTGCAACGACAAACAAAAAAGGGCGTAGAACAAGAAAAAAATTGCGTCGCATCCTGTTGTCTCTGCGTATTTTGCATTACGGGACCGCTTTTAGTAATCGGGCCACGAGGATACCGTAACACAGAACAAATATACTTGCACCGTATTCGTGGGTATTTTGAATCGGAAGTCACATTTTTTTTTATATTGCTTAAATGTATATCTAACAATATTTACTTTGGAGCTATTTTCACTGTTCTACGACGATTTAAACAAGATCGAAGCGTCTCTTGGACGATCTATGCGATCGTATTACAAGCCACTTATATTGTAGAACGAATAGCTGGATTGCCTAATTAGAAGTTGCATTTTGAACTGCCACACTCATAGTCATTTAAAGCTAATTAAATCATTCATTAGTAAAAAAAGATTTTATATGACAAAATTTGAAAAATAAATTATTGAAGTAAGCATTAAACGACTAGTACAGTACAGTAGTACAGTAGTTAATAAGAGTTTTTTAACATGTGCATTTTGCATTTTAAGCATTTTGTAACATGACTTTTCACTTGTACTTTAAATAGACTACATTTTTTTTATGTAAGACACATTTGGTTAAACATCCTCAATCTGGAGGTACTAGCCATAAAGACCCTGACTCCGCATCCACGCCCTGTCCTCGTCTGTTTCACTTGTGCCTTAAACAACCGAATTTGTAAAGGGATAAGTAATACGTCCCTCCAACACAAAGGGCGGATCCTCCGACCAGGCGAGGTGATCGTACCTGGCGTGTCGCACCCTAACGGTTCTATACGAGGTGTTAACACATCAACTGTCAGAATTTTAAAAAATAATTACGAAAACTAAAATCTGTCGGACTGGCCTGTTGCTGACTGGCTTGTTCGATCCACACCCAAGATAAAACTTTGTGTGATGAGGATTATGGTTTATTCTGTGTCTGGGTGTTATGTATTTTGTAAAATATAAGTATGTTTATCAATTGTCTGGTTTCCATAGCACAAGGCGTGCTTAGTTTGGGATCAGATAGCGTTGTGTGAGTTGTCCCAAGATATTATTATTATTAAAATCGTATTAAACAATACATTTTAAAGTTATACGTTATTTCTCTCAAATTGTACCTAAGGCTCTCTCGGCCTGCGTCACGGTAATAATACCGTGCCCGCGCGGTCGCACAGCGGCTAAGGAGCGCTTTTGTAAGGAGCCGTACATCTGTATCTATCTTATTAGCGACGAGAGCCACGATGCGGTCCAGGGGGCTTAGACAAATGCCACATACTTCTTTTTCCGCACACGCTACTGTTCGTTTTTGTTTACAAATTCAGCAACAGTCGCGTGACGTTTTGTCCACCTTATGTCAAATGCATAAATTTTTCGCGTTAGCGTGTGTGGATAGAGAAGCGTGTGTCATTTGTCTAAGCCCCCAGATGTGGCCCCACGTAGGTGCATAACAATAATAAGCAATATTGTTTTTATTACGTGGAAACAAAAAAAATATAAAAGAATTTCTCAGTGTAATTTTGTTACACCTTTTACGGCCGGTCTCAATAATCTACCTATCGATGGATTTGGCTACTAGAGGTAGATTTTGACATATTTTGTATGGAGCTTATGTCAAATATGTACCTCTAGTAGTCAAATCCATCGATAGTTAGATTATTGAAACCAGACGTTAGTGGCACCTGTCCCACCAACGACGATGAATGAGAAGCAAGTAGTGATTTATCGCTCAAGAAACGTACAGCAGATGTATTTTGTAGATCCTGTCCGTGTAAACAAAAGAGATGTAGTATAGAGCGACAGCCGTTAGTCGGACAGGTGCCATAGCTAGCAGCTGTGAGAATTCCTGACACGAGATATTAAGTGTCAAATTGTGTATTTGTCGAATATTAAATGGGTACTGTACCGCCACAAACTTACTAATTCATGCAGTGAGCAGCTGTGACGACCCAGTTCTCATCAACGAGCGCTCCAGCACACCACAGTCTACCATTTATTATTATCGCAGCCATGTATGGGTAGTTCTTAGTACTGGCGATATGGCCCCCTCGCACCCTGAGATCTAAATTCTTACTGTGCCTAGGGTCACCGATTCTTGCTCGAAAAGACTGTTCCATTTGACGACGACGTTGGAGGGGCCGTCGGAACCGTTCACCAAAATATTCTGGAAATTAACTAAAGTTGTGAGAACGAGTTTGTGAAGTCAAACGTTTCTAATTGTACCCAGGATTATATTTTAGAGGACAGCTTTAGTTTATTGTATTTTATAGGCATTTCTTGCCAATTACTTTATTAATACAATAATTGCATTTTTGAAACATAGAAAAATGTTGAAGTCTAAACCCAGGAATCGAACCCGAGACTTCCGTATGGCAAACTAGAGCCGGAATCGAACCATATGGTACTAGACCTCAATGTTTAGCTAATTGGGGCCTCGCTTGCGTCATCTAGCCTCTAGTTCAAGAACTTTAAACAAATTATATATATTTTAGTAATTGTTATAGGCATTTCTTGCCTATTACTTTAATAATACAATAACTACATTTTTGAAAGATAGAACATTTTTATGTCCAGAAGCCCCTATGCCAAACCCGGGCCGGAGTTGAACCATCTATCGGGACCACAGATAATAGAGCTATATGTGTGTTCTGTGATCGGGACCATGTTACGTGTTACCTGAACAAAGGTTTGAATCCGCGCCAAATTGATAAAAGAAGCCAAAAACCTTTCTCCCCCCCCCCCCCCCCTAATGTAAATCTATTTCTTCTAAGTTGATCTTTCTTTATATCTATGATAAATCATAGATTTATATCAACTTAAAAATAACAAGCTGATCGTCCAGACAATTTTTGTCAAATACTTATAATCAGGGGGCACGGTAGTGCCTCCGCCAAGACGAGACAGCGAAAACCTACCTTTTCTCGAAGCATTTCGTCGTATTTTTGTACCCTTAATTAACCCAGAGATAGTACTTTGTGAGATTTAAGCTATGCCACTTTATGCACGCGTCTGAATCCAAGTTATTTAAACATAACAGTTTTAATTCATGTTTAAGAAATTCATGGGCCTTTGCTATATGTTTTTATCATTTTTTACTAATTTCCCTGTAAATCTTATTTCATTTTGCAAGGATTTCAATTTGGCGCTTGATCCAGATGCACATTATAGATTTTGCTTGAACAGTGCTAGAAAGTCCAAATTCTCAGAATATGGTGTCAATATAGTACTGATTACTATTATACTTTACACACAGATTTTGACTACGATGTAGGATTTGTAGAGAACATAAGACTGGACTCACGCAGAAGGCTATACGTCATGATGAGAAATATAGAGTATTATGGGCGTGTAGAGTTAGGAGCTTGGCTTTCAATAAGATCTGATAACTTTCTTAGCATGTGTCTTGGCGTCAATTTACATGAATATGTTTTTTGTTGGATATATTTTAACAGCACAAAGACGAATTTTGAACATATTTTGTGTATCTACCAACCTATTTTCACACAACTTTGAAAATGATGACAGGTCAGTTTACTACCTAACTCTGTCATTGATCCTATATAATTTACACAAATAGCAACTTTATATGATTTTCAATCAAAATTCAACAATTTTTACTCGACTGCGAATGTTTGTAATGTGTTTATATTTACTTTTTCTAAAAGATAATAGCGATGCAACAAAACTGCAATAGCAATGTGGGATTTTCCCACACCACTAGCAATCCTGTTAACCCCTCCAGCTAAGCTCAATGGTTTGTGTTAGGAGTAGGTTCACGTCGGTGGTATAATGGGAATTCGAACCCACGACCTCAAGAGTCCGATGCCTCAGCCATTAGGTTTAGTTAGAAATAAAAGAGTTAAATTCGGCTTTTTTTCTCACCAAATTCTGGTCTATTCTCTCTTCTCCTCAGTTTACCAACAGCATATGACAATAAAGTAATAACCCATACCAATGCACATAGTTTCCACATCACATTAAACATTATATTGATTTAGAATATATAGAAACAACTAAACAATAAGTAGTTACACTTTCTCGCCATTACCACACCATTTTAATAGCTTAAATAAATGTTATTGCTATTTTTATGTCTTTATTTAAATTCAGTTGTGAAATATATTGATAACGAAGGATATACAGGAGGCCTACTATGTTTTAATATAAAAACAATATGTTGATAAAAAATGAGGTGGTAATCAGGGGCAGATTGGGTCACCCTAAGCCCCAGGCTCTCTAGTAAGTATAAGTATGTATATCAGAAGTATGCGTCGAAGAACGTGATTACGAAGACGGGGGGGGGGTTGGATGTCACCCCACGCCGTCCATTACCCCATCAGGTACCCCGGATTGCCCTCTCCTAGATTCGGAACTGCCCTTTTTAGGGTTCCGTAGCTAAAATGGCAAAACGGAGTCCGTCCGCAGCTTAGCTCGGAGACTGTTAGTGCTAGGATGCTGTAATTTTGCATAATACACATTTTACTTACGCCGACAAAGTGAAAAAATAAAACTTAAAAACATTTTTTTAGGGTACCTCCCCTATATGTAAAGTGGCGATGTGGTTTTTTTAATACTAATAATAAATAATAAAAAATCTTTATTCACTTATGAAGCAAAATACAACACTTGTGAAAAGTCGATTCTACATTTACATGTATGCCTGTTCGAAAACAATAGGTAAAGCCCGAGAAAAGAACAGGCAATAAAAACTTGAGGCCAGTCTTTTCAAATTTCCAATGTTTACAATGGTTCTATGTTTATAAACTGTATATGCAAAGGTGCTGCCACCATTAAAGACGCTACTACAGTAGAATCCGTTTATAATGACATCGAAGGGAATTGACAAACACGTCATACTAAGCGGACGTCATACAAAGCATTTTTGTGAAATAAAAATAACCTTATTTTTTTAAGGTAAATACTTATTTTAATAGAGAAACAGCATATTAAATCAAAATCAAAATTGCGCGTAATACATGTTTAGTATATATTTCATTTTTTTACTTAAGAAATCAGATTATTATTTTTTTTACTTAGAATTATCACTAAAAACAATGCGTGACGTTCAACTGTCCATTGAGATTCAAAACAAAAACAAGCCATGTGCCGAACGTCCGTCGTCGGGAATCAACGGCCATTGCCGAAGGTGTAAAGAATCATGTCGGTCACTATAAATGGATAAAATGTAATAAAATTGGGTCATTATAAGCGACATGTCACTGTAAGCGAAGTCATTATATCCGACTTTGTTACAAAGAATTTTGTATGTGAACCAAACTTCGTTGTGTAATTACGTCATTATAGGCGGTTGGTCAATATAGGCGGAGTCATAATAAGCGGATTCTACTGTATTTTTTATCACCTACCTCATCGTGTGAAACGTTTTTGAAAGACCTATCTTAGGCTCAATTTATACCGCCGCGGAATGGAACGGAATGGAAGTTTTTGTACATCGCATAATGAACTTTATGTCAAGTGTATAACAAACAAACTAACTACGAGCCTAAAAAAAAGTCGCGCGCCTTCCGCGGAATCCTCGCGCATTCTCGAGAATTCTACGGTACCGTCTGTGGAATCCGCGGGAAGTGGCGCGAACGGAGGAAGTCGTCACAGTAGTGCGAAGCGTCTACGAAAAAAACTACTACGAAAACGACTAAACAACGGAACGTCCTTCATGCCCACTCAGGAATTCGCTGGAATTCGCGGGAATGCTCCAGCATTCCAGCGAATTCCTGCGTCATGAGGCGAAATTGACGCTTCCATTCCGCGGCGGTGTAAATTGAGCCTTATGGTACCCACCATAAGATAGGTCTTTCAAAAACGTTTCGGGGTTGTGAAATATTAAGCTTTAAAGTGCCGTACGCATGCGCCATAAGTGCAGAATAGAACAGCTTGTTTTGATTGACAGATTGGTTGATTGAAGTATTAATGGTGGTTCCATTAATACTTCAATCATCTGTCATCATCATAGTACCAGTCCTATATGGACTATGTTACTAGACCTCAAATTTTTCTATCCCTTGATGCTCGCGAGTTGGGCCCTCGCATGCGCCATCTAGTACTGACTAGTCTGAGTATACTTTGTGTCCGTGACTTGTATGTTTGTAAAGTCCCCCGTGACTAGGGCTTGTACTCTTAGCTTGTATCGTTTTAAAGAAAAAAAAAGATGTCTCTCCTAATGGTCTCCTAACTAATTTCGTTTACGGCGGCCAATCTCATCAGAGACTAACCAACTACGCAAGAGATATTATAGTGCACAAGTGTATGCGCAGACACAACTGCACTCTCTATTCCCTCACTCTCATAGTCCAATGGGACGGAAATCTGACACGACCGGAGAGAGATAGGGCGCAGGACCGACGGCTTAACGTGCTTTCCGAGGCTCGGAGGGGTACGACAATGTACGAAAACGGTTACCCATCTGTTGACCAACAGTGGTAACGTTGCTTAACATTGCAGATATCTCGATCTGCTCGGTCATCACTGATTCAGGGACCCCTCTCTTTCTCTCCTACTCTTTTATAGTAACTATGGCGATAGCTATAGAATAGAGTATATAGCAAATAAGAAACTCAGGAACGTGATGTTTTACACTTCCTGATTAATTATTAAATTCTTTTAAATAATGCAAAATTAACACAACGCCCAAGCACGTAGCGGGATGCTATAGTATATGAGTCAAATAAGAGACGAGATCTTATGTTAGTTATTGACTATTTAATAAAAAGATACAGATATTTATAGTTGAGCGCAGACCGTTCACACTGCGTCTCTTTTGTTTACACGGACGAGCTCTACAATATAAATCTATTGTAGGTACGTTAAGTGTTTTGAGCGATAAAATCGCTACTCGATTTTCGCTTATCGCTGGCGGTGGGACACACATTAAACGCGGAGCTGTGAAAATAATGACTGGTAAGTTCGGGGCCATTTTTACAACTAAATTAATTTACTAAGTAGGTATATTGCACCTAATACGAATTTAGTTAAAAAAATAGTATAAATAGGTACCAACCTACTTAACACCTCATTTACGGAGACGCGGGGCGTCGCGCGTCTCGTGTGGCGTGGCGTCTCACGTCGCAATGGATGTTTTTTCTGTTCACGGAGCAGCGACACGTGAAGCGGCACTTATCATCGCACGCGTAAATTTATGGCAATATACGATGCTGTTTAAAGAGATGCGAGACGGGAAGTGTGGCAGTGACCACCTCTATGCCAGCGGCGAATCCTCAAGCGTGTAGCGAAGCTTACGACGGTTAACGTTGCATCGCACGCGACAGGTAACAGAGCGGCGCACGCGGGGTATTATTAATTAACTTTTAAACATCGAACTTTTAAAAATAAAGTCGCTGCATTGTGCGATTTCCAAATAAGACTGGCAGCTGGTTCATTCATAGAGAATTGCCGCTGCGTGCGCTGCCGCGGTATACGCCGCGTGGAACGCGTCGATGACTACCGCGGACTCCTCCACTAAAAACGCTCCATTTCAAACAAACGTGTGTACAATCGCTTCTCCGAAAACACACTCATACAACGCCATAGGTTTGAATTCAGTGCTGGCCGCTATAGCCTATACGCTATAGTAAGTAGGCTTGTATTTTTTTATTGAGATCAGGTAAGTATTTCACGGAGGTCCATTGCCATTATAGTTTGGCCGCATGCAGAATACTACTTACTACCTACTACGTTCTCACCCAAATCCGGGTGCCCTTTGTGCCGTACGTAGAGCGTCTCATAGCATCGATTACCAAACTCATTCTGATAGGCTTGTTTCATTAGCTTTGAACTATTGGTTCTCTTTGTATAAGTATTTAACAGAACCTATAGAATACTCCCTGTATTCTAAGGAATTGTTCAGACAAAAAGAAAATGGCAAGAAAAAATTGTTTAGACAAATTCAACAGCTAAGTTTTGTACAACCCGAAAAACATTAAAAATTCATCCTCACTATCCTGACACTTGGCGATCCACTACAGTGTGTTATAAACGCCTTTTTCTGTCACGCACTGCGATTTGTGTACTAGACTGTCACTAAATGTTGATAAACTTTCGTGATTTGTACACATTATGAAAATATATATATTACGGGTCTTAATCTTAACGACTCTAGAGTCTCTCTTAGAGTCTACCCGTGACCACGGCCGTTGCAATATGGTCGAAACGTCGGGCAATAAACAAGGTATTTTACCTTAAATTATTCACGCGATTAAGACCCGTAATATATATATTTTCATAATAGACTGTCACCGCTGTATTTTCAGACCGACATGATTATGAAACAAAAATTTAAAAAGTCTTTTTTAAAAGCAGTTACTCACCTGCTACTAATCTGATGCTGTAAATGTCCTTGGGTAGCGGTAATCAGTTACAATCAGTTAAGCTTCTATAATTGCCCCTATCCTATAAAAAAGTTGAAGAGACCAATTATTCGGTCTTACGATTTAAACTTGACAGCAGTGACATTTAAACTTGATTTATAGTCATCGGTGCCTCCAGAGGATTCCTTAAGCTGTTCCGCAATTTATTCCACCAGTCACACAAGCAAATAAGGTTCGATATCCGATCCTGTTCTGGAGGCACGTTGTGATAATGTGTTATTTTTAAACGTTTTTTTTACACTTTTTCGCACTCGTCTGTTGCTTGAATAAAAATAATAAGTTCCTCACATTATCATCTTTATCATCAACATATTCCATTTAATGCCACGTAATTTACCCCCAAAAGGGAGATAAAAAAATAAAATAATAATATCTTGGGACAACTCACACAACGCTATCTGATTCCAAACTAAGCAGAGCTTGTACTATGGAAACCAGACAACTGATAAACATATTTATATATTTCTAAATACATACATATTACAGATAAATAACACCCAGACACAAAACCACCATCGCGCTCATCACACAAAGTTTTATCCTGGGTGGGGATCGAACCCACGACCTCTTGCGTAGCAGTCGGATACACTCCCACCACGCCACAGAAGCAGTCAGAATGGCATTATCAATGCCATCTACCAAGTTAAGTCGGCGCGCCGATGCCTATTGATGGCGGCGCGCCAATACGGCGCTCATATCTAGTCTGTAGGTATCTACGCTTAGATCTTCTAAACTACGCAACAGACTTCGATGCGGTTTTCAGTATCATTTAGATAATTTCTTTCGGATGGTTTATATGTATGATACCTTTATGCATATACCCATATTTATACCCGGAACGGGTCACTAGCACCCAATAAATAAGGTTTTATTTAAACTGACCTTGTGTTTTTTTTATATAATTAATATTGCATGACAATATTATCCTTAATATACAATAACGTATTTACTGTATGATTAATGTAGGTAAATTACATGAACAGGTATAAAATTTTAATACTTTTAGATATTATTGTTTCTGATATTTTGGTAGATAAGTATTTTTTTTTATTGTAAGTACTTATGTATTTATTGCATGCTCATTTCCTCAGACTACGGTTACCATGGGTGCTAGTTCTGACAAATTTGTAAATAGCAAAAATGTTCTGACAAATTCGTCCAAATGTTCTGACAAATTCGTCCAAATGTTCTGACGGGTTCGTTGCTGCCAGTGTGAAGACTCATTGATAAACAGGCGTTTGTATTTCGGACGACAGAATTCGTCGGAAAAACCAAGAATTCACCCCCATAGCCTTAGAGTTAATTGATTAGGAGAAATGTTGAAAACTTGGTCCTAGTTCAGATGTAAGTGGCCTCACCGTCTTCTGGTACAAATTAGCCTATTTTTCATTTGTACAACTCTATGTTTAGTAGGGGTTGTACGTCCTTTAGTAATAAATATACAATGTTATTCTTGGTATAGTGCAAACTTGAAAGTAGTTTGCTCAAAATCAGTCATATCAACCCATATGATGGCCCACTGCTGGGCACGGGTCTCCCCAGTAGAACCTACGGGTATGTAGATCCTGGGGGTAATTGCCATAATCGCCACGCTTGGCGAGCGGGTTGGCGATCGCAGTAAGGCTTTAAAGTACGCAGAGGACGCTGCTGCCCGTCCTCCGGTGTGACATCCCTTAGTCGCCTAGACGACACCCACGGGAAGAGATGGGGTGGTACTATTCTTAAGCCGGTACCACACGGCCGAAAATCAGTAACACAATCCAATGAGTAGGAGATTTGGACCATGTTATATTTTGCGATTAATTAATTTATCAATCATTAATTAATTCATTATAACAGTCCAAATCCTGTTCACAATATGATGTGATATGTAATTATCACTACTAGCTGTCCCGCGCAACTATGTCTGCGTAAATTTTGCCCGTTTTTGCAACATTTCTCATTGCTGATCCGCTCCTATTGGTCGTAGCGTAATGTTATATAGCCTATAGCCTTCCTCGATAAATGGACTATGCAGCAGTGAAAGAATTTTTCAACTTGGACCACTACTTCTTGAGATTCACTATCTTAGAAGTTTGATTTTTACGTAGCTTCAAAGGACTTCAGACCTGAGTAGGTTATTATATGGTTTAATTTCAACTCGATGCCTCCACGCGTTCCCGAGGTAAAGAGTCTTGACAGACAGACGGACAGACCGATGGACCTACAGACAACAAAGAGATCCTATACCTAAGGGTTCTGTTTTTTCCTTAAATTACTGTGATTGTTATTTTTAACATTAGAAACAGACACTTTTTTTGTAGAGGTACCTACAAAATGATAAGTAATAATAATAATAATATCTTGGGACAACTCACGCAACCCTATCTGATCGCAAACTAAGCAGAGCTAGTACTATGGAAACCAGACAACTTATAAACATACTTATATATTTTTAAATACATACATATTAAAGATAAATTACACCCAGACACAGAATAAATCATCAAACAAAGTTTTATCCTGGGTGGGGATCGAACCCACGACCTCTTGCGTAGCAGTCGGATACACTCCCACCGCGCCACAGAGGCATAAATACATAAATACCTAGGTAGGTATTTATGTATTCATGATTACTCAACTTGTTGGTACACGCGGTTTCATCCGTATGGGTTTCCCACACTAATTTTCCTCATTTAGGAATAAAATATGGCTTACTAACTATCCTTACAAAAAATCCTGTAGGTAGATCAATTCCTAGAATCATCATTACATCATTCCAGATTCCAATATAGCAATCAAAACACGCCTTACATTACGTAATTGTAGTACCTACCAATCATGCTCAAATCAAAAGTCCGTCAATAAATTGCAATAAACAATTCCTTCTTGGACGCGATAGACAAGTACTTATACATAGATAGGTATATCGCTCAACGTCAGACTTCCATTTCTGTATCACAATTCATTCACACTTTCTTCGAAGTTGCAGGGAAACCCATTATTACACATGTCCGACAAATTTAATTATACCTATTATAAAAATCAATATAGCTCTTAACATAACAGCCAATGGTCGATTTTCGTTTATCAGCTATCTAATGAGCGGTCAATGAAATCGGCCAACCGGCGCGGGCGCTTCACAGCTGTGCTGTTGATAAACTTCTTATCATTTAATTTTCAGCTTTATTGCTATAATCATATGGTTCATTTGCAATAAACTGTTATGATAATATAAGTTGGCGTTTGCGTAACAGTTAGTACACTACACACGCTTGTGATTACAGGTTATAAAAATGTAGTTGTTTGACAGACGTCAATTGAAACGGAAGAGCAAGAAATATATTCGAAAATAGTTGTTTAATTTAAAAATAATAGCATATAGTAACAAAAAGTGATAAAATAACTGTGTTTTCTGTTAAAACTGTGCTATTTTAATGTTGTTAAAAAATAACCTATAAGTTTTGTTTTTTTTTTTATTTCGGCATTGGAAGCACGGATTATTCAGCCAGTATGGACCGGCAGAAAAACGAAAGTAGCGCGAAAAAACAAATATTTACCGCTCTTGTTGGTAAGTAGTTTTATATTTATAAACAATTTTGAAGGTGATATATATTTTTTTTAATTTATAGCTGAGTTTCATTTATTATTACGATCACGAAAAACTGTAGTAATGTACTCGTATAAGATTCAGAATAGACATGACATGATTGTTTACTTGTGATCTGATCGAGTTACTGATGGATGTTTTATTGTTGAAAAGTTGTTATTGAATAACGTATGTAACGGCTAGATAAGTCGATTATCGTTTGCAAACATTCAAATCAATTTAGAACAAACTATACCAAAATCTTAGATCACAAAAAGAGTCACCATAGAAATACGATCAGAGTAATCGTCTTGACTTGTCCTATTCATTTAAAGCTATGATGATCTGAAGTATTGGTCTTGTTAAGCGATTTATATAGCTGTTTTTTTTTTCAAGATAACTAACAATGTAGGATTGTGGTTCCACATTACTAGCAATCCTGTTAACCCCTCCAGCTAAGCTCTATGGCTTGTGTTAGGAGTGGGTTCACGTAAGTAGTTTATTGGCTAGGATTCGAACCAACGACCTCACGATTGCGAGACCGATGCCTTAGCCAATAGGCTACTGTCGCTTTAAATTTACTTATTTTAATTCGTGTATATTTTAGGTAAATACTATTTATGTTATTGAAATTAACTGACTCGTAGTGAGTAAAGAATAACTCAAAACGGTATGACACACATAGAACTGACAGAATCATATTTTTCACAGTTTTTTCAGTTTTTTGGCTATAATTTGAAATCTAGTGTAGACTGGGTCGCGGATAAAAATAGTTTTTTTCCTAAATAATACTGCTTCCGAATATTATGATAGACAGATAAACCAACGTTAGAACAAGCAGAATACCTTTTACAAATCTTGGTTTTAGCTCTTTGTAAGGGTAAGATTTGGCATTGACCCTCGCGCAAATGCCTACACATTGATCAAGCCAACGAGAATAAAGTCAGGGATGTAGGTAGTATCGTCTATTTACCAATCTAGGTACATAATAGGATATAAAGAAAATGCACCTACTGTCTATTTGACATCTGACCAACTCATATCCGAAACTAATAGTATTTTTACTAAAACGTGAGCAGTAAAAAAGGGCTTATATTAAGTCGGAGTGTCGGATCGACTGTCTTACTGACACGATAACTAATGTCGGATGTCGTTGGTACCTACACGTCCTTCAATATAACTGTCGGCGAAGACATCGACCCTTATAATAAATTTTCAGCTTTGTATAGTGCCGTTTACAATACTTACCTAAGAAGCAAAATAATACACTTGTGCTTATGTCACGACAGAAAAAGCCGGAGAATAAACCCAGGCAATAAAAACTCTCGGCATTATTTTATGTTTGCTTTTAAACTTTATATGCAGATAAGGTGCTCCCACTAATAGTTAAGTATTATTATGACGAGCGGCGCAGGGATGGATGTTTGTTGCTCTTTTACTAAATATTTTTTACTAGATAGATTTTAATGAAACATAGTACATAGGCTATAAGAAATAAACATAATGCGAATGAAACAAACGAAAAGCTAGTTACGGTTAATATTTTATTTATTTCGAAAACCAACAGCGAAACAGTACAGGATAACATTAATTTACAAAATAACCTTAAACGAAAGGTAACAAGTTTTCCTTAATATAAAAGTTGATGATTTGGCGAATGAACGGAAAAAATAAACTAAATTATAAATGTAAATATAATTGTAAACGAAACGTAACGTAGGCAAATTTATTGCTCAAGCACAATTTAGTACTTAAGCAATAAAGGGGTATGCCCACCAGCAGTATCGCTAGTATTTACGTTGTGCCACAAGTTGATGAAATGTATAATTCTTGTTTCTAATTATAACGTTATTATATAATGATATGGAGTCTCACATTTGCCGGAATATTGAGATGCAATTATTAGTCTTTCAGTTTATTTATTTCCTTTTTTTTCGTCTGAAGTTATTTTTAACGGTGGTAACACTATTACAAAAATAAAATTGTAATATCGATTAGGGTTATTATCGATTTTTATTATATAATTGTTGCACCGTTTGAATGTAAAGATCGATAATATTTAAACACTATACTTTTTAATAAGCATATTCTTTGATACCTTTAGATTATGACCCGGCTCGAATAAAAATAAGAACATAGTAATGAATTTTAATAAAAAAATCGATTTGTATAGGATATGATAAAAGTTATGGCAACACTGAAATGTAATGTCATGTCACTTGTTTATCTGTGCATAAAGATTGTTGGCGCCGGTCCATTATGAAAACAGTTTAAAGTATTAATAACAAATAGCTTTTGTTATTTCTCGTGTTGTGTATGATATTGTGGGTAGGGTAGACCGGGTACAATAGTAACGCGGGTCAATAGTAACGTTGCCAATATTTCGATAACTAAGCCACGTATCAATGTGTGAATGCAAGCGGCGACGGCTTATGCGTGTGCGGCTTAACTCACCAATCAGCCGCGAGCCCAGTGTGAGCCGGACGTGTGCTATGCTTCATTGAAAATTCGAAGACGTCGCCGTAAGTTTTATTAAGCTAATTAATTGCTTTATTACTTCCTAAAAGAAGCACGTTTCAAATAGTTCTAAGTACTACGTGTTTAATTATAGATTAGGGTATCTATTAAGATATATTTTGACCATTTCTTTCGTTTCCGTGCCGGAGTTTTTTTATTATTTCTCCAAAATGGCTACTCGGGCACAATTGTAACAGTTTTGCCGGGGTCGGTTGTAACGTTACAATTAACCCCGTGGTACTATTGCCCCCATTTGTTTTAATACCTATTCATATAAGAATTATTTGTAAGAATGCGTACAGATACAAAACATGTTATAAAACATATTTTGTTAAGAAAATGTTATATTTAATTTATCTTTGTTTTATAACATCTATTTTTGCATAAAAAATATGTCATGTCATTAATATGATAAAATCATTATACTAGTTCGTAAAAAAATCAGACTCCTTTTTTAAGGTATAACATTTTTTTTAACAAGTTCAGGACACATTGTATAAGAATAACAATTTACTTATTATTTTACAGATGCCAAGACACCGAAACAAAACAACAGACCGAGGATAATTTTTCACATTTTTATGATATTGTTATAATTAATAAACATAACCCTACCTTTTGACTGCCACAGTCGGGTAACATCTTGGGTCAATTGTACCACGGGGCAATTGTAACATGCTTGATTTGTATGTAGAATATTTGTGGTTGATTACGACTTTAAATCATATGTTTTTGTGTTAATTGCCATGCTACTAAGATAAGCATAACAGAATTATTTCATTAGTTTAAGAACTCTGTATTTTTGTTATATTATACATAGAAGACGGACTATTTAGTTTAATGAGTTTATTTTATGTGTAATTTTACAATATTCTAGTGCCTTATATAAAAATGCGCCAAAGAAGAATTAAAGTTTTCATTGTTTAATAAAAAAGGCTGATTTGTTTATTATTCAGCGTTTTATTTTGAATTAAACATCTGTTACAAATGACCCTGTGTTGGGGTCAATAGTAACGCTGTTTAGTGATCACTTTAAGATTGAAATTAACCATGTTTTAGTCCATTTAAGTACAGGGTGGCTTTAAAATCCTGTAGGTAGGGAAATTAAGTCTCTAAATTTACATCCTGCATTCCTTAAATCTTAATAGGGTCCTCACAATCGAAGTTTATGTAAAAAATGTTACTATTGTACCCGGTCTACCCTACATTACGTGAGTTTGAGATAGAGACTCCATATACATAGTAACAATCAGAAATATTTTGTGAGACAGAGACTCGTACCAATATTGTGACAATTGTGAAGTGTTTGTGACATAGAGATTCGGATTATATATCACTGCAAAGCCGAATTCATAGCCATAAACTAGTGTTACACATCATGTGTAATACATAATTAATACGCAATATCATAGTTATGTCCTATTTTCAAAAAAAAAATGTATATAAATATTTCGATTTTCGAAGTTCATCCACCCATATCAATTAAACCCGGCAAATTAGGTAAATCATTGTTGGTTTTTCTGAAAGTATATATTAATGTCTACATAAATCAGTAGTTTTCATCTTGGCACAACAAAATTTGTAACGATACTAAATTCTATAGTCACTTGGACAATCGCCTTTACCTACTAGCTTGTTGCTTTTCTATTAAGATGTTAATAATTTTAGTTTTAAAAGACTTTTTATTATTTATATGAATAACAAGATCCGACAATCGGTCAACAGTGCAATGAAACTGTAAATCCGACAAGGTTTTCCGACCACTACTACATTAGGAACCGCGGCCAAATGTTATTGTGAACAAATATCAAATCGTACAACATTGCCACGTCATGCTGACTTAAATATTTGAATGATTATTGATAAAATAATGATGAAAACTGACTAACTATGAGTCAATTCGCGACGTAATGGCGGGCGCCGATATGTAGTTATTATACAATCAATGATATACATTTCATTTCCCTGAATTTTTTCCTATCCAACTACTTAAGCAGATAATGTTTTAAAAAGTAGAATTTAATGTCTTAATTGTTGCAATCGCGCAAAACCAGCACAAAGGGATCGTAAAAAAACGGGGAAGAGCATGTCGGACCATGCTCAGTGTAGGGTTCCGCAGCCTTGAATAATTGCATCAGCAGAAGAGCGTATGTTCATGGCACTTACGCCCTTTTGTTGAGAAACACAGTTTTTCGGCAGTAACTCAAGGACGGTATAACCGATCATTCAAATTTTTTTTTTTTGGTCACACGGTTCAAAAGATAACACAACGGGGGACACAATTTTGAGCGATTATTCCTAAAAATATTCACTTATTCAAAAAAATTCAATATAAACCTTAAAATGTTTTTAAAAGGCTTGTCGAATGATGTGCCACACGTTAATATTTGCTCAAAAAATATTTATTTTTATTATTTAGCTATCAAACTAAGTAGCGGCTACTACAAGACACATTTTCAGCAAATTTAATCTATATTCATTACGTAGTCTTTGAGTATAGTGCCAGTGACATGCGGACGGACAGACAGATGGACATGACGAAACTATAAGGGTTCCGTTTTTGCCATTTTGGCTACGGAACCCTAAAAAATAATCTATACTATACTAATATTATAAAGCGGAAGAGTTTGTTTGTTTGTTTGTTTAAACGCGCTAATCTGAGGAACTACTAGTCCGATTTGAAAAAAAAACTCTTTTTTGTTGGATAGCCCATTTATCAAGGAAGGCTATAGGCTATATAACATCGCGCTACGACTCATAGGAGCGGAGCAGCGACGAGAAATATTGCAAAAACGGGGAAAATTTACGCCTACGAAGTTGCGCGGGACAGCTAGTGTTTATATAAAACCCAGAGCTAACAGACACAAGATATATCCAAGAATGCTAATGATAGTTCGATAAAATCAAATCAAAGCAAACGAAAACAAATCAGTCTTAAAACAATCCACTAATCGGTCCTACAAAAAGTTGCCTAAGTGCAGGCACAGGCACATGTCAAGAGATTCTTGTTAACTGCCGTTTTTCCGCAGTTTTTACAACTTTACTACAGTAGAATCCGTTTATAATGACATCGAAGGGAATTGACAAACACGTCATACTAAGCGGACGTCATACAAAGCATTTTTGTGAAATAAAAATAACCTTATTTTTTAAAGGTAAATACTTATTTTTTTTAAGGTAAATACCTACTTATTTTAATAGAGAAACAGCATATTAAATCAAAATCAAAATTGCGCGTAATACATGTATAGTATATTTTTCATTTTTTTACTTAAGAAATCAGATTATTATTTTTTTACTTAGAATTATCACTAAAAACAATGCGTGACGTTCAACTGTTCATTGAGATTCAAAACAAAAACAAGCCATGTGCCGAACGTCGGTCGTCGGGATTCAAAGGCCATTGCCGAAGGTGTAAAGAATCATGTCGGTCACTATAAATGGACAAAATGTAATAAAATTGGGTCATTATAAGCGACATGTCACTGTAAGCGAAGTCATTATATCCGACTTTGTTACAAAGAATTTTGTATGTAAACCAAACTTCGTTGTGTAATTACGTCATTATAGGCGGTTGGTCAATATAGGCGGAGTCATAATAAACGGATTCTACTGTACTACCAAGTACATTGAACAATGCAGTTTAACACAATATTTTTTGTTATGTCTATCTGAAGCGCACGTTTAGTAGAATCCAAGAATTAAAAAACGGGCAAGTGCATGGCGGGCCACGCATAATGTAGGGTTCCGTACCGTAGTCACCCATCCGAATAATAGTGGGTTTTCTGTTGATTTTGTTTCATACAGCTATATAAATTTTTGTGTTACTGTGATACTACTAAGAACGTTATCTATACTAAAGAGTTTGTTTGTTTGTTTGAACGCGGTAATCTCAGGAACTACTGATCCGAATCGAAAATTCTTTCACTGTTAGATAGCCCATTTATCGACAAAGGCTATAGGCTATATAACATCACGCTACGACTAATAGGAGCGGAGTAGCGACGAGAAATGTTGCAAAAACGGGGAAAATTTACGCATACAAAGTTGCGCGGGACAGCTAGTCTATACTAATATTAAAAAGCTGAAGAGTTTGTTTGTTTGTTTGAACGCAGTAATCTCAGGAACTACTGATCCGAATTGACAATTCTTTTACTGTTGGATAGCCCATTTATCGAGGTAGGCTATGCATGATTTAAGGTACCTTGTTTCAATCTTTTTTAAGACGGCGGGTTTTCGCGTGGAAGGCTCGATATAAATCCACTACTATCACCTTTTATTCCTTCCAGCAACAATACCAACGTTCACCTATGGCATCCAGATCGGCTGGCTGTCCCCAATGGGTTTTCTACTCAAGTCTACGTCCACACCTGCGCAAGCGCCGCTCACAGACAGCGACATCTCGTGGATGGCGGCGGCACTACCACTCGCAGCCATCTGCGGGATCCCGTTCTTCAGTTATGCTTCTGATAGATTTGGAAGGAAGAATTGCGTTATTTTAGTTTCTTTGTTGTCTTGTGTGAGTAATGATATCACAAGCTTATTATTTTGAAAATATTCAGTACTTTCTTACAGGTATCTAGGTACACTAAATATGAAAATATTAAAATTAGATAGGTATATGTCTATTCTACTTAACGAGGGCGTGAATTCGCCGCTAGAGGCGCTAGTGTGGAGTCAGGTCTTCGAAATGTCTTACATTGTTTGTGGACGCGGGGTTATTTCTAATTAGAATATTGTTGTGAATCTTTTACATACCTACTTAAGACTAAATAAGGCAAATCTGAGTTACGGGTCAATAAATGTCAGTGCGACACTTTTATCTTTCGGAATTGGGTATTTGACTACTATCAAAATAAAATATTTTAAAATAACCAGGTAAAAATATGTCAATAAGTGTTTTGAAAAAATATGATCATCTATAATTTAACGTGTTTATTAATTTTTAATCATAAGAAGAAGCACTAAAAGTAAATGATTTGACTATAAAAAACGTGACGTCATATGCTAGCATTTCATACAAATTTGTACGGAGTGAATCGTTTTTGACGTTTCTTAAAAAGAGGCTGATTTGACTTTAGTCAAATACCCTATTGTATTTCCACCTTTTATACGAACCAAACTGGACTGGGCAAAACTGCGGCTGACTCGATATTTATATGGTACATACGATTTTAAGGCATTATTAAGTGATTTAAATATAGGAATTTGTTTCCATAACAATAACAAACTTTGACCGCAAGATCTGAGTCAACAGTGGCGCCAACTGGTGAGCAAAAAACGGTAGCTCCCATTAACCATGAACATGTTTAAACGAAGTAGGTTCACAAAATGGTGGATCTACGATTTAATTTTGATACAGAGCTTGATCCCATTATTATTTTTTAAAAGAACGACACCCTCATTAAGGTTCAAACCCTGTGTCACGGGGTACTTTACAATCATACAAGTCACGGAAACAAAGTACAGCTAGACTTGGAACAACACTGTGTGGAAATCGAACGACCTCTTGCGTAGCAGTCGGACACACTCCCACCGCGCCACAGAGGTGGTCACAATAAATGGTTATTCTTTCTACGAACATCGACAAGATATAAATATATAATATTGAGTGATTTAAAGAAAATATTTAGTTTATTGTTTCCATTTGTGGTTTAAGTTAACACTAGTTAACTATTACCGACAAATCCGACAAAAACGTTCCATTACGCTTACGATAAATAGACCACGGGGGCAGAAAACATATTTAGTAGGTATTTTTACAGTACCTATGTATTATTTGCCAATTTGAAACAATAACGTAATATGTAAAAATACTTCAAAATTTTATTTTACAATTGTAAATGATTGACATACTTAACTAATTCTTGTAAATGTCCACGTACCATTCGATTGTATGACAAATTCCTTTTTTATGATATTTACAAATTAGTTACGTTTAGGCTTTTCGCTAAGCACAATAATTATCTCTTACAGCAAAGTAGGTGTGTTACTTGCCTTAGTTATTATGAAAAATATATATATTACGGGTCTTAATCGCGTGAATAATTTAAGGTAAAATACCTTGTTTATTGCCCGACGTTTCGACCGTATTGCAACGGCCGTGGTCACGGGCCTGATCAAACAGCCAAAGGTTAAGCTTAGCCAATCTTTGTTGCTAACGCTCGTTTGAAGCCCCTGTAGCTTGGGGGCCTCTCCCGCAAAGTCACATTCATCACATAGACATTAAGGGGGTATAATAAAGATTTATTTATTTATTTATTTATTATTAAATAAAGTTCAATAGAGATTAGGCGTGTTTAATAAAGGTTGACAGTTTAATAAAGATTAAGGGGGTTTAATAGGGGTTGAAAGTTTAATAGAGGTTAAGGGGGTTTAATAAAGGTTGAAAGTTTAATAGAGATTGAGAGCTCAATAGACATTAAGGGGTTTTTATAGTGGATGAAAATTTAATAGAGATTGAGAGCTCAATAGAGATTAAGGGGTTTTGATAGTGGATGAAAGTTTAATAGAGATTGAGAGCTCAATAGAGATTAAGGGGTTTTGATAGTGGATGAAAGTTTAATAGAGATTGAGAGCTCAATAGAGATTAAGGGGTTTTGATAGTGGATGAAAATTTAATAGAGATTGAGAGCTCAATAGAGATTAAGGGGTTTTGATAGTGGATGAAAGTTTAATAGAGATTGAGAGCTCAATAGAGATTAAGGGGTTTTGATAGTGGATGAAAGTTTAATAGAGATTGAGAGCTCAATAGAGATTAAGGGGTTTTGATAGTGGATGAAAGTTTAATAGAGATTGAGAGCTCAATAGAGATTAAGGGGTTTTGATAGTGGATGAAAGTTTAATAGAGATTGAGAGCTCAATAGAGATTAAGGGGTTTTGATAGTGGATGAAAGTTTAATAGAGATTTAGAGCTCAATAGAGATTAAGGGGTTTTGATAGTGGATGAAAGTTTAATAGAGATTGAGAGCTCAATAGAGATTAAGGGGTTTTGATAGTGGATGAAAATTTAATAGAGATTTAGAGCTCAATAGAGATTAAGGGGTTTTGATAGTGGATGAAAGTTTAATAGAGATTGAGAGCTCAATAGAGATTAAGGGGTTTTGATAGTGGATGAAAGTTTAATAGAGATTTAGAGCTCAATAGAGATTAAGGGGTTTTGATAGTGGATGAAAGTTTAATAGAGATTGAGAGCTCAATAGAGATTAAGGGGTTTTGATAGTGGATGAAAATTTAATAGAGATTGAGAGCTCAATAGAGATTAAGGGGTTTTAATAGTGGATGAAAGTTTAATAGAGATTATGCGGGTTTAATAGAGGTTGCACCTTTTACATTTGAACTTGACATACATCGTCGTACGTAGAATGAGGAGGTTTAACGTGCAAACATCCTACTCATTGTACGTAGGGTACCTACTACATAACTTTACACAATATTACCTATTTGTTTTACGTAACTGTTTATACAAACTCGAATACAAATATATATACGTCAGTTTGTAAATTGACAATGCGGAGTTTAGTCAAACAATTGAGAGATCGCATTCTTGCACACGTAGTAATAAAGATGATTTTAAACAAGATGTAAGACAATACGAGGCGAGAATTGAAATTACGCTATTTTATAAAACCCTGGTATTCAAACGTTATTACAAATAAATGCACTACAAATTATGAAAAAAGCACCAGCAGAAGAGCGTATGATAATGGCACTTACGCGCTTTTTTTGAGATATGCAGTTTTTCGATAATAACTCAATGACAGTACCTATACCCGATCATGTCGAAATCAATTTTAGTTTAAGCCATACCTTTGAGTTTTTTTTACTTTTTTTGGTCACACGGTTCAAAAGATAAGGGAGGGGATGACACAATTTATGCAACTTACGGAGCGATTATTTCCAAAAATATTTACTTAATCAAAATGTTTAAGTATTACAAACCTTAAAATTTTTAAAAAAAATATAAATCCTTGCTATTCAAATCGTCGCGCGTATGTTTTGACCGCAGAACCACAAAACACCGAAAGTACAGAAGGTAAGCTTCATTGTACTTCGCTTGAGCAATATACAGAGTATAAACATCTGTCATTTTGTCATTAACTTGTACCCAGAGGCGTAGCCTGCCTTAGACGGGCCCGGTATCAAAATTTGTTGAAGGCCCACGTGCCCAATAACGGGCCAAAGATCTAATGTGAGTCGCTCGCAAAGCAATAGGATAGATGACTGTCAAATCAAATCAGTATCTTTATAAGAAACGTCAAAACGATGCGCCCCGTACTAATTTATATGAAATACAAAACAATGACGTCATTACAATTTGAAACGGGAATAAACGCGTTTAATCTAGGTAAAGTATTTACCTTATGCTTGACGTTTCAACCGGGTTACACCGACCGTGGTCACAAGCTGACTCTGAATCAGCTTGTGAGCAAACGTCAAGCATTAACACAACATTAGCACAACAAAAACAGCAACCTACCTGGTCGAAACGTCAAGCATTTTTAAGGTAAACAATGCGCGTTAAATCCCGTATAATAAATAATTATAATCATGCAACGCGAAAGTGTAAATCTTGGAAAATAATTTATAAAATATTTTCCTAAAACTTACGACAGCCAAATACTTATTTTTACAAAATAAAACGAACATAACCCTTTTCTTACAGATTTCATGGACGATCAAACTCGCAGCTATAATGCCGTCGACTCTCATTGTTGCCAGGGTTATAGCTGGTCTTGCAGCGGGCGGCTGTTTCATCGTAGTACCTGTATATCTCAAAGAAATATCAGATGACACGTTAAGAGGCGCCCTAGGGTCTCTAAACATGACAGTTTGCAAGCTGGGCGTGATCTTTGTATATGCTGTGGGAATGGCTGCGTCGTACAAAGTGAACCAAGCAGTATATTTAGCCGTATCAGGAATACATGTACTCCTGTTTTGTTTCATGCCAGAGTCACCGAACTTCTTGCTCAAGATTGGTCAGGAAAAGGTTGGCAGTTGATGTGTTTATTAATTTTATAAATCAAACCCCTTCCCTCTTTTGGAAACCCCAGGAAAAAATAGAGACAGGAATCAAACCTGAGACTTCCGATCGACATATCGGGCTTCGAAAGAGCAACAAAGTGCAGGCGGGTTAAGCAAATAATTTAATTAGGCAAAGAAATTGGAAGTTAACCGATATAATTCAGAGCATCTGGTATACTTTGGTGGCCCGGTATTTCAATCAGATTGTTAATAACCTGACAATTATTTTAAGAAAGCAGTGACTACGATATCCTGGCTGAGGGGCCTGAGCAGAAACCACAAGATCGTTGTCGAAGAGCTGCACAAGCTGAAGGAAGAACAGAGGCGCTTCGACGAGGCGCCCCTCGTCACGTTCCTCAGTATCGGTAACGTACGCATGTTTGATGTTCTTGGCATGCATTTGTTCTTACATTTATATCCAGGTACCATATGAGGGACATCAGGTACGGTGGTCCCAGGATTTTGATTTAGAAAGGACGGGGAGGATCCTGTTGAGCAATCTAGAACTTCTACTACTATAGATGGTATTTATCTTCCGGGTCAAGCCCGGCGGGGGGTTACTTTTATAAAGATAAAAACCAAAAAGCACACATTTGGAAGGACTCAGATAAATTAATAAATACTATAGGTAGAGACTTAAGCAATTTAGCTCCCTCCTACCCTGAATTCGCCACTAACACGAGGACATTTCAATATTGAAATCTATACTAATATTAAAAAGCTGAAGTTTGTTTGTTTGAACGCGGTAATCTCAGGAACTGCTGGTCCGAATTAAAAAAATCATCAAGAAGGCTACTATATAACATTACGCTACGACCAATAGGATCGGAGCAACAATGAAAAATGTTGCAAAAACGGGAAAAATTGACGCATACGAAGTTGCGCGGGACAGTTAGTACTTAATAATATTACAAAACTTCTTCTTACTAGTCTTCCAATACAAAACATATAAGGGAAGGCACGATGACACGACAACTCATTCAGACTGTGCCCCATCTCCTCATCATAAATATCTTATTTAATAAATGAAAGCGAAATATCGCTTCGGACCAGGTAAATACACACATTAAAAACATAAATTGCCGTCCCTTTATTCATTGGATTGTCAATTTATAAAGAGTCGTCATATTTTTTTTATCATTTTAAATTCATGACTAGTCCCTCAAGAATGTAGTATCGCAAAATTACTTACTAGGTACTAGTGTTGCCTAACTATCGATAGGATGGCAATATCAAGTGTAATTACTGGGCAAATGAGACATATGAACTAATGTCTTTAATGAGGAGTGAAGTACGGTGACATTCAGATCTTTGACAAACAAGGATTTCAGTGGCAACTAGCAAACTCTTATGGGCTAGCGTGACGGCCTCAGGCCCAGGACCTGCAATTGCCAATGTTTATTTTTTTTATAAACTGTATTTATGTAGGTAAGATGCTGCTACTATTATATTATACACAATTTTAGAGGGCTGACGCAAAGGCAAGAGTTTAAATAAAAATAAAACAAGACAAGATTAAATATATATCAACCTCAAAAGGAAAAACATAGAAGGAGCATCTACTTATATTGTAAAAACTATATGTGCTTAAATATTGGTCAAAAATACTGAAAACGAATGAATAACCATTTAAGTTACTCGTATATATACAATGTAAATGTACAAATGCAATAGTAATATCAAAAGAAATAAAATAATGGTTCAATTTATCACGCTGAATCTTTATTTACAAAAGTAAATTCTTTTTGTCAACTAATAAGTAAAATGATAAAACAACAACAATATTCTCCTAAGTATAATAAATTAATAAGGAGCAAGGAACTAGATCCATTTATGACATTTGTCTTTATAATAACCATTTTTGTTTAAAGACCTGTCGAATAATTTGCCACACGTAGATCGTCACGCCCCTCTAAAAATATTTATTTTTATTATTTAACTATTAAACTAAGTAGCGGCTTATACAAGACACCTATACTCCAAATTTCATCCATATTCAAAAACTACTCATATATGAGTAGTTTTTGAATAAAATGCCTGTATGTACTAAGCATGCAAAAGTAATCATAATCTTATCGATATTGTATAACTATAGTTTTCGGGATCAACTATCGACAGTTACACAACCCTACCACCTACCAACAACAATTACCCACGCGTACTTGAAATGTCTGTTTAATTAATCGATTAAGGAATAATAAATAAGTACCCACCCACATGAGTAATACCGACATGTGTCGGTATTCCGTGTTATAATTGTAAATATATTAATTACTAGCTGTCCTGCGCAACTTCGTCTGCGTACCTATGTTTTCCCCGTTTTTGCAACATTTCTCATTGCTGCTTCGCTCCTATTGGTCGTAGCGTGATGTTATATAGCCTATAGCCTCCTCGTTATATGAGCTATCCAACAGTAAATTATTTTTTTATTCGAAACCGTATTGCCCCCCCCCCCCCCCTCCCTGAATTATCGCGTTCAAACAAAGAAACAAGCTCTTTAGCTTTATAATATTAGTATAGATCTGATGTTGGCAATTTGCAATATTATTAGTTTTGCAATATTCCCTGTAGTATTGTTTTATAATAATAATAATATCTTGGGACAACTCACACAGCGTCACCTGATCCCAAACTAAGAAGAGCTTGTTCTATGGCAACCAGACAACTGATAAACATACTTATATATTTCTAAATACATACTTATTATAGATAAATTACACCCAGACACAGAATAAACCATCGTGCTCATCACACAAAGTTTTATCCTGGCTGGGTATCGAACCCACGACCTCCTGCGTAGCATCGGATACACTCCCACCGCGCCACAGAGGCAGTTTTGTTATTGCCTTCCTCGATAAATGGGCTATCCAACACTGAAAGATTTTTTAATTCGGATCAGTAGTTCCTGAGATTACCGCGTTCAAACAAACAAACAAACTCTTCAGCTTTATAGTATTAGTATAGATGTAGCTAACTTACCGTACCTATACCTACTGTTTCTTGGTCTATCAACCTACCTAAGACCTAATACTGTGGTTGAAAGTAAACAATACATGTGGTTTTTTAACCACATGTATTGTAAACAACACATTAGGTACCATCATGTTATTTAACTTGGTAGGTACTTTAATGACTATGCACGCTTGCGAGTTCGTTGTAGCAGTACCTACTCTCACCTCAGTCGTTAAAAACGCAGTTTTTTCCCTGAACGAAGTCCAATTTATTAGAATTCACATGGCACGAAACACACTAGAACACATTAGATCTGCGACACTGCATTCGGGTTGTGGCTAGGGTTGCCACCCGTACTTTATAATAAAGTATTGTACTTTATTTCGGGTAATTGTACTATATACTTTATGAGAACTGTAAGGTACGCAAAAATACTTTATTTTACTTGATTTGTTTCTCCGGAATTCAATTAACATATTTATTGAAAAAAATAAACGTAGGTAACTTAAATACAGATGTAAAGATGCTTGATTATGATGAGTGTTTATTAAATGTTGTTTAAAATAACGAAAAATATTTTATGAAAATAAACTAAATTAAATTGTACTTTATTTTGACACAACACACTTTTTCTTACAATTAACACTGCAAGTACATGGACTTTGTGACGTACATGCTCAAGAACACGACATGGACATTACAGTACCTACCTAGGTCCAACGGTTTAGATATATATATAGACACAAAACCAGTGATGAATCTACGAATGGCAAAAAATGTATTGAGTCGCTCCCACGACAGGGTTTTAAAAAAGCATTTGGCGCCTCTTTAACTAAACACACAACAACACAAAACACCGAGAGTACAGAGGAAAGCTTTTATACGCGGCATTCATATGAAGCTTAAAAACCACAGTTTGGCCCTTGGTCTTACTAGGTAGGTGGATACCTATTAATAAAGTATGTACAGTGACGTAGGGCTCCGATGAGAACAGGTACGGGGAGTTGTAAAAATGGCGGCAAACTGACCGGCCATTATTTTTACAGCTCCGAGTTTAACTTGTAGAAATGATTTGAATACGTGATAATTGAATAAGAACGAGACTTTGTACATGTAATAAGCGCATAAATACTTGACACTGGCAGTTTTGCGTACCGTACGTTTAGTTTGCACTCGTTTGCGTATTTTTTCCTTGTTGCAACATTTTTATTAATGCTCCGCTCCTATTGGTAGCGTGATGTTATATAGCCTATGATACTCACAAATAACGTGGCTTCCGATAGGTAAAAGAATTTTTAAAATCGGTTCAGCAAATCCAGAGATTACCCCAACCTCACAAACTCACAAACTTTACCTTTTTATAATTTAGATTAGCTCAAACTTTATAATTACCAAATAACCAGAGATAATTATTGTTTAACAATACAGATTAGGTATCCTCATACTTGCATTTATTGCGATAAGTTATTTGTACGAGATAACACTGTAATAACAATTACAGAATACCTAAACAAATAACTACATAGTAAAATTACCTACTTACTATGTAATTGATAAGTAAATGACATAACAAAGATAGCAAGCTGTATACTTAATCCCTACTTTAAAGCTTTATAGCTTTAAAGTAGGGATTAAGTACCTATACAGCATCGTTGCTATTACAAACACATAAAGGTAATATAATATTATCTAAATAATCACATATACTACAAATAAATAACATTGAAGTGTCTGTTTGTAATGTTAAAATGTCAGTTTATTACTTAATGCATAATAAAGTAGGTTTAAACGGTATTTAAAACAAAAACACAGTGTATAGGTATGTAAAGTGGGGGTGTGATTTTTTTCTCACCTACCCCATCGTGTGAGGTATCATTACAAAGGTCTTTTATAAACGTTTAGGAGTTGTAAAGACATTTATAGATTTAGGGATCTGTTTGTGGAATACCTACTAAGCTTTAAAGTGCAAAGTTTTGTTAGAGTAAGTATAACGCCAGCTAAATGGTTTGGGAAAATATTCACGATAGTAGCTAGTATATATAAAACTATCACTGCTAAATAGGCTTAACAAGTTTACGAGTAATAGCTGATCAAATAAGAAGTAACAACATTTTTATAACTTTGTAGTAATATGAAACAAAAACAAAAGAAAACCCAGTTCTAACGCTACGGCTAGGCTAGGCTTACGGAACCCTATATTGTACGTGGCCCTACATGCACTTGCCCGGTTTTTTATACGTATGTTCGTATGGCATAACTCTGTCACATAGTTATAGATGGATATTCAAATTTTTTTTTATGTTCGAAAAAGGTTTATCTCGAAATGGTCCAAAAATATTTACAAAAAGATTATATGATAACTTTCGAGAGAGATTTTAAGTTAAATTCATTGTTTTTAAACTTTCGCCATTTTTATACATATTAGATATATTTCGGGACTTAATGGATCGTGGTCACGGGTCGACCCGTGACCACGATCGGTGCAATTCGATCGAAACGTCGGGTAAATAAAAGGTTCGTACCTTTAAATAATTCACGCAATTAAGTCCCGAAATATATCTAATAAGTTCAATTCAGTTCTAGACAAATAATTTCACTTCATATTTCCAGTTAAAGACAGCACCACATTCTCGGCGCTTCGGATGACGCTGATGCTGATGGCTATGCAAACGCTATCAGGGTGCTTCGCCCTCATGAACTACGCGGCAGACGTGTTCCAGCGTGCCGGCACCACGTGGAGTCCTAACACGCTGGCGCTCTTCGTGGGATCCCTACAACTGGCCGGGTCTTTCTTCACGACTGTTTCTATTGAAAAATTTGGCAGAAAGGTATGGAATGCTTAAATAAGTGGTCTATGAAAAAAATATTTTGCGTTGCATGATCTGATGACAAATTTATAAAACACGGGAATTCGCTATATTATAGTGTGACCTGTAAAGCCTGGTGAAAACGTTACGCAATGCAAAGATAAATAATGAAAATTCGGGTCAATCCTCGTGTTTTGATATAAACCAGAGCAAATATAAATGTTATCCGTTGTAGTCTATCATCCATCAGTTGCCATAGTAATAATAATAATAATAATAAAATTTATTGTTTCTCCACAAAGGTAGTTACAGTTTTGCTTACAGCTAATAGTTGAACATTAAGCCTTTGTGAGAGCTGGTGTCTGTGCTGGGTTTCATGCTGTGTCATAGTATACATTAAGTGGCGTCTAAACGGGCCATTTTTTACGGCAATTTGTGGCGGCAATGCTGTGGCCGGCAACATGGCAGTACCTACTCTCCAATATTGATTTGATGGTTGCCGGACGTTCGCTAAGCGATCGATTTTCCGTAATGTTGCCCGGCCAATTTTGTTGTTGTTGTGTCGCTATCTATTTTATTGTTGCCGGGTTGTGTAGCCCGTTTAGGAGACTGAATCATGCGCCATACAATTGCAGGCATATTGCGATTATTGGCCGAGCAATTAGTTGGCGTAAAAATGGCCCGTTTAGACGCCCCTTAATGTCTAATTTGGCCTTGTGTTAGGTAGCCATGTAACAAATAAAATAATGCAATCTAGCCTCATTTTTTATTTAAAAAAAAACGCACAGTTTTAAAAGAACACACATCATTATAAAAACCTTAACTTATTTATAAATTCTTGCCAAGAACAAAATCCATTCTCATCCACACTACACCATTTCAATTCTAACAAAACCTTTTGCGGGGGATTCTTCTCAGAAAATGTTGTATCAGTTCTCATCTGATCCCATGTTGGATAAACATATTCTATTTTCAAATAATCATTTTTGTTATCTGTCCATCTCTGAAAAACAATTTTCCCGCCAATGGGAAACATCTCGTAATGATTTGGAAAACGATTTACATTTTTAAAACCCATAGAATTAAATACAGTATTCTGATTAAAATCGTGTCCTACAATTAACATTAATTTTGGCATTTTATTGTAATTAAGGAAAGATGTCGTCAAGTATTCTAATAACGGGGCACCGATATCTTTAGCCAACGTTTTGTACCTTATATTCTGGACTTGTCTGCCTATTTCAGTAAGGAGTTCCCAATCCTCTGGCGTTTTCACAAGTCCCCACGCAATATTTTCAAATGGCAACCCTAAATAATAACTAATTACAAAAGAGTCCACAACATTATTGCCTATATGCAGCGGTCCATTAACCCACAGTTCATGGCCATCTTCAAAATAAATATTGTTTTTACTCGTGTCCGTCAAATCACAAATTAATTCTTTGTCACATATTTCTGATTCTTCAATATCCAATATTTCATTCAGTGCCGATAACGCTGCATCCAGTTTCGGGTTATTTCGTAATTTTCGATTAATTTCATCAATCACAGTGTTTTTAAAGGCTGCAGTAGTATTGCGAATTGCAGGATAAAAAATATAATCTCTGTCTTCTTTATTAGTAGTAATTTTATGATGCACAGTCACATTACAACCTTTGAATGCGGTTTCCACAAAAGCTTTCGCTGTTTCTATAGTCCGATTGACTGAGTTTGCATAAACGTATACTGCGTCTTCGCCAGGGCACTCATCTGATAGAAGCTTCTCATTTTTAAACCACTCTGAAAAATATTTGGCCATATCGCTCTCAACCATGGCTCCTTTTTGCGTCAGGTATCCCGGCGGCTCGTTGAACTTCGGCCATTTCTTCGGTGAAAATCGATCGAACAACTGAATTCCAAACGGAGTTCGCACATTATGCCGGCTTAATATTAGAACTTGTTTCAATCTCAGGCTGTTTAGATCGATTCCTTTGCACACAACCACTGACAAAAACAATAGAAATAGTTTTTGGTACATTTTAAGCTATTCAAATTTAAATGCAAAATACTTTGCTCACACGAGTGCACTTCAAGCGAGACTGACTTGTTCTCTCATCTTTATAGTATAAAAACTTGTTCAAAGTGTACCGGTAATTGCGAAGCGAATTTTCAAGTGTCCTTCGAGCGAGTTTTTATTTACATATACATAACACTAGACTGCGGCGGCTAAATTTACTGACATATGTACTAATGGTAATCGTGCTACGTATGGTCTTAAAGACCTTACTCATTATGTTTTGTAAACGCGGCGTTAGGTCGATAACACCTGTTTATCAAATTAACTAATAAATAAGATTTTCTTTTTTTTTAAAGTTCATTGTGGTCCCATATTACTAGCAATCCTGTTAACCCCTCCAACTAAGCTCGAATCTATGTTAGAAGTGGGATTCGAACCCGCAACCTCACGATAGCGAGTCCGATGCCGCCGCGTATTAAATATAAAACGATGGGATCAGTATAGTCACTCACCGGGTCGAATTACATAAAAAAAGTACTGTTGGATAGCTCATTTATCGAGGAGGCTATAGGCTATATAACATCGCACTACGACCAATAGGAACAGAGCAGCAATGAAAAATGTTGCAAACACGGGAAAACATACGAAGTTGCGCGGGACAGCTAGTTGTGTATACGCAGGAAATATTATACATTCGCTGTTGCTTAGCAACAAATCAATAACGTGACGGTTGCTACGCAACACTTTCGTGCGTACACCCGGTCATCGATATAGAAGACGTTGTCACGTCAAAAATACTGCAGCAACTAAAAAAATAAAATTAATCAAATACCGCAGTGACATGTTGTGTTTATTTCAATACCAAAAATTTGTGTTATTTCAAATTTACTTCGAAATGTATTTATATCGAGTGCCTATTTATGTAAATGGGGAATTTTACAGGATTTAGGTAAGTAGCTCCAAGACCTACTTAGACGAAAAAGTCTTAATTGTGAATTATTTGTTAAATTACTATGATTTTACATAAAGGTTCAATATCAATTGAATTTAACTGAGGATATATACCTCATTCCTCGAACAAAATATTTTTTTGTACAGCAGCTCCGGGCGCGTAAATGTCTGTTTTCACATTGAATAATTAAAATTGAAACACACAAACATCCAAACTTTCTTTTCCTTCCCGTTCCTATCCACGACTAGCGGTTAGAATTCAGCTCGACATACTGCCGCATTTTTAATAAGTAAATTTAAGACTCTTAGACTAAGACGTCTTAAACCGTAACGTTAAAAATTTTTCACACATATATAACCTTTAACAAAACTACAAACAACATATTTAAAACAACCTTCATAATCTAGCTTCACATAATCATAAATAATAGATTTTTGATGGATGTCAAAATGCTACGTTTTCTTTTGTCTAGCCTCTCAACCCGCAAAACAAAATTATATCGTGCGCTAAGGAACTAGGTTCTAAAAAATATCTACCTTTAAGTAATATATTTTCTTCAGATACCCCTGGCATGCAGTTCGCTGGTAGTGTCAGTGTGTATGACCACTCTAGCGACCTCCTTCTTCCTGGGCTGGAGCGGTTGGCTGCCAGTGGCTGCTGTTTGTGTTTGTATACTGGCGTATGGCGCTGGACTGGCGCCGGTACCTATGGTCATCATGGCAGAGGTGTTCACATTCCAGGTAAACATTCTAGAAGTTGGTAAATTATATTATAGTAACTTTAAGACGAACTACGTAGGTTAAAATTAAGCGTAGTGGAGCCGCGCAGACTGTCATGACGTAGCCTATTGCCACGTTATTGGCGCGAAGTGTATGGTGATGTATGGTAGATTTCACACGTTCCGGCGTCTGTCCGGTTTGGCCGCCATAAATTCGCGCCGGGTACACGGCTATTTATTACGAAGTTATTTAGTGTAATGTAAAGAAGCCTTAGGCTACGGCCGCTTCAAATTTATGTAGGTATACAGGATACCTACATAAATTTGAAGCGGCGGCGGTAGCCTAATGGCTAAGGCATCGGACTCGCAATCGTGAGGTCGCGGGTTCGAATCCTACCAATTATACTACCGACATGAACCCTTTTTTTTTTTTTTTTTTTTTTTTTTTTTTAAGGCCGTAAAAAATGCCTAACGCACACCTCCAGCACCCGGGGCAGACGCTGGAGGTAGTGTGGGACCTGCCCCCACTAAAAAATCGGCCGTGTACCGTCGCGCCACCTGCGCGAACGGGCCGCCGGAATCTGCTATACCATCGGCGGCCAATTCAGTGGCAGTGCCCGGCGCGGCGAGATGCCGGGCACTCCTACTCCGGCGGCGTCCTGGGGTACACTGCAGGACGCCGACGTCGCGGAAGGCTACGAGTGGGGGGAAAAGGCCCCGTCAACCCCCACCCGCGGCCCCACCATTAGGGCGGCATCAGGCGCAAATGGTCGCGCCGACGCCGCCCGGTTCGCCGGCGACGAAGCGGATCAGCAAGGGAGTCCTCCTCCCTGCGTCGCTCCGCCGCCTCCTTCTGCGAGATGACGTCCTCGCAAAAGGATGCGACCGCGTTCCAAGACGTCTCGCTGCGGACCATAGATGACACCACGGTCGGCAGCGAGAGGTCACGACCCACCACTGCGGTGAGGACTCGACGCTGCTGCTCCCAGGCAGGGCACTGCTCAAGAGTGTGCTGCGCCGAGTCCTCACCACAATCGCAGTGATGACAGTCGGGACGCGATTCCCTCCGCGCAACCGAATGCAGATACTTTCCGAAGCACCCATGCCCGGAAAGAACCTGCACCAGCCGGAAGGAAAGGGTCCCGTGCTGCCTCACCGCCCACTCCTCAAGGACCGGCTGGAGCGCCTCCACGGTTCGGAAACCGGCACGTGGAGCCTCCAGCCGGGACCTCCACCGGGCCATGATGTCCCGGTGGGCCTGACTGCGCCAGGCGCGCAGTTGTTCGGGCATGGGGCAAGAGCCCCCAGCCCGGACCTCCGCCGCCTGCCAGTAGACGTCGGCGAGTACTTCCGCATCCAAATCCCACGGGGGAGTTCCGGCCAACGCGCACGCCGCGTATCGGTACGAGGACCGAGTTGACGACCAAGGAGGCGCCAGCGGGTGGACCGCGACGGGGCCCATGAAACAACAGGGCCTCCGTCTTTTCAAGCGCCACTCTCAACCCCAGCGCCTCGATGCGCCCGACCATTCGGGAAACCCCTAGGGTGGCCAGGCGCGCCGCCTCCTCGAAATTACGTGCCCGGGCTGTGACGAGCGTGTCGTCGGCGTAACAGAGTACGCTAAGCCCGGGTGGGAAGTTTCCTCGCAGGGCCCAATCGTATCCCATGCTCCACAAGAGCGGTCCTAAGACCGACCCCTGAGGAACACCGCACGACATTGCCCTGCGCCTCACTTCTCCTTCACTATCCTCGTACAGGACACACCGGCCTTGCAAATAGTCGGCCACCAGCTGCCTCAGGTAATCGGGCACTCCATGGAACCGGAGCGCCTCACCGATGCAGCCGAATGGCAGAGTATTGAAGGCGTTGGCGATGTCAAGCGATACCGCCAATAAAACCCCGCCGCCGAGGACTGCCTCCTCAGCCGCGGCCCTCAGACGCAGAATGGCATCGACCGTCGAACGCCCGGCACGAAAGCCGTACTGGGCATCGGACAGATCGGGGCCGACCTCGCGCAAGTGGCGGACGATACGGGTAGCGAGAATTCTCTCAAGCAACTTCCCCGCCCCGTCCAGCAGCACGATAGGCCTGAAGGCCGCGACCGAATCGGGAGATCTACCCGGCTTCGGTAGGAGAACCAGCTTCCCCGTTTTCCAACAGTCAGGGAACCGTCCGGACGCCAGGCAAACGTCGAACAGCCCCCTGAGGCGGTCTCCCATGTGGTTGAGGACCAGGGCCAACACTCGGGCAGGAATCCCGTCAGGCCCGGGGGCGGTACTCTTCGAACGAATCCGAAGTACGGCCGCCCCGACCTCCGCCTCCGTGACGGGCGGAACACTGGGCTCGGCCTCCCGGTCGTCGGTCTCAGAGACCATTGCCGGTGGCGTGTGCTCCGCACGTTGCGGGAAAAGGGCCTCAACCACTTCCACGAGGAAGCTGGGCTGGAGAGTCTCTGTAAGGGGGGGGCCCGATGAGCGAAGCTTATTCAGCGCCGCTCTGTAGGGGCGACCCCAGGGATCACGATCTAGACCCTCCAGCATCTCCTGTCTCGCCGTCTCCTTCGCGCGGCAGATGGCCAGCTTGAATGCGTCCCTCGCATTGCGATACGCTTCATACAGCTGGTCCTCCCTCTCTACGTCGCGGTGACGCCGTCGACTGCGGGTGTAGATCCTCCGGGCACGAATACAGGCCGCACGGAGTTCCGCCAACTCTGGGGACCACCAGTAGACCTCCTTCCTCGGAGGACGACGTCGGAAACGTGGCATGGCCGCATCGCAAACCTGCGTAAACGCATCGCGAATACGGACAGCCGTGACGTCGATGTCCACCGACGTGAACCCTAACCCAAGCTATTTAGCTTAGCTGGAGGGATAACGGGATTGCTATTAATGTGGAAGACAATCCCACGTTAGTAATCTTTAAAAAAATCTTACCAAGGATTATTTCAAGCACTGTCATTCTTCAATTGACAGTCAGCTTCGCTCCTGTCTGCACCGTGTGCCATTGAAAACACCCTTAAGCTACTTTATATTTTAGGACTACCCTCACCACACAACACTAATAGATACCTTTTTAAGTGTTCAGGCACAGTCAAATATAATCAGCAGTACAGTCATTCGGTAAATGGTGCTGGGGTTGCGGGACGCGACGCAGCGGGTGGATGGACCAGACTCGCGTTCGCTGAGTCGGGTCCGTCCACCCGCTGCGTCGCGTCCCGCAACCCCTAGACGGCTTCGTCGAACGACTGTAGGTATTAGACTGTGGTACAGACGACTTGCTGGTCATCATCGACCTAAATTGTCGATTGGATGTCTCGGGTTCGATTCCAGGGTTTGAACTTTTTTTTCTTTCAAAATACTTATTTATCATATTGACAACACCAAATTTCAAAGTAAATTTGAACTAACTTAAAATTTTGATTCTGGGTACTGGAATAAACACAACATTATGTAAGTTATGTAACTGCGGTATTTTACTAATTTTACTCTGGCTAAGTGTCAAAGCTGATCAATAGGTAGGTACCTACTGATTAGAAAATATTTTTGACATGATAACGTCTTCTATATCGAAGTGTTACGTAGCAACCGTCATGTTATTGATTGGTTGCTAAGCAAAATGATTGGCGATTGCAACGACATGCGATAAAATTGCAATGAAAGTTATTAACTGGTTGCTAAGCAACGCGAATGGCGATATGACATCAATGTTTTGTTATGACCATTGACGTAGAGAACAGGACTGCGCCATAACCTCAAAATTTACCACTCTCTAGAAAGAGACAACGCTACTTTGTGGACATTACGTGTCAAAGACGGCACGAGTTTTTTCTCTCTTTCACGCTCTGCAGTTATGTAGGATGTCGCAGTCCTGGTCTGATGGAACAAAGGATAAGACGTTATCACGTAAAATTATCGTCCGTAAACCGACTTTACAGACAACCATCTTTAATTATTGATATAATGTGACAAGACCCTATCATAATAGAGTTGTGCTCAAAGAAACAAAACGATAACGAAAAAATAAACGATGTAATATTTGTACCTAGTAGTACAAATATTTAAATTTGGTATTAAAGATGACACTTTCTTCAACAGGTGCGAGCCCGCATGGCAGGAGCATCAATGGCGTTCTCATTCTTCTGCAGTTCAATGACAGTCCTGTTCTACACACCAGTGGCCAACCAATTTGGTCCATTTGTAGTATTCTATAGTTTCGCAGCTGTCACTTTCTTTGGCGTGATATACACCGTGTTGTGGGTGCCAGAGACCAAAGGAAAGAGTCTTGAAGAGATACAGAAGTATTGGAAGAAGACTGAGCCAGTATTCGTATGAAAGAAAAAAAGTGAGAAAAAGTATTTAACGTTGGCAATATTAGAGGAATTAAAAAATATATCGGCTGGACCATAGCTAAGACTTAAGCATAGACTATAGTTATAAAAACCATAGAGAAAATTAGCGGCCAGCTGGCCTGGTTCTAAAAAGGTCGAAATTTTAATTTATTTTTATGATTGTTCACTAATGTTGAACATAAAGAAAAAAATTGGACTGTTTTTAAGTATTCGTCACCGTTTTACCTCGTAAGATTACCATTAGAGTACCTTATATTTTTAGGTCCTTACTCAATAACTGTTATTCGAGTTTAATGTTAAGAATAATAGCAATTTCCAAAGCATATTATTATAATTATTAGAAAAGACAGATCTAATTCATGTAATTATTATTTTGTACTTAATATCTAGGTATAATTTTTATATTATCTATTGTTGTGATTAAAGGAAAAAAATTATAGGCCTTGTTTATTCTTTACATTCTGGTTGGTTGTAAAATGCGCTGATGATAGACGTATAAAATGAATACAGTTTTTCTTGTTGTTAGATTGTTCACTGAATTGTTGACTGCTTAAAATTAATTAATTGAAAAATTATATTTTTTTTTACGTGAAATAGCAAGTAAAATAACTGGGCAAATGAGACTTTCGAACTAATGTCTCAAATGAGGAGTGCAGTACAGTGATATTCAGGTCTTTGCCTAACAAGGATTCGGAGATAGCAGTGATTGGCATAGGCGGATCCAGGGGGGCACGTCGGCACGTGCCCCCCCAGAAAGTTGTTTTGTATACCGACTTTTTGTAGGTATTGTATTGAATTTTTCTGCCTCTGTGCACTCATCCCCTCCCGACGTAAACATGTTAGATCCGGTACTGCCATTTGCCTCAGAATTAAATCCTGGATGCGCCCATGCTGATTGGCACTATGGGCTAGTGTGACGGGCGATCATCAGGCGCTCGTCTCTTCAGTTGGTAGTGTTAAAAAATTGCTAATTATTGTCTTACAAGTGAAGTCGTCAGACGACAACAACAACAAGCCAAAGAAGCGGCGGTAGCCGAATGGCTAAGGCATCGGTCTCGCAATCGTGAGGTCGCGGATTCGAATCCTACCCATTATACTACTGACGTGAACCCACTCCTAACACAAGCCTTGAGCTTAGCTGGAGCGGTTAACAAGATTGCTAGTAATGTGGGACTCCATCCCATATTGCCAGTTATCTTTTCTAAAAAAAAAAAAACTTCGAATCTGCCCTCACCTTTCTGTTACACATTAATATTTCTATAAAATGGAAATAAATCAAATTAAAACAACCCTAAAAGTGTTTATTGTTTATTTTTAATACATAACTACAGAGAATCACTGCGACAATGGAGCGAGCGTTGTGTCGCAATTCTTTTATCTTTTTTTGGTACACCTTAAATAAAAGTTATCAATAAAAAAGTTATACCTAACGCCGGTCTGGACAAATGATGGGCATCGGAGCGGATAGGATGAACCCTATAGCTAACTAATGAAAAATATGGTGATATTACTAATAATAAATATAATACAAGAGAAACCACCCAACCGTTGGCACTCGTCCAATTACACTTTAAATTTTAGTTACAAAACACAAGGAAACCATTGATTTTTCAAATTCAGTGTGCATTAAAAAGTAAAATAGTATTCTTTCCTGTAGCAACACTATACCAATAACCAAAAAAGAAATTTAGAGACAACAGCTGAAATAATTGGCTCTTTAAAGTGTCAATAATTGGCTCTTAAATAGGCAATAATTGGCTCTTAAACAGGCAATAATTGGCTCTTAAAGTGTCAATAATTGGCTCTCAAAATGTCAATAATTTGGTGGTTTTCCCTATAACCTTAAAAAATATGTTGTCAGATCATACAGTATTTAAAAAAAAACTCTGTGACCTCTTTTAACTAGTCGTTCAATAAACAGTGTTGTGAACTACAGGGTTCATGCCACGATTGAACTACATTGATATTTAGAATAATATCACGACAAATTATATCATTTGAAAAGTACTTAAATTTAGATACCGGTCTGTGAGATAAGCGCCATAGACTAGTTTATTTTTAAATTACAAATTTGAAAAAACGTTCCAAAAAGTTTAGATTATTTGTTGCGTGGTATTAAAAAGCTTATAAACTTCATGTTTCGAATTGTTTTCTATGCCGTTATCTCAAAAACGGGTTGCGATGTTGACAACACACATTATAACCTTAAAATTAGCCGCTGCGATGACCACAAGCTTAACCAAAAACTTCCAACGTTACAAATCGCAGTCAACATTCGTGATATCCTCGACACACGAGGTCTAAACTATACAGTAATAAAAAAAAAGAAAAAAAAAAAGAAATACTCATCGACCAGCCGAAATGAAATTAAAACTAAAAACAACGAAAAAACAAACATTAAGATATTTAAACTTATTAATTAATAATCTATAATACAGACTCATTATCTCTATTTTTAGATCGTTTCATTTCATGGATGTTTGAGGACAAACATCGAATTCTCATGGCCAATATTTTGTCTGGGCCAGGCCTAGATATTATAATTAACGGCACGAATCATGGGCTCATAAGACAGTACAAGATATGCTCGCAAATGAAGTCAGTCGAGAGATAACATTCGAATCTCTACTAGACGACGAGTAACCTGTAATACCAAATTACGTCACGCATCAATTGTACTCACGATTCATGTCGCTACCTATAACAATAATTTGACTATCCGCACAAAACTAGTTCAAGTACATAGTTCGTTTATTTTCATAAATTATGCGTAATGAATGGCGCAACTTTTTTCAGACTCGGGATATAAGGTTGAGATTTTTAGAGCGTACTTTGACTTGTTCAAGATAAAACATGACAAAGCGCGTGCTGGCGGTTAACTTTGTTGATATAATCTTCTGAGATTATGTTAAGCTTGCACTATGAGCAACGTCTTCAATATACGTTCGTAAACTTTCGCGATTTGTACACATTATAGAATTTTATAAGCTACGGGTCTTAATCGTAATATTTTATTTTAAGGCTAAATATCTTTGTTTAGTGCCCGACGTTTCGACCGTATTGCCTTAAAATAAAATATTTACGCGATTAAGACCCGTAGCTTATAAAATTCTATAACGTCTTCAATTGTCAACACTTTCTTTGTTAAGATTTTCTTCAAGTTTTACATATAAGTACGCTCTATAGAATTCAGCATAAGACCACCTAGGGGGCAGGGATCCCAGGGGTTATTGACAAACGAAAACTTATTTTGGGGTCTACGAGGTCTTAAATCGATAATTATTTAAAATTTTCAAGATACTGTATCTAGGGGATGTCTTCTAGTAATAAAAAATAAATGATGATAAAATATAATAATAAATTATTGATTGAAGACTTTCCTTGATAAATATTATGCAAATACCAATAATAGTTATATTAAGTATATTGAGGAAAAGTCGAATTATGTAAAAAAATATTTAAATATTCATAATAAATAAAAATAATTCAATAATTATGCAATTTCTCAAAATATTAGATGTATAATTTATTATTTGTTTATACTTCCTGATTTTACTTTTTTTATTTTATTTCGCGAACCTAACAAAGTATAGCATTCAAATATGAAACTTATTACTTCCAATTAAGGTGCTATTCACATTGAACTGACCCTTTACGAAGAAAAAAGAAAATTTAAATACTCAAGTTATTCTTACTAATAACATAGCTTAGCAAAATTATTTAATGTTTTGTCTCATTCACATACACATTTAATTCTCATTTCGAGAAAACAAAACATTTTTTAACTTACGGCCGAATACTAAACGTCACTTAGTATTCTGACGCCGTTAACTCTCACGCTGTCACTCACACACACAAACGGGCATAAGTGATTACTCATCTGTATAAAGTCGTAAATCAAAGATTAAAACTAATATAAATTTCGTTATAATTATCTTAAACTAGGCTTGTAGAAATCTATAATTGAAAATAAATTAGTATTTTGAAAGTTATAAGCCTTAAAACATTGGAATCTCGCCAAAACTGTTGTTAAAATTGTTTAACGTTTTAAGGCTTATAACTTGTAAAAATATTAATTTATTTTTAATTATCTCTGGCTACAAGTTAAGTTTATGATAAAATGAATTGATATAATGCTAAGCTTTGATTTACAACATTTTATGCGCGTTTGTATGGTAGAATTATCGACTAGGACGCCCTTACTGGGAATAATAGTAAAGATCTTTATAGTACTAGTACAAAGTGACAGCCTTTTCTTTTGTGACGAATCGAATCACCGTCATTCTAGTTATTTGACACCTATGAAAAACTAGCTTATGCCCGCGGCTGCGCCCTAACGCAATATACGCTATTGCTTAGATCCTAAGGAAGTAGCGTGATGATATAAAGACTAACTTAATCCGGAGGAGATTATGCTACCATAATTTGAATAGAATCTGTTCAGTAGTTTCTGCGCCTACACGGACCAAACAAACAAACACGAAAAAAACTAAGCATGGTTTTGGATTCAGAAACCCTTAATTAGTCGAACTAGTTTGTTTTTTTTTTACGTATCTTTAAGGTACAGACATACATATTTTACATTTTTTTTTAATAGTATAGATGACGACTGTATACACGAGTATAGACTTCCAAACATTCTAAATGTATAGATTAAGCCTTACGGAGCTGACATGTTCATAGAACAAACATCTTGACTAAAAAAAACTTTTATACATTGAATCCATTGACGTATAGACCTAGACTGCGCCATAACCTCACAAAATTGACCACGCGTCAAAAGCACACACGAGTTTTTTCTCTCTTTCACGCATTGCAGTCAATATTTACTTTTTAATTGAAAGTTATTATTAGTCAATTAATAAATTCACTTATTTTAAGCAGCGCACTTACAGTTAAGTTACGATTAAAACGGCCATTTTTGTATTCTTGTAACTTTGGGATCGATCTCAAATACACTTGCGTCTAGTATGCGTCACGAGAGCGCAAAAACGACATTCTAGTACGGAGCGCAAGCGTTTTTAAGATCGATCCCAAAGTTACAAGAACACGAAAATGGCCGTTTTAATCGAAACTTAACTGCAACTGCACTGCAACTGTACTGCTTTAAATACATGAATTGGCCTCCAGGTCTATAAATAAATGATTGCAGCGTACCAAATGTCAAAATCAAATGGAGGCCTTGGTGTTGTCGGATGTAGCCAGTCATTGTACTAGTACTATAGAAATCAAAGGTCGCGACATACTTTTGTGCATGACTGAAAGTAAAATATCGTTTGAAATTCAGGTGTTAATATATTGCTAAGCTACAATATTAGTAACTTATATGATTGAATAAAAGTGTGTACCATTCATTCGAAACATTCAGTTATTATAATTTGTTTTACATTAATGATGTTTTAAATAAAAAGATGTAGATAGGTTACATAAACAACATTCGATATTTAAAAACGGCAAACTAATGTACACATAGATAACCTATATACTGCAATGTCACACTATTAAAAAAAATCGTAAAAGTAGGAAAGCATGATTTAATTAACACGAGCGGAAAAGAGAACAATATAATCCGCTGCTTTCATCTGTTAACGCCGGTTTATACGACACTGACATAAAAACTAAGTTTTAAGGCCGGTTTCTGTGCGGTTATAACATATCTACACTTTTTTACTTAAAACATAATTATTTTACATACATTAATTACAGTTCGGAGCCGTTAGACAAGTGGCGTACACGCTAATCGAATAGAATGACAATCGAATAAAATGACGTCGGTACGGGTGCAAAACCGCGAATGTTCTTTTTTTTAATATGAGATTCACAGTTATGCGCGAGCAACGCCGCCATTCCATTCGATCAGAGTTTATGCTACTTGTCTAGGAAGGCTGAACTGTTGTGTAGTTCAAAATAGTTAAATTGCATATTTACATTGTCTTTCCTTTAAAAACTTACGAAGGGTCATGATTTAAGGTACAATAAACATGAATTCTTTTTAATTTTTGAGTGTTGGTAACTACTTTTAGCAGTTTGGCAATTTCAACATAAAATTTAACTTTTCTAATTTTAAAATGTTGTTTGAACGTTCCTTAAATTAAAAAAAAATAACTTTACCACAATATACAACATTAAAAACTTATTTTGATTACCAAGCAAAGGTTTTTTTTTAAATTTATTTATTGATCCTCATACCATGAACCTTCCTCGAAGTTTATTTTAGTATATACCAAGTTACCTATGTAGGTAACGAATATCCTAAGAAGTGACCTTTGAATCGAAGGCCTATGCACAAATACCTTTGCCTCAAATCAACCAATTAAAAAAGAAGATTTGAAAATAGAAACAACTGCGGAGTATTTTTTTAAACCTAGAAATGCAAAGGCAGCTGTTTCACGTTCAGCCTAAAGGTGTTTAATTTTTGTGCATAGAAGTCATTATTTTTTTAAAATTTCATGGCAAGGTGTAAATACAAGTAGCCAGTCTTTTTTGTTAAGCTTAATATACATGACTGGATTTTGTTTGAGTTTTAACTAAACGCGGCGGATATAGAAATAAACTATTATTTGTATATATACAATGGATATTTTAGCCAAAGTTCCGATGAGTAGTTGGTTTTCACATTTTTCTCTGATATAACAATCGTTCAACACATATAACACAATAATGATGTACACATTAATTAGATAGTGTTGCCATTGTGTTAGAAGATAGTGTTGCCTTGTGATGTACACAGTATTTCACATGGCAACACTATCTACAGCTTCAGTTTAAGAATTAATTGAAAATACCATTCTGTATTTATTACTAATTATATTCATAAAGATAACATTTTCAAAATTAATTAGGGAAATGTATGTTAGAAGCTTTAAAATGTTGAACGACCTACATCAAGTCAAAAAACATTTGCAGTTCAATAATCAAAATTCTTCTAGATAGTTTTAAATCCACAACCGCCACAATTTATCTAAAATTTTAATAATAAAACGCCCAACACGTTCCTTATGAGATTGTATATTCATAGACAAGAGAACAAGTAATAGTGTCCTAAATTATTGACCATAGACAATCGTGACATGTCAAGTGGAAATGAGGGTACCTACCTTTGTATAGATCCATATCATTAGTGCGCGCAGGCATATGAATGCAGTGAAATGTGTATATCTGATAAAATCATAGATTACTTTTTCAAATTTGAAACGTCAAATTCGATTCGTTGCTACACAGATTATGCAGATACTAGATGTACATCATGAAGATAGTATATAAATGAGTCCACACTATGAATCATGCACAATCTTGAATCAACTGTTGGGGGAGGGGGGGGGGGGGCAGTTGAAATGTACAAGGACGGTAGGATGCCTTCTAAAATAACACCTCACAAGTAGAGGTAGGGAGAATGCAATTTTATTACGATTTCGTGAAGTAGTGGGAAGTAGTATGCTATTTTTTTTTTACCTATTATATCTTTCTCCCTGCGACCTTCATCACTCCCTTCTAGAAGTTTTTTTTTTTTTTTTTTTAAATCAAGCCGTTATTTATACTGTGGAATCAATTGAAATAGATACCATACCATCTTCATGGTGAACACAAAAAGTAAGCTCGACACACATTCCAATTGTCAGTGTACAAAAAAAGTTGCAAGAAATTAAAAAAAAAACATTATCATTATTATTATCGAGGTCTTTCAGACCGTACTTCTACACAATAAAAATACATTGACAGCAATATACACATATCTGAAGTGGCTTAAAAATACAGCGTCATATAAAGTGACGCGAAATTTTTTTCACAATAGCTCTTCGATTGAAAAATAAGAGCTTATTTCTAATATAAATTGTACGTGTCTTGTTTTTACGACAGAAATTAAGTTTATTTCTGTCGTAAAAACCAGACACAATTTGTAAGTTATCATAAATGCGACAATTCATATTGGGATTTAATTTCACAAATTTTTAATTAGGATTCGAAGTGATAATTATTTTGATAAACATAGACGACGTTCAATTGGTTGGTGACTTTTCACTGCTGTTTCGCTCCTATTGGTCGTAGCGTGATGTTATATAGCCTATAGCTTTCGTCGCTAAATGGGCTATCCAACAGTGAAAGAATTTTTCAATTTGGACCAGAAGTTCCTGAGATTATCATGTTCAAACTAACAAACAAACTCTTCAGCTTTATAATATTATCATAATAATTATCACAAAACACTAGAACCCTAATGTTATTGATATATACATAAAATATTCATCATTGTCATACAAAACGGGACATAATTAGGCTGTCACAAAAATGCAATAAGAATCCGACTGTCATATTTAAAACACAAATACGACAATAATATTTGTCGTATAAAATTTTGCGGCACAATTTTTTAAGACATATTTATTAACTGTCATATTTAGGACACACTTTTTGTCTGCAATATTTATTACTTACACGATTTTCTGTCATACAACATACGACAATTTTTTATGTCGGTTTATCTACGTGTTAGGACACTTACGGCTGTCCGGACGAACGCTCGGCGCCATAGTGTCCGCGGCCGAATCTCAGTCGCTCACTGTACGCTTCGCCTGTGGTTCGTCTACGTCCGTTTCCGGTGGATTTTCTAGGCCTGGTAGTTGGATCTGTGTGTCTGATGCTTCCGATGGCTGAGGAATAAAAGTTATACATTACCATAAAGCCCGAAAAAAGTCCATGAAGTTCCGGAAGAATGCGAGTTAAAAATGGAATCAGATTACAACGCTAAGTATTTTATAAATGCATATTTGTCGTATAGCACCAAGCACACTACCAGCGTTCTAGAGTTCTGCGCTCTGTGGTCACTGTAATCTATGGGTGGTGGGTTGAACAATATCTGGCCGCACCAAATCACTTTATCTTTAAAATCCGTTTCTATCACTTAGAACCGTAATTTACTATTTGGAGGACGGACGGAGGACGATTTTTTTTTTTTACAAACAAACAGTTAACAAATCTTGAATATAAAACCTTTTTTAATATCTGAAAACTATGTAAAAATTACCGTCATTTTTTAATGTGTGTGTGTGTAAGTAAGAGAAAATAATAGAAATATAGAAAAGTTCGATTCGGTGTGGCCAGAAGATCCTCAGTCGCATTAATGACGAATATAAAAAATTATAATTTGAGATTCGCGGTTTTGTGCGCGCTTCGCATTCATTCTATTCGATTAGCGTTTATACCACTTGTCTAGGGCAGATTGGACTTTACATCATCATAATCGAATTCCACTTTTATAATAATAAAAATAAACACAATAAAACAGTAAACATTATAATATGAATAGCTGTTAACATTAATCGATTATAGCAAATTAAAATAGCCTTTATAACGTTATTTCTACATCATATTAAAATAAATAACTTTCTACTGTGTTTACCTTAGCATCAATACTTCCAGAACGTCCAACGGTAAGCTTGGAAAATATACAAGTAAATATATAGCAACTAGCGTATTACACGCTCGATAGAAGGAAGGGGGAATATACATGTATTTTTGTTTTATTTCTTGTACGACAATTTATTTTTTACGTTATTATTATTTTAACAAGCTGCTATTTTTAGGAAATCGAAATAGCGCATTTAAACGTCACGCCAATCGCAACAAAGCCAATGAAGGCATAGCGTGACTTTACATAATATAAACTTTACGTCAAATTTGATCTTTGAATTTTATTCTGTAAGTATTTCAGTAAATATTTACTGAATAACAGAGGGGGACGCTTTAATTTAAGTGACAGATCAGTAATTGAAGAGTTGGCATCTGTATTTTGTTGCCTTCAAGTTCAATAGATAGTGTTAAGATTTTTCAGCTAAATATTAGGTTTTATTTTGTTTTAGGAAATTAATCAAACAATGCCTTTTTTATCATATAATGGTCTTAAAAATGCTTTATCTTCAAATAATGATGAATAATATTGTTTGTCACTACTAAGTAACACTAACCTCTATAGTGAGAGCACAGTTTTGAAAACTGTAAAACAAGCCGTCATAGAATTGAAAGTTTTATTCATTGGTTTTATTATTTTTAATGAATTTCATATAATCTAAAGCTTGGAAGCCCTGAGCAATCAGTTATTTAAATAATATATGTGTTATCTTGCGTTTGCGTGTTTATTGTTCCATTTCCTAATGCGGCTGTTTGAATTTCTTGAATAGGCCCCGTGTTAAATTAAATCTTTAGATTTAATTTATTTTGTAACGGACACTTTATTGTTAAAAATATCGTCTTGGGTAATGTCAATTTGGAAAAATAACTAGACTTTGTGCTTTTGTTACAAATCCTAGTAGTAGGTACATATTAAAAAATTTAATAATAAAAAATATTACAACCTCATCTTCTTTTCTTATTTGTTTCTACCACAAATAACTCAATCATCTATTTCTCAATTAGCATTTCTTCATGTGAGAGTCATTTTAAAGTTTGATATTCAACATAAAACATAAAAATGGGTCAAAAAATGAGACCATTTAAAAGAGTCATTGAAATTAATAAAATTTGTTGTTGCTATGTAATATATACGGTATGGTTACCGTATGAATATTTCTGGAAACAAAATACAGATGGCGCATTGTCGTCGTTTACACTGCAAGAGGACCCTTTTTTCCCTAGTAGACTCTTTGCAGAATAACGCCACTAACATTCTTAGGTATCGCATGTGTCTGTTCGTTCTGGGTTTTTTGTCTTTACATTTTGAGTATGTACCTTTGTGTATCGTTTCGACGTTTTCCAAATATACACTTATTTGGGGTATGTTCCGATTAGCACTGGAGCACTGTCAGGTGTGACATCAACTTAGTATACTGCGAAGCCGTTCCTTTATAGTTAGCTATAAACTATACTAGTTACTGCTTAAAACGGAACTAATTACAGTATACTGTCATCCACGTTTAAATAATTTTATATGTATAACTTACATGACCAACAAGAAAAATATTTTAGAATGTAATAATATTAGAAAAAATAATATTCAAGGTAATTTACAATTGAACAAATTGTATAAAATTTCTAGTCGTGATGTGACCAAAGTACTGAGAATCATCTAACTTCGCAATCTCCAGTGCTCACAGTACAAAAGAATAAAAACAACCAGTCAGCACAAAAAAGATCCACTACATAATTACATAATTTCATGCAGTCGGAGGCATTAATAAGTCTCGATGACCTTAAAGTTTTTTTATTTAATACTTTTGAGTAGTTATCACAGCTATTGTTAAGTATTGAAAATTGATAAAAGAATGGTTAACTAACTTTTTTAGTATTACAGTCATAATCATGTTATACCTTTTTGAAATGCTTAAGATGAGCCCTTTAATTTGAAACCCATATTGCAGTATTCGAAACTACTTTTTTTTAACACATCTTTATTTTGAGATCTCACAACTGCCATGTTGGTTTTTTCAAACGTCAACTATCTAAGAACACTTGGGCGGTCAAGACGAATCCAACGACGTCTTAATTGTATAAATCTGTCCCGTGGTTTGTGATATATGAAGTAATAAAGAATACTACATACAAACAAGACACGCGCGAAAAACATAACCCTTCCTTACAGTCGGGTAAAAAGTGGCGAAGATTTATGACGTCACATATTTCCCAAGGATACTGCGTCAGCATACTGTCAGTCATAACATAACCAATTTCTTTCCAGTAAAAGCACTGAACAGTGCTCGCACTGTAAATCAGAACATACCCTTGATCTTGATAGAATCTTTATGGAAATAAATTCGACAATACTAGGACGTACGACTAGCGGTATTTAATGCTAGCAGCTACTCTATATTTATAGTCCAGGAAGTATCGTATTTTCCATCTTTTCATTTTGTTCTACCAGCTTCGGAATCTGTAAGATATATCTAACAGCCGGTCTGATAAACGGATTTACCATTAACTGTCTGTTAAACTAACTCAGTAGCGAATCAAACTTTTGTGCCTTCGATAGGTAGAAAACACTGAACCTTTATACTAGTACTCTGGAATGGCTACCCCGTACAAAGTAACAGCCGATTTGAAACGCAGAATTCCACAAGATGTGCTTCAATAAAAGCGCATAGGAAGTATTCAGGATGAGACACAGATCACGTTCCTGAACAAGACCCATATTAGCCCAATCAAAACTGCAACTTAATGTCCCTTAGTGGCGAAAAATTGTTGTATTGAGCAAAAAAAAAAAAAAATTCAAATGCCGAATCAAATGACCTTTTTGACACTTATGACAAATGGCCGTTGTTGCTATTCTTGTTAGATTTGTATAGACTTGCATTTAATTTTGTCAAATGATTCAAATATCAAATACAATGGAAGTCTTGTTGGTGTCGGCGGTAGCCAGCCTGTACAGCATACTAGTACCACAGTTTAATCTATACTATATAATAAAGCTGAAGAGTTTATTTGTTTGTTTGTTTGAACGCGGTAATCTCAGGGACTACTGATCGGAATTGAAAAAAATATTTTACTGTTGGTTAGCCCATTTATCGAGGAAGGAAATAGAAGCGAAGCAGCAATGAGAAATGTTGCAAAAACAGGGGTGTGAAGAGCTTTCCTTTATTTTTTAAAGACAACTCCCGCAGTACTGTACAAACCCTGTGTCGCGGGTACTTTACAAATATACAAGTCACGAACACATTACACCCAGACTCGGAACAACAATTTGTGGATCACACAAAGTGATGTCCCGTGTGGGAATCGAACCCACCACCTCTTGCGTAGCAGTCGGAGACACTCCCACCCCGCCACAGAGACAGTCGAAATCGAGCTCAATGGTTTATTCTACGTATGGGTGTTATTTATCTATAATATATATTTAAAAATAAAGGACAATTGACAATTGCCCCCTTTGACTCGTGAATTGGTCAGAGGCCTTTTGAGTATTTCTATCTATCGTCGGTTGTGTGATGTATAAATACCAGTTTCGCTACTAAAGTTAGTTATTTTAACAGACAGTTACCGGTAGATAAGTTTACGAACCGGTTGTGAGTAAATAAAGTGCTTACTTCGACATCATTGGTGTTTTCTCTCTCGTTGAGTGGTCTGGGACGCTTCTTGCCTCGCGCGGCTGGGTCCGTCGTTGCTTGCCTTTTGGGTTGGAACTGAAACGATACATCATGTTGTAATTAGTATGGTTTTATTATTTTACTTTTGATATCAGAAATTATAGTTAAGGGGGCATTACACTGAGAGAATGATTTATTTAGCGCTACGTACACAGCGACACGATCGCTGGCCTCGCTCTTCCGCACACAACCATTACATATGTTAGATTACGAACGCCATGACTATGACAATACGAAAATGCTCGTTTTTGCATTTTCCGCAACTTCAAGATTTATTTGCGGGATCATATTAAGACATATCCTTAAATTCTTTATTTCATCTACTAGAAAAACTGTTTGACTAGTGACACAATTTTTTTCGTGTCCTAATATTTAGGTTTTCTAAATAAATTTTTGAGAGAGCCGAACCCTGTTTCAAACCCTTATATATGTAACAGAAGTAGAATCACAACAGAGCGACAGCTCAACAATTAGTTGACTACAATAAAAGTAAATTATTTTATACTAATCAGGTAATAGTAGATTTTAAATGCTCTGAAAATAGTGTTATTTCAAATTTTAACATGTTTTTAAACTTAGACCGCGGACTAAGCAAAACAGGTTTGAGCGTGCTCCGTGTTGTGCGACAGCCGACGACAGCGCAAAATTCTTTTATCACTCAGTAGCCTGTGTGCTAGTGAATGAGTGGGACGCACGCGCTGCGTGAACGCAGATGGCGTTGTATAAATTGTTGCTAGTCAATAATGTAACTATTGTCCGTGGGGTGGGGACCTGGTGATTTGTACCACAGGCATTATATGCCTATCACAGACACCAGCTCCTTACATATATTGTAATAAAACTTCAGTTTTAAGTGACTAGTTTTAAGTATGCGATTGTGAGGAGAAATAAAGATTATTATTATTATTATTAATGTAAAACCATGAAAACGAATACTAAAAGTAATGATTTGACGATAGGAACTTATGACGTCATATGTTGTTATTCTATAAATCGTGTAGTTTAGACATTTCATAAAAAGGTACTGATTTGATTTGACAGTCAACAACACTATTGTTGTAACATAATAGCTGGCGATACTGTAGTCGCAACATAGAAATGTATAGCGATGTACGGTAGCTTTCTCATGTTCCGTCGTCCGTCCGATCCGGTCGCCATACATTCAGGGTAGCCCGCGACCGGATACCCGGCGCCAGATTGAAACCGGAGTAGGACTAACTAACTAGGTGTCAGAATTTTTAGGCTTTTATATGGATATCCCCTACAAATAGCGGTCTATGACGTCACTATTTTTTTATAGTCAAATCACTTATTTTTAAGATATGACCAATGATAAAAAATCCTATTTAACACAATATTTCATAAGAAATTAATCGTTAGTAGTTTAAATACTAGTTTTAATTACTAATAAGTTTTTTAGTTTACCTAGGAAACAAGCCTATTTAGTCGAACACAGCGTCAAGCGTTCGCAAAAACGTTACATTACATGAAAATATATGGTTGTAAATGTACACATCATAGAATTTTATAAACTACGGGTCTTAATCGCGTAAATATTTATTGCCCGACGTTTCGACCGTATTGCGACGGTCGCGGTCACAAGTAAATGCAATACGGTCGAAACGTCGGGAAAAATCGCGTAAATATTTTATTTTAAGGCTAAATTCCAATTAAAAAGACCTTTGTTTATTGCCCGATTAAGACCCGTAGCTTATAAAATTTTATAAAACATGGAAATACTATAGGAAACTGAGCACTTGCCTGTATTGTACCATTCTTAAGAACGTTACATTACATTGTAATGCGCTAATATATAAGGTACCTGTAGTTCAGGCGGCAGGAACACGCGCGTGTTAGCGAAGTACTCTGACTGCGGAGTGAAGTACATGGTCGGTATGCGCGCGTCTGACGGGAAGTCGCGCAGCTCGAAGCTCGTTGATCGCGCCCAGATCACTGACATCGCGAGGTCGCATACTGCCCATAGTTTCTGTCAATACCAACATATTATCTGTAGTATTTCATCGATGTACCGGGGGATTTGGGGGTTAAATAGTACATACTAACATTAATTACTTTACAAACATACAAGTCACGGACACAAAGTACAGCCAGACTTGGAACAACAATTTGTGGATCAAACAAAGTGGTGTCCCGTGTGGGAATCGAACCCACCACCTCTTGCGTAGCAGTCGGACACATTCCCACCGCGCCACAGAGGCAGTCAAATCAGTCAGTATGTACTTTACCAAACCCGGAACTTTGCATAGAGAATCCCTTATACCTACCATTCATGAAATGTTATCTCTCTAAGTCCAGGCCGGCTACATTACAGAATCCTCTGGCCCGACTACTTAAGGGATTTCAAAAGTATTTGACCAAGTCTGCCATTTTGTAATTTTAAAACTACGGTATGTAATTTAGCTATGTAATTTTATAATTATTATTGAAAAAAACAACGGCAGACGATTACTACGTTGTTAAGATCCTGGCAGACGATTTTGAAATCATACAATACAATATGAGACTTTTAAAAGTGCCTGATAAATTATGAACAACAATACACGCACAGAAGATTTAAATTTATACAGGCTCTTTCGTATTTTAGACACAAGCATAAAAGAAGTTTAAAATGTAGGCGGGCTCTTTTATATTGTTCGATGATTTCAAAATTGTCTACATTCAACAATAATAATAATAATATATTTTAAAATTACATTGCGGCAGACTTCGTCAAATACATAAAATATACCTTTAATTTCTGTACCTACCTGATGGACCTGAGGATTCCGCGCGGCAGCCGCTCTGGGCTTTGTGAGTGTATAATTGGTATGTATGAGAGTAGGCATTTCATTTTCTCTATAAGTCAAGTATGTAAGCCCATAATAACATAGCATTTGAAATCCTTGTGTGATTTCATACATTAAACGAGACTCTTGTAGAAGCCGTAGCAGTAGAAGTCGTTACGGGTGATCAGACAATATAAACCATAGACAATAATTATCCCACTTACATAATTGAGTGCGTCATCAGAATCATTGAGCGCGTCCTTGTGTAACTTCATACGTTCAACGAGACTCTTGTAGAAGCCGTAGCAGTAGAAGTCATTACGGGTAATTAGAGGCTCCAATATGAACCATAGACAATTTTTCACCATCTGTAAAGAAAATATATGAAACTTTAAGATCCGTAGGTAGCCTAGGTAGTAGCCCCGTCATTACGATCAGTGCAATTCCACCGAAACGTCGGGTAAATAAAAAGTACTAACCTACATTTTAATATTTCATGCGAGTAGCTTCCTATATATTATGATCTAGTTATACACTTTTTCACTGTTTGGCAAAAGCCATGATTTTTGCAATCTTTGGATTAAAGTCCAAGTGACTTTATTAAAATCTAATCTAAAAAAATATATAATACATTGTAATCATCATTCACGCTTTGCAGTCAATATTTACTTTTTAATTGAAAGGGATGGTACGGTTCAAGAGGTCCATACGTAAAAAAAAAAATACCTGGGCCTCAGTTGAAACCTTACATTCCAAATTAACCTCAAATTAAAGATCTAGTTATACATTTTTTTCACTGTTTGGCAAAAGCCATGATTTTTGCAATTTTTGGTTTAAAGTCTAAGTGACTTTTTTAAAATCTAATCCAATACTACGCGTTACATGATAATAAAAAAAATATGATACATTATAATCAAATATTTGAAGTATTAGTTACCTTAAGCTGCGCAACATTATCGTAGGCGGTGAAGGCGGGATCGTGCGTGAGGATGGGCACCGCGAACACCAGCATGTAGTCCGGCAGGATGTGCGGCAGCTGGCTCACTGCGCGCTCCACTGGGACGTACATACATACATTATATCTTGGGACAACTCACACAACGCTATCTGATCCCAAACTGAGCAGAGCTTGTACTACGGAAACCAGACAACTGATAGACGGGACTTGATCGCGTGAATTATTTAAAGGTACGAACCTTTTATTTACCCGACGACGTTTCGATCGAATTACACCGATCGTGGTCACGTGTCGACTGTCGAAAGCCGACCCTTTAAATAATTCACGCGATTAAGTCCCGAAATATATCTAATATGTATAAAAATCGCGAAAGTTTAAAAACAATAACTGATAAACATACTTATATATTTCTAAATACATATATATTATAGATAAATAACACCCAGACACAGAATAAACCATCGTGCTCATCACACAAAGTTTTATCCTGGATGGGGATCGAACCCACGACATCTTGCGTAGCAGTTGGATACACTCCCACCACGCCACAAAGGCAGTCAAATTACTTTTATAAGTGGAAAATGTATTAGACTTGCGACATATACGGTCGACCGTCTATCAGTTTTGACAAAGCTTCCTTTGTAACCAAAATAGCGTTAAGGTTGAAATTGGTAACCGTTTGTATATAATTGCAAGGGAAATCAACCTTAAAGTTTATGACGTGCAAATGAATTTCAACCGTAGGGTATTACACGTTACTTTATTCTTTTGAAGTAAAAACCGGTCATCTTTAGTTATAGTTACCTTTAGTGCCAACAGTGATGTTCCTGACGTACTCCCGTCGTCTCACAACATCGGCGAGCATGTACTGTCTGATGAGTGAACGTATCCTGCGGTCGGGCTCGCGGCCGGCTAAGGCGTACATGCCCATGAAGTCTAGGGGGAGGCATTTGTTGGGGATACCCTGAAAACGGACAATTTTTTTAATAAAGTATGGGAAAAAAATATCTAAAAATACTTCTGATATGCTGTGTTAAATTGTTAAGAAATATTAAATATCATAAAGAGGAAAGATTTGATTGTTTGTTTGTATTGAATAGGCTCCGAAACTACTAAACGGAATTGAAAATTTCTTTCATCGTTGTGAAGCTACACTAACCCCGGGTGACATAGGCTATTTTTTATCCCTTGACTCCCACGGGAATGGGAACTACGCGGGTGAAACTGCGAGGCGTCCGCTAGTTACTTCTAAAGATAGAGAAAGATGAAACCACAATAAAAATGCAGATTTTCTCATCTCTTCATAAAACCTTCCCTACGATCAGATGACAAAGGCTTAGACAGTGTCCAGATGAGGCGAACATCGCGCGAGTGATATATTTTCGAAACAATTTCGTTATTACGTTCACCTAACACGAAACACGAGCGTAATGCCGTCTCCACATGTTGGCCCCAACGCCACTCGTCCAACGTTTGGATATAGATAACGCTCGTCCCAATGTTGGCGCCAATGCTATTATCTAGATCTATACGTTGGACGAGTGGCGTTAGGACCGACGTTGGGGCCAACATGTGGAGTCAGCGTAAGGGTGTGGGCAGGACTTTCAAAGAGAATTTACAATAAAAATAAAATAGAAATCTAATTTTCTGACATTATACTAGCACAGAGTTGTTATTCTTTTGGACATTGACGTAGAGAACAGGACTGCGCCATAACCTTAAAAGAAATTACCACCTCTAGAAAAAGACAACGCTACTTTGTGTACAGTAAATTTTTACTTTTTAATTGAAAGGGATGGCGCAATCCTAGTCTATACGTCAATGGTTTTAGACGAGACCAGTAGCTAACCATAGCTAAGGAGTGACAGTGAGAAAGACAAATGACGGTTTGAATTTGACAAATAAGTACAGTACTCCAAAAGTAATAATGCGCATAGAAATCTTCGGAAATCTTCGTCATTGTTCGGCAACGGTCGTATTACCCGAGCGTCGAAAGACGATATTTATATAGAGTGGTTAAGAGCAATTTCTCTATGCCTAATTTTATATATTATGTGTTTTGTGCTAAAACAGATTTGATTTACCTGTAACGAAATTTGATTCGATAATTCCATGTAAGTAAATAGCGAAAACGCTACAATCATTGTTGGAGTGATTAGTTTTCAAGTGTCTTACCGAAGTTGGTGTAATTATGGAGGAAAAGGTTTAAATAACATAAGGTTTTATTAGAAGGAGAAAAAAACGTTTTCAAATAGAGGTTTACATAAAATATAATCAAAATCTCAGTTCAAATTTGTTTACAGCACTAATCATTCCAGAAAAATAATACAATTATAAAATAATTAATCAGAATCGAGGAAGACCTCTATTCCCGACATCGCAGATTCATCAGAAGTTTCATTATGCTCTTGTTCATTTACACTTTCCTCACTGCTATCACCTGTGTAAATAATCAGTTCATCGGAATAACTATCGATTCTTGGCTCAAATTTTCTATATTCATCTTCGCATTGAACCGCATGATCAGAAACTTTTTTCCATTCTTCTGGTCCTATTTTATTGATTTTTTCTAATATAGCATCTTTAACTGACGTCACAGTCATTGCAATATTTCTCTTGGCCACGTGTTGCTTTATTTGGGACCAAATATTTTCAATAGGGTTAAAATCGGGATGATATGGTGGCAATCGTATAATTTTATGCCCATGTTCCTCCATTATACGGTCAATGGCAAATTCTGTGTAATTTTCTTTGTATCTTTGTATAATTTTATACAAATCGGGTTTCAGTTTCTTTGGGTCATGCGGAATGTTGTGTTGTTGTAACCAAGCTGTCATTTGTGGTTTAGATGTGTTTGAGTTTGGTGGTTTCACAGACAGCTTATTATGATATGGGGCGTTGTCTATTACCAACACACTATTAGGAGGCAAGTTGGGAATCAATTGATTGCGTAGCCAAGTTTGATAACGTTCCGCGTTTATTTCTTTATGATAGTCACCTTCTGAGTCGACACATTTATGTAACATTAGAGCCCCTGGGACGAAGCCTTTTTCATTGCCTGCGTGTACAATAATTATTCGCTCTCCTTTGGAAATGGGTTGTTTGATACCTTTTTTGTTGCTATCTTGCCAAGTTTTACCCTTAGTATGTGATGTGTGCACATACGACTCGTCCATAAATACTATGTTTCTACCAGAACTCCTCAGCTGTTGTATTTCTCTGAGATATTTGATCCTTTTTAGGCGTATATCATGTTTTTCCATAAGTAATTGTCTGTTATTATCAGTTTTCAGAAACCTAAACCCCATGTCTTTCAAGATCAACCTTAAAGTCTCGGCACAGCCTTTGAAATTAATAGCTTCGATCAACTTAATTCTTAAATTATTTACAGTTGGGAGTTCTTTCAGCGTCAATTGAAAATTGTATATCATATTACGAATAACACAGTAGTCGAAATCATCAAGTACCAGCCGAAATCTACTTTTAGGTCTTCCTTTTTTCGGTGTAGAAAATTTCTTTGATTGATTATGTTTTTTTTCGTTTAAGATATTACTCAAAGTTCGTCGCGAAATTCCTGTAGCTTTTGTAACACGGTCTTGAATTTTTTTAAAATAACCATCATGGTCTCTGTTGAAAACATTGGCTTCATTTAAGAAATAAAGGTACACATTAAATACCATTTGCCGTGCTTGTGAATTAAGCGGTTTTCCACGTTTAAATTTATCCATTTTGGAAGAATTCGTCTGAAAGAAAATGGCATGGGCAGAGTTAGGTATATATTTTTATGCATGTTTATCTATTTATTTAATTTAAATAAATCTCATTTTTTAAATGTTTTTCTAGTACTTAATATGTATTTAATGTAGGTATTTTATTTTTTTAATATTAAAAAAACGTGAAATATGTTATTTATTTTCCTTTTTTCAAAATATACTATTTAAATCTGAATAAGCTAATTAATGTTGAAATTATATTTACCAAGAAGGGTGTGTAATAGCAGCTCTATATATTTCCACAAATAGAGAACACGTGCAGTCACTACCAATAGATAAAGACGACTGACAGACATTTCGCTGACCGGCGACAGCTGCCGAACGCCCGATTTGTTTTCGATTGTGCACACATGATATTGACTCCTATCTCTTTTAAACAAGGTGCAAAATGCAAATGCCTTGTTTAGGGCTCTTACGATTCCATGATTCGAGTGTTTCCGGGAATACGACAATTAGCGAAGATCTGCATGTGCATTATTAATTTGGGAGTACTGTATGTCATTCCAATACCGGCGAATGACACGCGATTACGCGCGAGTGAAATCTCTCGCGCGAATCATGTAAATGCAATGATTGTATGCCGTAACTCGCCTACGCGCGTATACTTTCGGGCATAATCGCGCAATGCGTTGTCGCGGATTTTGTTAACGAGTGTCTACAGAATGTTCTCTGCCCTGGCCCTAGATGGAATCGATTGATACATCATTCATTAAAATTAGGTGTGTAGTTTAGGTGCTACGGTGGAACATGCGTAAATACAAACATACATGGAAAATGATGATGAAAAATGTAACTTTTTGGCTTCGCCGTAGACGGGTAAAAAGTAACACGCTAACTGAAAGTAAATTCATCATCAATGGCCTACACCATCGTGTTTAGATAACTAACACAAATAAACTTTCGCGATTTGTACACATTATAAAATTATATACACTACGTGTCTTAATCGCGTGAATAATTTAAGGTAAAATACCTTGTTTACTGCCCGACATTTCGACCGTATTGCCACTAAATGTAAAAAATTTGTAACTAAAACAGAGTCACAAGAGCCCCAGCATTTTCGCTGGTGACTCCCCCCCCTCCAACGCATGCTGTATCGCCTGGAACAAGATGTAGTTGGCGCAAGCACGCCCAGAACTTGCGTCATGCTCTCGACGTAACTGACAGAACCCACAGGATTAACTAGTCAATACGTGGGGCGCCAGATCGGTAGCAGGACCTGACTCGAGTCTTACGGGAGGTACAATGCCGGGTTTTGTTTCGAGTTTCCCTCTCTTCGCAGTTTATGTTTGCGGTGTATTTCCCTTAGTCGCCTCTTACGACGCGCTTAGAATGAGATAGGGTGATGCCACCTCATTGTATTCTCAGTCTGTCACCACGCGGCAACTTAGACATGACAATTATGGGCTGGCAACTTATACAAATAAAAATGAAAGCAATAATTTTATATCTAAATTCTAAAATATAATTATTTGCAAAATTAAAGAATAGAGTATTAAACAAGTTTTTTGAAAACTGTTCTACGTTAATCACTGATGTCTAAGGACTCTATAAAAAGTATTATATTTTACGTTCCATTACATATAGTGCAAGATAAAACGAAAACAAAAGATATTTCCGCGAAAACGCTATTCCTGACAATATGACGCCTCATGTCACCGTAACGTCACCTACAGCTGGATCAACGTAACTAGGCCGGACTGAAGTAGGCGACAAGTGGTTGCGCAGATGCATTTTTTGGAAGTAAATGGTGACAGGAAGCGGGGGGCGGGGGCGGTAACTAAACCAAGAGGATTAGAGATGCGATACATTACATTGTCATAAGTTCAAAATTTAGTATTACTAACTTATGTTTAGTTTAGACAGTCAAAATTAGTATTACTAACTTAAGTTTTGTGTGATTATTTTCGTAAAGAAATTGTTTTTCAAAATTTTTGAGACCAGACGTTAGACACGCGCGAAAGTGATATGAACCTAACTTCACTCCGGCCGAGTTACGTTGATCCAACTGTACTTGTTGACAAGTATCACTTTCGCGCGTGTCTAACGTCTGGTCTCAATAATCTAACTATCGATGGATTTGGCTACTAGAGGTATATATTTGACATAAGCTCCATACAAAATATGTCAAAATTCTACATCTAGTAGCCAAATCCATCGATAGTTAGATTATTGAGACCGGCCGATAGATATGCGACCCTAAAATTACTTACGAAAACGATTCGAAATTTTGTTAGTATTTTTAATCGATTAAACTATATACTAACAAAATTTTAATTCAATAGTATAAAAATACTTTATATATGAGTTCATAAAGGTTTAAATTTAGAACAGTAAAGTAAATATACTAAAGAAATTTTGAAAAACAATTTTATTCGTATTTATGTACGAAACTCACACTTTACACGCAACTGTTTACAAGTAGTTGACGTCATCAACCATTCGGCCAATCACAGCCGTTTACGATCACGTGACTAATGTAGACAAAAAAAATTATTATCTTTGTCTCTCTCTCAAAATATATCTTATTTTTCTAAACTGTCTTCGCAGTCTTAGTTGGTTTCCAAAATTCATATTCAATACGGATGCCATCAATAGATCCTATATGTTACATGCTGTCAAATACCCTATTGCAAGACTTATTTCCTATTTTACATACCTTTGACAATCCTTTATGTAATTTCGTGGCGAAAGCTTCTCTCACTTGAGGTACTTCGTCCTGAAAATAAAGATAGCTGTTAGTATAACAATAAGCTGTAATCGGTTGAGTTTCAAACTAGTTGAGTTTGTTTGTTGAAACGCGATAATCTCAGGAACTACTGGTTTGATTAAAAAATATATTTTAGTGTTGGATAGTTCATTTATCGAGGAAGGCTATTTAATATCACGCTACAACCAAAAGGAGCGCAAGAGCAATGAAAAATGTTGCAAAAACCGACGGTGTTCAATACTTCAGCCTATCAGCAAACAGAACGTGACAGACTGTAACACTTTTTCGTGCGTACACCGGTCATTGATTTATAAGACGTCATTACGTCAAAAAGTTTATACATACGACCATAAGATGCGACAGGTTATAAAACTGCTCTGCGGTGAACTGATCGCCGACACCCTTCTGTTCGCAGATCTTGAGCATGGCCGCGCCCGCCGCCAGTCGTAAGTGTGCCATTTCAGCTTTTGATAGACGGTTTTGCTGTAATATAAGATAATATTAAATATGATTACCTAATTTTGATATTTCAGATGATATAGGTTAAGTAATGCGATTGGCACACTGAATATCACATCTCTCTATCATAATAGAAACCGGTCATATCGTGTAATTCTACCTTAACTTATAGACAATTGTAGTGTAGTTTTGTTATTTTAGTTTATATATAAATAAGTAATTGTGCTGTAATTCATCACCACTTTTCAAATTAAATGCATTTATGTATCTGTGGCCAACTAAGTTGATGGCACAATGAAATTAAAATAAGAAGAAGAAGAAGAAGAAAACGTGTTCCCCGCGTGTAGGCGCGTGATCTGTACGCGCGGTGTTGCAGATCACGCGCCAACGTGCGCGGAACACGGACTCCCTTACGTTTTCTTGTTATTCTGATGGAGAGAGATAGACGCAACCACGCGCGTGTCTCTGTCGCCACACACCCCGCTCCGTGATATATTTCAGTGTGACAATCGCCTAAGGGTCGTCGATTAATCAACATGGACGTTTTTAGACTCTTTTTAACCCTCTCCTATGGTGATACGTTTCGCCTTTTCCAAACCCCTCCCTTCCCCCCTCTAGCCTCTTTCGAGAATCAGTGAATAATGGACGACTCTTTACTCAGACACATATTTAAACGTAGTTAGGCTTAGCTCAAGGTTTAATTAAAGATTAGGAAAAACTTATTGTTTTTAAACTTTCGTGATTTTTATACATATTAGATATATTTCGGGACTTAATCATGAACGTCAGGTAAATAAAAGGTTCGTACCTTTAAATAATTCACGCGATTAAGTCCCGAAATATATATAATAAGTAAAACTTGATAAAGCAGACAATATCTGCAAACCCCCCCACGACACAGGACTTGTACCCTAGAGCAAAAAACCGGACAAGAGCATGTCGGACCATGCTCAGTATTTCAGTGCTACCTTTGTGATTATTTTTATATTTTTCGGACACACGTTTTAAAAAATAAGGGGGGGAAACAATTTCGGCAAGTTTCGCAGCAATTATTTCCAAAAATATTCACAAAATCAAAAAAAGTTTATTAGAAATATAAAAAAGTTTGTTGAAACAAAAGAATCAGCTTTCGTTTCCTGTACGGAGTGCCGCCACCCCCCTAAACATTTTTATTTTTATTAATTAGATCATCTATCAAACTATGTAGCGGCTACTACTCTCGGACTATGTGTCAAAGGGTGTCTTGTAGTACAAGACACCCTTTGACCAAATTTCATTAATATTCATTGTGTATTTTTTTAGTAAAATGCCCGTGGTATACGGACGGACAGGTAGACAGACATGACGAAACTATAAGGGTTCCGTTTTTGCTATTTTGGCTAGGGAACCCTAAAATAGAGCAACAGGAATGATTTACTTACTTGTAACAAATCGCCTTTATGCACAATAAACGCATTGAGCATTCTGAAGGTCTTCTGCGCGGACAACTCGTCCTTCTTCAGTCCGAGCAACCACCGAGCCATGCACTTGAGCCCTTCAAGTTTGCAACGAGTTTCCTCGGGCAACTGATCCTCGGGACACCACAGTTCATCCGGAGACTGATTGGCTCCGCCACCTTCGCGGACTAGTAGTTCTTTTACGATCTGTGAAAGTGAATGGAATTTGAGTAATAATATAATAATAATTTATTTATGATGATGATGATGATGATATAAGTGATGATTTACGCAAAACGGCTGGCAGGAGCTGGATACGAGAAGCCGAAGATAGAACAAAGTGGCGTGCAATTGGAGAGGCCATGTCCAGCAGTGGACTGCGATAGGCTGATGATGATGATGAATAATTAATTATTCACTTAGAAAGTAAAATACTACACTTGTGAAAAGTCGAACTGAAGTCGTCTGTGAAATTGAATGGAATTTGAGTAATAATATAATAATAATTAATTATTGACTTAGAAAGTAAAATACTACACTTGTGAAAAGTCGATTCTACATGTACTTGCAATGCCTGTTCGCAAACAATAGGTAAAGCCGGAGAAAAGAACCTGGCAATAAAAACTCGCGGCCACTCTTTTCGATGTTTCTTTGTTTATAAACTGTATATGCAGGTAAGGTGCTGCCACCATTATATTATACACCATATTAGAGGACTGATGCAAAAACAAGAGGTCAAAAATATGAAAAGAAGAGAACACGAGATGGGATACATCAGCCTCAATGGGCACAATATAGTAAGAGCATCCACTTACAATAATAATATCTTTGGACAACTCACACAACGCTATCTGATCCCAAACTAAGCAGAGCTTGTACTATGGTAACCAGACAGCTGATAAACATACTTATATATTTCTTAATACATACATATTATAGATAAATTACACCCAGACACAGAATAAACCATCATGCTCATCACACAAAGTTTTATCCTGGGTGGGGATCGATCCCACGACCTCTTGCGTAGCAGTCGGATACACTCCCACCGCGCCGCAGAGGCAGTCAATGCTATGCAGAATGCTACTTTACATAATGAATAAGTATCAATGTTTTGCAAAAGGAAGAAAAGAATGGCATTAATTTATCACGCAGAATCTTTACTTACAAAATATATATTATTATTATTATTATTATTATTAACTAATAACCTAAGTAACATTATGAAACGCATTTATATGCAGTAAATTTTGTAATAAACTTGACGTGATTTTTGAGAAAATAAGGACTTGGGGACACTGCAAATGGGATATTAACCACTAATTATAACACATAGTATAAGATAGAGATAATGAGTTCATATAAAAAAAAACCTGACACGACATACAAAATGTTGTATCTTCATTTAATCTCAATCTAGCTGAATGGATATTCATCAAACAATACGAAGAATCCTTTTGATTAAACTGGTTCGCTAAAATATACGGTACGTAGACGTACGTCATTTAAGAAAAAATAGTGGTTTTTATCCATACCTTCCTAGAGACGATATTCTTGATGTGCACAGGGAAGTTATCAGGCAGGTTGTGCGCAATGTGTCCCAGAGTGACGATGGCGGTGCGGTAGTGTTCAGAGTGCGGGCTCAGGGTCGCCTTCAGCGTGTCTAAGATCTCTGTGAAGATCTGTGTACGCTGCTCTGGTACGTTCACGAATAAACATCTGCGAAAACATTATGTAGTAAAATTTTGTAAAGTAGTCCAACAATCTTAAGGGGCGTCTAAACGGGCCATTTTTACGGCAATTTGTGGCGGCACTATTGGCAACTAATGGCAATATGTCTACAATTGTATGGCGCATGATCCAGTCTTCTAAACGGGCTACACAACCCGGTAACAATAAAATAGAGGGCGACTGAAACAACAACAAAATTGGCCGGGCAACATTGCGGAAAATAGATCACTCAGCGATCGTCCGGCAACCATCAAATCAATATTGGAGAGTACTGCCATGTTGCCGACCACAGCATTGTCGCCACAAATTGCTTTAAAAATTGGGCCCGTTAAGACGCCCCTTTAGATGAAAACAAAATAGCGTAGGTGACGCGACTCTAGCGCGTAAACCGCATGAATCTGGTCCGCGTCGCCTAATTGAACTCAGTCGCATTCAGCAGTGGCATATGCGCGCATCTGCCGTCAAGAAACAAGGTAGAAATTCTTCTCCCGCGCAACTTTGTCTGCGTAAATTTTCACCGTTTTTGCAACATTTTTCATTGCTGCTCCGCTCCTAATGGTCGTAACGTGATGTTATTTAGCCTTCCTCGTTAAATGGGTTATCCAACAGTATAACAATTTTTCGATTAGAATAGATTATCCGAATAAATGCATTATTTTTTCTATTTAGACTGATAACTGATCTTCTTGATTGCCACGACTCGAGCCGAAGTTCTCCGATGTCACACGACAGTAAGACGCGCCTCTGTCTCGCTCGCGCTACTGTCAAAACTAATTAGTTTGTCTTTGTCGTTTGATCGGTCATTCAACGTTAAATATAATCACAGTTGTGTGAGTGTGTGTGCATGTAGTTGTGCATCATGTATACTTTTAAGCGTCCTCTAGACGGTTGGAAACAAGGCCTCCCGCCAAGGTAACCTTGCTGGTTTCCAACAGTGTAGACGACTGTTGTAAACCAAATTATGGTTTGACCTCCAACGCCCTTGGCACCACGCCGTTTGCTGTTGGTTTGTCGCCGTGTAGTCGGCGTTTCCAACCGAACAACAAACCCAAAACCACCGCACAGGCACACATAAATTGCCGCAGAATTGATATGATATTTATTGCAATGTACATAAGTACCTACCCTTCTTATAAAGTTTTGTTAAATTTATACAAAATGTTAACTATTAAAAATTTCGCAAGTACGTACTGACGATATAATGTAATTGGTGTGGTTTGCAACCAACAATTGGTGGGCCCCGCCAAGGTTGCGCGTGTTTGCGTTTGGTTTCCAATCGTTTGGATGAAAACACAAACGGTGGGCCACACAAGCCTCCCGCCAAGGTCACCTTGGTTTGCCCGCTTGTTTCCAACTGTCTAGAAGACGCTTTAGTTGACAATTCGTCAATTCCAATCCAGTGTCCAATCTTCCGCTATTTTGTTTTCATCTAAGCCAACAATTAAGATATTATAAAAAAAAAAATGTACCAACTATTTACAGGTTACTGAATCCGACAAGCTAACCTCTATAGTACTATAGGTTAGCGTATCGAGGTTAACCTGTACTAACGCTGAACAAGAAATAACAAGACTTCCATTTGTATAATTACCTGACTGCATTTTTGGCTTGTTTGGGTGTGCCAACTTCCGCGTACGCTTTACATAATGTGATCAGCCGTGGGAATAAATTAGGGCATGCCTCACCTGCAAATAAATACATTTATTAAATATAATAAATCTACACATAGCTAATAAACAATACCTATGATTTAACTGGCCTGTTGGTCTAGTGGTTAGTGACCCTGACTGCCGGAGGTTGTGTGTTCGATCCCGACCCAGGATAAAACTTTGTGTGATGAGCATGATGGTTTATTCTGTGTCTGGGTGTAATTTCGACTGCCTCTGTGGTGCGGTGGGAGTGTGTCCGACTGCTACTACTACTACTACTTGCTGCTTACTGCTACTACTTGCTGTTTGTCACAGGGCGTGTACCCTACTGAGGGAGTCGTCTTTTTTGTAAAATAAAAAAGATCGATAAATACATAAGTATGTTTATCAGTTGTCTGGTTTCAATAGTACAAGCTCTGCTTAGTTTGGGATCAGATGGCGTTGTGTGAGTAGTCCCAAGATATAATTATAATTATTAATTACATTTTTAAGCGGCGACCATCGATTAATCAAAGTAAAACTCAAATATCTTTATTTCGTCAATGATTGAAAATCAATATAGTCATAATTGTTTGTTGTTTGAAAAAATAATAAGTTAGGCAGCAGTTCCAAGTGTAAAGCTCATGAGAAAAAGCTGCCAAGAAACCCATCGGCCACTTTTTTTTAATCATCAAGTTATGAGATCAATACAATAGGAGTGAACAATCGAGCAGATGGAAATGGCTGTGAGGTTAAGCACAGAGACTACTGTCATTATCACCTATGCCTTTACCCCTCCGTGCCTCAGAGAGCAGTTTAAGTCGTCGGTCCTGCGCGGGTAGATTACACGAAACAGGGTTCGGCTCTCTCAAAAAATTATATAGAAAACCTAAATATTAGGACACGAAAAAAATTGTGTCACTAGACAAAGAGTTTTTCTATTAGATGAAATAAAGAAATTTGAGGATTTGTCTTAATATGATCCCGCAAATAAATCTTGAAATTGCGGAAAAATACAAAAACGAGCATTTTCGTATTGTCATAGCGTTTGTAATCTAACATATGTACGAACGAATATTCTACTTTCTGCGCACTGTGAAGTAATGGTTGTGTGCGGAAGAGCGAAGCCGGCGATCGTGTCGCTGTGTACGTAGCGCAAAGTAAATAATTCTCTCAGTGTAATGCCCCCTTAATCTCTTTTTCGGGGAGTGGCAGATTTCCGTCACAACGGACTATTATGAGAGTGAGGATTTCCTCTTTCCCAAAAGAGTGCACTAGTTTATCCAGTAGGCTGGTCCCGATTGGGAGAACGTTATTAGTTATTTAGTTGATGGCTGGAAATTGCCATCAACTTAAAGATAAGATGAGAAAATACCAATATCTGCCAGTGTCAAGTACCTTGTAGGTGACTTACATTATTTATTTCGATACTACATTTAGTATATCGTATATGTATTTATTTACAGCAACAATTCAAATATTATAATTTATACATATCTATTTATGTACAGTTTAACAATTTAACATACATAACACACATACATTTCATTCACATACATTCACAACACAAATCAATAAATTAAATAATCCACAGACAGACCCGGGCGAAACTCGTAGTATCGCGGCGGCTGTATATACGGCTATAGCTATGCAGCTGCGTGCGCCTACCATGCGCTTGCGTCGGCCGGCGCACGCCAGCGCCACCAGTCGAGATCGAACGATATCCCGCGAAGCCCGTGTCGCCTAGTTATACTTTCGTATGTGCCCCTGTATGTTTACGAATAGTAAATACCTACGTTTACTTTACGTGGCTTTATTTATTCTCGACCCCAAACTGGTGACCCCGACGTGATCTGAAATGTCTAGCCCAAGCGAAAGCGACACGGAGGAGAAACGAGTGAACACGTTACCACGTGGAGCAGGGTACAAAATGACATCCCCCGCCGTTCCAGAGCCAACGCCCATGCCCGCGCCGCACTTTCGTATTCGGATACCTCCCTTCTGGCCCGAAAAACCTGCGATATGGTTCGCGCAGGTCGAAGGTCAATTCGCGGTAGCCGGAATCACCGATAATGTGAGCAAGTTCTATCACATCCTTTCGACACTGGATCGTCAGTATGCCGCGGATGTCGAGGATGTTCTCACCGGTCCCCCGGATTATCAGCGACTCAAGGCAGAGCTGATTAAGCGATTATCGGTGTCTCGCGAGAACAAAGTGAAGCAACTGTTGATGCACGAACAGCTAGGTAGCCGCAAACCGTCACAGTTTTTGCGTCATCTACAGCACCTCGCTGGTCCAAACATCCCTGAGGACTTTTTGAAAACCATCTGGACTAGCCGACTACCGACCTCAATGCAGCCGATCGTCGCGTCCCAGCCGACCTTGTCTCTTGATGCGCTGGCGGAGCTTGCTGACCGAGTCAACGACATCGCGGCGCCGTCACAGCAAGTCGCAGCCGCATCGTCCACGTCAGCCCTCGACGAGCTAGCACGCCAGGTGTCCGAGTTGACCAGGCAAGTGAACGCACTTGCAACTACGCGTTCACATCATCGTTCACGGAACAAGGTGCGTGGACGTGATCAACGCAGCCGATCAGCATCGTGCCGCTCGCAGTCGAACTACCGAAGGTATCCAGTCTGCTGGTACCACAGCAAGCATGGTGTCAAAGCACACAGGTGCGTGAAACCGTGTGATTTCGTGCCGGGAAACGCCGTGGGCAGTCAGTGATGGCGACTAGCGACTGCCATAGTTCAACGGGTCGCCTCTTCATTACGGACCGTGGTATCAACGTGCAGTTTTTGATAGACACTGGTAGTGACATTTGTGTGTATCCTGTGACCGCGCTCCGTGAACGTCGTTGTAAAACATCATTTCAATTGTGTGCTGCCAACGGTTCGGCTATCGATACATACGGTTATATACAACTTAATTTAAATTTAGGCTTACGTCGTAATTTTCCATGGCGCTTTGTGGTAGCTAACGTTACCAAAGCTATTATCGGTGTTGATTTTTTATCTCATTACAGTCTTATCGTAGATGTTGGTAAACGAAAGCTAATCGATAGCCTAACCGGCGTCAATATTATAGCGTCATTAAATTTAAATAACTATGATATTTTAAGTGTAAAAATCTTTACTGGTGGTGAAGGTAGGTTTTATAAAATTTTAGCCGAATATCCGGAGATAACACGCCCCGCTGGTACTCCGGGTATCGTCAAACACCACACCACACACCACATTCGTACTACACCAGGTCCACCTGTATCATGCCCTCCACGACGCCTCGCCCCCGATAAGTTAAAAATTGCCAAACAGGAATTCGATACTATGTTGACAAATGGAACTGCCCGTCCGTCTGACAGTCCGTGGGCATCAGCCCTTCATCTCGTGTCCAAGAAAGACAACGGATGGCGTCCCTGTGGCGATTATCGATTACTTAACGCGAGAACAATACCCGACCAATATCCAATTAGACATATACAAGATTTTTCACATTGTCTGTCCGGTTGTAATTTTTTTTCAGTAATTGATCTGGTGAAGGCCTACAATCATATACCAGTGGCGGAGGAGGATATCTGCAAGACTGCCATCACCACGCCGTTCGGATTATTTGAATTTCCCTTCATGACTTTTGGTTTACGCAATGCCGGACAAACTTTTCAGAGATTCGTCGATGAAATGACGCGTGGTCTCGATTTTTGCTACGCCTATCTTGATGACTATTTGATTTCCAGTAGAACCCTTGAGGATCACGAAAACCACCTACGGCAACTTTTCACCCGTATGAGAGACTACGGCGTACTTATTAATATAAACAAGTGTGTTTTCGGCGCTTCTAAAGTCACTTTCCTAGGTTACCAAATCTCTGAAAAGGGAACCAAGCCACTAGACAGCAAGGTACAAGCAATCGCAACCTTTCCACCACCAAAAACCGTCAGAGAACTTAGACGATTTTTGGGGATGGTAAATTTTTACCGGCGATTTTTGCCAAATGCTGCGCAAATTCAAGCTCCCTTGAATGCTTTGCTGGCTGGATCGGTCAAGGCTTCTCATCCGGTGGTCATAGAGGGTAATTTGTTAACGGCTTTCGAAAATTGTAAAAAAAGTTTATGTGATGCAGCTCTCCTAGTTCATCCTGACCCAGAGGCCAAGTTAGGACTCGTTACAGATGCTTCCGATACGTCCATAGGTGGAGTTCTGCAGCAGCAGAAAGACGGAGATTGGCGGCCATTAGCGTTTTTCTCTCGTAAATTGAGCCCATCGCAAATAAAGTACTCTCCGTACGATCGCGAACTCCTCGCTATCTACGAGAGTATAAAATACTTTCGGCATATGTTAGAAGCCACTCACTTCACTGTCTATACTGATCATAAACCCTTGTGTTATGCTTTTCATCAGCGTAAGAGTAACTGCTCACCACGTCAGTATAGGCACCTTGATTTTATTGCGCAATTCACTACCGATATACAGTTCATTGCCGGTAAGGACAACGTAGTTGCCGATACCCTCTCACGTATCGAAGAACTTCAAATGCCGGTGGACTTCGAAGCGATGGCGGAATTGCAGGACAGCGATTCTGATCTTTTAGAATACCTCAAAGGTTGCTCGTCCTTAAGACTGACCAAAATTAACATACCTGGGAGTAAAACTCAGCTTTACTGCGACGTCAGTACACCGACACCCAGGCCTTTCGTTCCGAAAGAGATGCGTCAGGGAGTCTTCAACTGTCTGCATTCGCTCAGTCACCCCGGTGCTAATACTTCTGCCAAACTCGTTGCACAACGCTTCGTTTGGCCACTGATGCGAAGAGACTGCCGTGCATGGGCTAAGGCATGTTTGACTTGCCAGCGCTCGAAGGTAACAAGACACGTCGCCGCACCTTTAGGCAGGCACGATTTACCTTCAGCGCGTTTCAAACATGTCCATTTAGACCTGATCGGACCATTACCGCCAGCTGGTGATTATCGGTATTGCCTTACAGCCGTCGATCGCTTTACGCGATGGCCGGAAGCTGTACCTATTGCCGATATCACCGCCGAAACAGTGGCCAAAGCGTTTATTTCATGTTGGGTCTCCCGATACGGTTCACCGGTTGAAATTGTAACCGATCGGGGCAGACAATTTGAATCGGCATTATTCCAACAGCTATCCAAATTTATTGGGTTTGATCACCGTAAGACGACAGCTTATCACCCTCAGTGCAACGGTTTGGTTGAAAGATTCCACCGTCAACTGAAAGCAGCGATAACCTGCCATGCTGACGCGAACTGGACTGAGTCTTTGCCCCTAGTATTGCTCGGCATAAGGAGCGCTTTCAAAGCAGACCTCCAGAAATCATCTGCTGAACTCCTGTATGGCGAGCCACTTCGCCTTCCCGGTGAATTTTTCGACCGCAATGTCAGTCATTTTACCACTGACGTAACTGAATTTTCAGCAAGGATGAAATCCTTCGTCGATAATTTACGCCCTGTCCCAACTCAGCATCACTCTAAGCACAAAACATTTATATTTAAGGATTTAGCCACCTGTAGTAACGTATTCCTTAGGGAAGAGTTACTACGGGGGTCACTCCAGCCCGCGTATACTGGGCCACATGAAGTGCTTAGGAGAGGCGCCAAATGTTTTGTCATTCGCGTTGGGAACAGAGAGGTGACGGTTAGTATAGACCGCCTTAAGCCGGCCTATATATTGTCCCACGACGCGTGTTCAGAACACCGCGAGGCAACTTTACCACCAGCTCCACCAGCTCCACTACCATCACAGGAACCAATACGTACTACACGTTCAGGTAGGAAGGTACAATTTCCTGATTATTATCGCCCATAGGCATGGTCTCTGGAGGGGAGTGATGTAGGTGACTTACATTATTTATTTCGATACTACATTTAGTATATCGTATATGTATTTATTTACAGCAACAATTCAAATATTATAATTTATACATATCTATTTATGTACAGTTTAACAATTTAACATACATAACACACATACATTTCATTCACATACATTCACAACACAAATCAATAAATTAAATAATCCACAGACAGACCCGGGCGAAACTCGTAGTATCGCGGCGGCTGTATATACGGCTATAGCTATGCAGCTGCGTGCGCCTACCATGCGCTTGCGTCGGCCGGCGCACGCCAGCGCCACCAGTCGAGATCGAACGATATCCCGCGAAGCCCGTGTCGCCTAGTTATACTTTCGTATGTGCCCCTGTATGTTTACGAATAGTAAATACCTACGTTTACTTTACGTGGCTTTATTTATTCTCGACCCCAAATACCTAACCACACGTCGATGAAACTAGTTGATTTCTTTGTCGAGGACGTAATCTTATATCTATCAGATTAAAATGTCGTAACTTTTGAAGGCATTAGAAAAATGGCTTGAAATTTAATAGGAGAGTTCCTCAATATATTAGGAGTTTCAGAACTCAACACCGAGCGCAGAATGTCTCATCATGTTTTTTATTTATTTGCTGAGTATGATAATAGACAATACTCACTCAAAGGCCTATATTTCCCAAGGAAGGTGAGCGCCGCTAGTATGTGCGGCGCGACAGTCTCGTCGTCCATTTCCAACAGTGACGTCAGACGGTTCAACACGTCTTCGTGGAGGAAATGCGCCGGGAACACGAATGATAACATCACTAGTAGCTTGAGACCGCGTTCGGCTGCTTTCTTTATGTCTATGCCTGTTAACAAAAGTAAATATTAAAAAATAGGACATTTGTGAGCCGGATTAGCTCATCGGATCCGTTCATAGTTATAAATACTTCAGGAATCGAGTCTCGTAATATACGTTTTTTATACGGCTCAAACAACCGTTTTTTTTTAGGTTTCCGTTGCCAAAATGGTGAAAACGGTACCCTTATAGTTTCGTCATGTCCGTATGTCACATGCATTTTACTCAAAGACTACACAAAGAATATTAATTGAATTTGTTGAAAAGGATTCTTGTAGTTCGCTACTTAGTTTGATAGCTAAATAATAAAAATAAATATTTAAGAGGGGGCACTCCATACACATGTAACAGAAGCTGAATTTTTTTTTTAACCAAACATCAACGTGTGGCACATCATTCGACAGTTCTTTTAAAAACATTTTAAGGGGTTTAAGAAACAATTTTGATTAAGTGAATATTTTTGAAAATAATAAACTAGACAACCAACGTTTGTGTTTATAATATTAGTAGCATTAGGTACCATGGACAGACATAGAAGACAGAAATACATATAAATGACTCACCACACTCCTCAGCGATCGACTGGTCAGTACCCTTAACAGCACCTTCAACATAACCCACAAGTATGAGCAGCGAGTCGTGGTCTATCATCACTGAGCTGACTCGCTCTAACAACATCTTAACTGTGTTGTAGTATAAGTTGGTCATTACTGGCTGGCCTAGTTTCTTTAAGACGCTTGACTGGAACAAGATAGGTTTGTTAATTAATTAACAAATGGGTTGCTTAAAAGTATTGATTATTTTTTAAATATGTATTTGTATTTAACAGTTAAATAGTAGTAAGCACATAGGAAGCTAATGTTTTATAAAATAAATAATGTAAGATGTAATAAGAATAACACAATAATCTTTTCTAATATTTAATAACGATAGTAAACCCTGAGATAGGAAGAAAGGCTACTTTTTATAAATCATGGTTTACTACTGAGAAACTATTTTAATTTAGGTTTCATTGCAGTTTTTTTTTTGACAAAATGTAAGATATGTATTTTATTGCCCTTTAAGTAAGATACGCTTTTACTTAGCATTCAGAACAATGATTTTGAATGAGCAAATGTTTCGCTGTAAAAGATAACAAGACTTGTACGAACTCTAACATAATGTTGGGAACAAAAGGGGGATGCCCACTCTGGGCCTAATGTGGATAGCAAAATAATAAATATTATGTACGTTCAAATGAGCGCCACTTAAAAGAGAAATAACACAACATATTTTCAGAGTAAATCTAAAATAATTCTTTACTAATATTATAAAGAAAATTATAAAGGAAAGATTACTACTCGACCAATTTTAAAAATTCTTTTACCATTAGAAGGCTACATTATAACGGGAGTAACATAGGCTATATTTTATTGTCAAAAAAATAAGAGATCCCTACGAAAATTGCAGTAATGTAAAAAAATTACGATATGACCCTTGCGCGAAGCCGGGGCAGGCAGCTAGTAATTCATAAAATTGTTAATATTTTTTTTAGGCGTCATTTGAAATATATTTTTCAAATATTTATTAATGCTAAGATGTGAAAACACTACATTTTTACAACAAGTTTTGCTGTCCACTCTAGGCCCCGACTCTTGGAAATCGTCGGCATTCCCCTTTTCGCTAGAAATCTAAATAGAAAAAGTACTTCTAGAAAAAGTCAATACTTACAGTTGTACGAACACAAACATCACAGCTAACATTAGGGTTCAAAATCATTTCCATTCCTTGCAACAACTCTGGTGCCTGTTTCATATTCTGCGAGAACTTATTCAAAAACTCCTGAGATTTCACCGATTCGGGCAGGAATTTAGAACTTATGTGTAGGACCTTAGCGATCATTTCCTTCTGCACCGCCGGCGTTGGAGGCTTCCTATGTAATTCGATCCACTCGGCAACTGTACGACGTACTACCAACTGATGTTTTTGTAACTCTATAAATGCTTTCGTGGCATTATCATCGACATTTGACATTAAATAGAATAGTTTCTTCATACGGACCGCTGGAGGTAAAGTGTATGGAACAAGTGACGTATTCAGCAGTCTTTCGACCAATAAGCGGTCCTCCAAAGCGGTCATATAGTAACCGTGAAGAATTTTGTCTTTAATCCATTGCACAGCTTTCTCCGTAGCCGGTGGAACACTTTCCTCTGTCAAAAACTTCTTATAAATTAATGCTAAACCAGACATAGCCTCTTTGCGTATTTTGAACTTTTTATCCAAAGTTCTTTCCCGAACGAAATGTAGGAGATCCTCTGATTCGGCCACGGCTTGGAAATCTCTTTGTGCCGTTGCTATAATAGCCATAACTACTTCATAACGAACTTGTTCATGTGCGTCATGCTGCCTAAGTTTAAGCGTCTCAGTTATATCTTTCCTTAAATCTGGATGATGTACTAGAAAGTGCATGCAATATTGAACGCACTTGATTCTGATTGGTACTGAGATGTCGTTGAAACGGCCGAGGAAGGCTCGCCATAAGGCTGGGTATTGCTTGGCGAGTTCTGAGCCGGGTTCTGAGAACATTCTTGCGAGGAGTGCTACTCCGCTGAGTCTCTCTTGGAACTGAGCTGATTTAAGCTTGCATTCCAGCTGTGGTAGTGTTTGAAGTAGGATGGAAGGGCAACACTGGTACAACTCATAGATTAGTTCGTAAACCTTTGTGTATATGAGGAGGCCTTTGCCTTCTTCTTTCCCAAGAATTAGCACGTGGTTGAAAAACTGAAATGAAAATGTAATTTTTTATGGTCTTCACTGCACAAATTAAAACCAACATTCTTTGTACATACATGTGCTAAAATTTGATTTTAGTACGATTAATAAAAAATTTATAATAGTATTTTAACTAGCAAATATTTTGTAAATAAAAGAATATAAAGCTGAAGAGTTTGTTTGTTTGTTTGAACTCTCAGGAACTACTGGCGCGAATTGAAAAATTATGGATATATATATAACTAGCGCAACTTCGTCTGCGTAAATTATACCCGTTTTTGTAAAATTTCTCATTGCTGCTCCGCTCCTATTGGCCGTAGCTTGATGTTATACAACTTATTGCCATCCTCGATAAATGGGCTATCCAACAGTAAAATATTTTTTCAATTCGGACCAGTAGTGCCTTAGATTACCGCGTTCAAGCAAACAAACTCTTCAGCTTCATAATATTAGTATTGATAATGTTGGATAGCCCATTTATCGAGGAAGGCTATAGCGGAGCATCAATGAAAAATGTTGCAAAAACGGGAGAAAATTGACACAGACGAAGTTGCGCGGGCTCAGCTAGCGAAAAATAAAAACAAAACGGTCGTTGGTTAAAATGCTGTTAACAACGTAATTTTTAATCTCACCAAAAAACAACAAGAATATTGAAGGTTTATATACTTTGTAAGAGCAGCGCATACGCAGTATATATACTTTACAAGAGCAGCGCACACAAACATCATTAAAAAACCAGAAACCAGGAACATCTTTGGAATAAAGTGGTTTGAAATTCCGTGTCCGGGAGCGATGTCTGTGTGCGTTGATCGAAAGAGTTCCTTCGTTTCTACTTACACGATGGTGTTACAAAACACCAACCCTCAGGTCCGTTAGATCTTATTCCCTGAACGTCCACCCGGTTTGTTACGTCTTTTAACCGGATAGTCTACTTCCTTGAATGTGTTTACCCGAATGTCTACTTCCTGAATGTCAATTTCTGGAACGTCAACTCCTTGAATGACCATTTCTCTTAGGGTCTACTCTTGAAAGAGTCGGTTTTTTTTTATGAATGAAATATTAAAACAATAAATAGCTGAAAAGACTATTGGTTGTTTTGTTTTCTCAGGATCAATTTTATTTCATTTTCGCAAAATATACTATATACCTACTTACTCGTAATTTTATTTACACATTTTAACGTAATAAGGCATTACAGAATTTTAAAAGTAGACATTGCGGGAAGTAGACATTTACGGAAGTCGACGTTCGAGGAAATAGACATTAACATATAGTATGATGACTTTTCGGTAAGAAGATGTAACAGACTAAGTGGACGTTCAGGGAATAAGACGTAACAGACATGAGGTAATTTAATAATTACACGACAAAAACATCAGAAACCACTTACATTCTGTATATACGTCTCGAGCGTCTCACTGGTCTTCACAATGAGTTCCTTAGCGAGCGAGTACGCGTGTTTGTGTTCACGCTTGTTTGGCTCCACGAGGTTCATCAGTATCACGTTCAGTAGCTCGTTGGAGACCACGTCTGACTCCGTTATTAACGGGCACAGGACATCCAGCATGAAGCATTTGACTTTCGTTGAGTGTTCCGTACTGAAAGAGTGTGAAATAATTGGCATTGATAAGACGACGGAACGTAAAACAATAAATTTAAAAAATAATAATGGTAGATGACTGCTGCATAATATATTTCGGGTTCGATTTCTACGCGGTACAAAACTTTTATGTGGATTTATACAAGGTTATTCTTGGTATAGTTTTGTTTTTTTTTAAAGATAACTAGCAATGTGGGATTGTGGTCCACATTACTAGCAATCCTGTTAACCCCTCCAGCTAAGCTCTATGGCTTGTATTAGGAGTCGCGTCGGTAGTATAATGGCCAGGATTCGAACCCACGACCTCACGATTGCGAGACCGATGCCTTAGCCATTAGGCTACCGCCGCTTCTTTTATTCTGTAAAAATAGTGCAAACTTGAAAGTAGTTAGTTCAGAATTAGTAACACAATCCATTGGGATAGTTTTTGGATCATGCTATATTTTAAAATTAATTAATTATTCAATAATTAATTAATCATTCTAACAATTCAAATCTTATTCACAATTTTTAAAATTTATTACGTACTATGTGACGCAATGAGCACGATACTGCGACGAACATAAGACAACTTAAATGGCTTATAACTCAAGTTCAAAGCAAGTTTTCAATATTTTTAATTTTCTTTTTTATATGATTTCTTGTAGTAAAGTTCTGGTTGGGATGTCTGAGTTTTGCACTATACGAAAAAGAACCTTGTATATACATACATAATTATGAAACCATATGATGTCCCACTGCTGGGCACAGGTCTCCCTAGTAGAACCTACTTATTATAGGTCCTGGGAGTAAGAGTATCGCCACGCTTAGCGAGCGGGTTGGCGATCGGAGTAAGGCCTTAAAGTACGCAGAAGACACTGCTGACCGTCCTCCGATGACATCCCTTAGTCGTCTTGACGACACCCACGGGAGGAGGGAGGAGATGGGGGTGGTACTATTCTTAAGCCGGTACCACATGGCAATTATGTATATATATTTGCGATTTTGAGTGTTAATTGTGTTTTGCTTATGGTCTAATATCGAAAGTTCCCGTAACTTTTTGTAATTATTAATATGCTCGTGGCTTCTTTACAGAATAAAATAAATTATTGATATTATATGATATTAAAAATCATCCTGGATATAATTATATAAGGATGCTCCCTCACCGCGAGCATTCGCCTGTAATGTAACGTTACAGATCCGAGAATTACACCGGTGAGGGAGGAGAACCAAGTAATATAATGCGCAACACATTTTTTTTATTTAAATAAATAAAATACATTAACGACACAGCTATTTTTTTTATTTATTAGGAGTATAATGTCACAACATTAAACATACAAGCAATTTAGATCAGCTAAAGGGGTTACGAAGATTTTTGATTGATATTGCTTGTATTTATTTGTCTTTTAAATAGCTATGTTGATGCAAGAGCTCCATAGACAATAATATCTGCTTACCATCGCGTTGACTGTGTGCTTATTTGCCTCCTTATTGTATAAAATAATTTTTTTATTTTTTCGGTAGCGGAGTCGTGGTATAATTTAATAAATAAAATATGGTAGAGTATACCATATTTTATTTATTAAATTATTAAGTAAAGCCCAGGTGAAACGAGTACTAATGGAAATATTTATTTTTCTAGGAAAAATAAAATGCCAAGCTGTTGACATCATCCTTTGTTATGTTAATATCAATTAAGTACGAAGAACTCGACAAATAACTAAGTCCTTTAAAAACTCAATCCAAAGTCACAATTTATAATATTTCAGAAGAGAGCAAAATTCTAGAAATAAAACATTTCTACGCAAACTTTATCAGAAATACTATAGTCTTGAAAACAGATACCTGTTAATGGCTTCAGTATAATTCCAAAAGTTTATTAATTGGAACTGTAATTAATTACGTGATCGGATTTATGCTTTATTAATAACCGAATATTCAAACGTCAATTAGTTTCGAAACTCCGTTAACTCGCATGTTTTCACTGTCACTTAAAAGTGAATAGTGGATACATAAATAAAAAATTGAAAAACCTTACGTCTGGCGTAAAAAAGAATCTAATAAAATTATAAACCCGACTAACAGGAGGTAAGTAACCGAAGAACCATATACTGTCCCGAATTGAACTCAAATATATTTCTGCATGTGACAGATCAGTGAATAGCAGACCCCGACGAATTTTCTTCGCTTACTTACCTACTTGTTAGTCGGGGAGCTTTAAAATTTTATTTAATTCTTTTTTACGCCAATCGTGTTTTTTTTTCAAAATTTACAATTTTGTAATTTTTAATCACGGAATTGGAATGTGGAAGAGCACTAGTCAGGTTCTCATTTTAGAAGCAAAAGACACTTTGCACCGACGACCGGTAACTTTGAGAATGCAAACATATTTTATCGACTTGTAGGACACAGGAAGTACTTTCAGAGTTATCAGTGTATTGAATGTTGGTAGCAGAGGCGAAGGGTTAAAATTTTCCTCAGGTAACCAGATACGAAAATGTATCATGTTAGAGACGGTTTTTGTACCTACAATCACACTAAAATTATAAAGGCGAAAGTTTGTGAGTATGTGAGTGTGTATGTTTGTTACTTCTTCACGTCTAAACGGCTGGAACGATTTTAATAAAGTTTGGTATGGAGTAAGCTGAGACCCGGGATTAACACAGAGGCTAATAAACCGCGCGTAACACCGCGGGGCACAGCTAATATTAACTAAATACAATTTAAAGGGAAACCGAAAAGAATGGTTTTCTAAGGACCCTCCGGTACTGATTGGCAGCCTATAGCTGTACTTATCAATAATATGCATATGTTTAGAAATACGTAAGTACGTTTATTATTTTTCTGGTAGCCATAATACGGGCTGAGGCCAGTTTGGTATCAAATGGCCCTGTTGCCATCTCCCAAAATATTTTACCAATTTATTTACAAATAAAAAATAACAAGAAACGAGCCACTCACTTGACAATCTTAAACATTAGAGAGAAGAGTGCGCAGAAGATCTCTTGGCAGTCTTCCAACTCGAAGCACATGTTGAACGACTTGACGTAGGCCAAGTTCTCAAGTAAATAGAAATAGCGCTTGAACGCCGGGTCTTTTGGATCCCGGAGACCTTGCAACTGGTTTATCAGGAACAGGAATATAGTTTTTACCTGCAAAAAAAAACAGAAAATAAATGGTTAAGGTTTAGGCCTAATGGTTAAAGCATCGGACTAGCAATCGTCAGGTCGCGGTTTCGAATCCTTCCCATTATATTACCGACGTGAACCCACTCCTGACACAAGCCTTAAGGGCGTCCTAGTCCATGATTCTACCATACAAACGTAAAAATATAGTAGTAAGTCAAAGCTTAAAATTAATATCAATTCGTTTTAACATAAACTAGGCTTGTAGAAAGCGATAATTGAAAATACATTAAGATTTTGAAAGTTATAAACACTTCGGCAGTCTTAATCGAGCAGTCGAAGCGACAACACGTTATGCTGGTATACGGGACTGTTGGAACCGATCCATATCTTTAGTATTCAAAATACAATTGCGTTACTGTTCTGTTCAATTTATTTATCAAAAACAAACATTAAACAAGAACAAATATTCTACAAGTAACTTAATATCATCGCTTCAATAGAAATCAAGTCAAGAGTACTTCGAATCCAGTATTAAGTTTTCAAAGTGCACTAACTTACGACAGCCAATTAAACTTAGCAAGTATTCCCGTCAGTCCTGCTCGGATTACTCAAAGTTAAACACGAAACCACAAAACATGGAACGCACAGAAGGGAAGCGTCATACGTACAGGTAAATTAGCTTGAAGAAATTTTTGCGTTTGTAGTAGTGTATGGTCAGCAAATAAAAAAAACAACATTTTATTTTTAGTTTTTATTGTTTTAAAGGTAATATACGTTTGTGGCTGGAGCACACCAAATGCGTGCACGTCTACGCATACGCACTACGTACTAATACGGTCGTGAAAATGTGTATCCACCGCATTGTAATCTATGGAACTGTATGAGGCAGACAAGCCAGTTCCAAACATTACAAGCATTGAATGCCGGTTTTCACTTCAGTGAAGACGTGTATGAATTAGGTGTTCTCCGGCCATAAATGTTTTATTCTAATAATTCATCAACCCCAGGCATATCACAATCATCCCCATCCTCGCTTTCATCAGATGAATTATTTAAATTAATTATGATTCGTTCTGATATTGTGTCTAAAGCTGCGTCTCTACCCTGATATTTGCTTTCCTCCTCAATAGCATGCAAACAAACTTTTCTCCATTCCTCTACAGTTATGGCGTTCATTTTTTCTTCAGCTAATGACATTATAACCTTCATATTCATTGCGACATTCTTTTTTGCGACATATGTTTTCACTATCCCCCATATATTTTCTATAGGATTAAACTCCGGATGGTATGGTGGTAAACGCAGCACAGTATGACCGTGCTGTCGTAATATTTCGTCTATCTTGTACTCTATAAATCTCGCCTTGTTTTGCAGAATCAGTTCATATAATTGAGGCTTAAGCAACGTGGATGAATGCTCAATGTTTCGAAATGTCAGCCAGTCTATCATTTGCTGTTTTCTAGAATTACTATTCGGTGCAGGATTTTGTATTGAGTTATGATATGGTGCGTTGTCAACAACAACAACACTATTTGGTTGTAAGTTGGGTATTAATTGAGTTTGAATCCACCTTGAATAGTTGTCATAGTTCATATTGTTGTGGTAATCTCCACTTTTTTGGTCGGCTTTAAACATAAGCAATGCATTTGGTATAAAGCGATCGATACCACCGGCATGAACAATGATTAAGCGGTTGCCTTTCGATATATGTTGCTTCAAACCTGAAGTGCTTCCATCTGACCAAGATTTCGAGAGGGTATGTGATGTATGTATATATGTTTCGTCGGTGTAAACAATTGGTCGGCGTTGTTCACGATATTCAGCAATTTTCATCAAATAATTAATTCGCAAGTATCTAATTTCGTGTTTTTCCATAAGAAGTTTCCGGTTATCTTCTGTTTGCTTCCAATTAAAACCTAATGACATGACGTGTTTTCGTAACGTGCTGACACAACCTTTATAATCGATATCTTCTTTCAATTTTGAGTGCAAAGTTTTTAAAGTGGGAACTTCTTTATTTGTGATGTGGAAGTCATGAATTGTTCTTCTGATAACTTGCTGATCAAAGTTATCGATTACTATTGTAGGTTTACGATTCGGTTTCTTTTTAGGAGATTTAAATGTTACTTCCTGATCTGAAGGACGACATTTGCTTTCTGATACTACCTTTCTGACGGATGCTATTGAAATTCCTGTTGATTTAGCAACTAATTGAGTGGGGGTCATAATACTGCTCGGGTTGTTATTACACTCATTTTCGAAATATTTGTACAAACAGTACAAAACTTCCTTAGTTTGAGAAGTCAAAGGCTTGCCTCGACCATGTTTTAACACTGGAGCCATTTTGAATTATCAATATAAAGTTACAACACTTACACACTTGAAATTAAACACTTCAACAAATATTTTAACAATAATAACAAACAATAACAACAATCAACAAATACAAAATTTCACAATGAAACTACTACGTATCTAATAATTATAATTTTTTAATGAAATGCGTGCTTTATGTTCTAACGGTATCAAGCGACTGACGTCAGACTGCACGTGGCACCTGCGGACAGAGTAAACTGGTTTATTCTGGTTTTGTGCGTGTTTCCACTTTCCACTATCAAGTGACGATTTATTTATTTGTTTTGTTTCGTAATTATTATGGTCAAAACTTTTTACCTATAGCTAAACTACTATCATCTAAAGAACGACACGATATTTTATTGTTTCACGGTAGTCGCCTTGTCGTTTGCTCAAGGACGTGAAATTGAATGACATATTTTTTTTAATAAAGTCAAAACCTTTTTCTTTAAAATAAAAACTTGTTTTTATTGAAAACAAAAATCAGAGTGTTGCTAGGGATAAGTATTAAATTAAATAGTAATGTTAGGATATTGAAACATTTTTGTAAGGGCCAGAACGATATAGTGGAAACGCGCTCTAATATCTAAGTAACATACACACCACTACATATGCAAAAATTTCTCGAGACTAATTTCACTGTACTTAGCTAGAACAAGGCATAGACATCGTACACGGACAGAGAATTTCAGATTACATTTGGAACAACAAAATGAAAGCGATCCAAAGTCACCATGACTATGACAAATTTTCAACGACAAGTCAGCGATATTTTCCTTTAAGATGGCAATGGTGATTGATAAATAATAAATTTATTTTGAATGAATTTATAATAAATTTATTACAGGTGAGAACATTTCCCTAAAAAATTAAATATGGAGATATATATCGTCCCCCTTTATTATAAAAACTGTATTTTAAGTTAAACGCCTGCATAGTATATTAGAGCAAAATACTTGCAGTAAGATAATTAGTATTTCATCAAGCGTTATTATTATCAAAAGAAAGTAATCAGGAAATGATAACAATGTAGGTAAATAAATATTTTTTATACGTTTACTTAAATAGGTATTATTATTTTTTTTTATTCGAATCCGTATATTTTATTCTTTATATACGTACTAGAAAGATTTATATGTGCTATTAAAAATGATTTAAATAACCGTAATACTGCCATCGAAAACTGACTCCTGCATTCCTTGCTTTTTGACTTTCGTGACTCTTTAAGTTTGACCTTGGTTTGTTACCGACAACAAACTAAGGTCAAACCTATAAACTCCCGTTTTTTGACGCGAAACCTTTAATAGAGAGTTGTGATACTTCATTAGAATTTATAGAAGATAAATAGGAATCAATAAATAAGTATGTACTAAAATTCTTACTGTAAGCAACTGTAACGCAACTAACAAGATTTCACTATT